>VYXD01002343.1:71161-146240 GCA_013397195.1 Hylia prasina
AAAAAAAAAGAGTGTTTACTTGAGGTTGAAGTCAGAGGCAGCTAATCCCAAAAATGTAATTAAGTAAAACAGTGTACAACATCAGTATTAAAATGTCATTTCCCATCGGTGACTTTACCACGTTGGAGTTTTCTGAACAAGTTTTATTGAGCAAAATAAGATAAAAGATTACGTGTTTATTGTCTCTCCAGGAATGTAAAGGTCTAATTATCCAAACAGGTTTGTTTTTATTATAAAACTAAACTCTGGAGGTGTCTAGAGAGTTGGGTTTTTTCTTTAAATCAGTAGTCTAACAAGGATTAGAAAAGACAAAACTCTGTTCAGTGTTTCTGACGAAGTAGAAAGGGTGAAAACATAAATAAGGCTTTAATTTGGCAAAATATAATACAATGCCTTCTGCTACCCTCAAATGAACGATTCCCCCGTGACTTCACTCTGCAAGAGAAACACAAATCACCAGGTCAGAGGAGCAGCCTCCCAGGGGAAAATCCAGCACCTCGCCACGTTTCCGTGGTGTCAGCTCAGGAGGAAGCCCAGGGGAAGGAGCCTGGGTGGTGGAGGCTGAGCAGGAACAGCCTCCCAGAGCAGAGGCCAAGGTGCAGCAGCACCTCCCTCCCCCCTGAACACCTCAGGTGCCCCCCACCAGCTCTGCTGTCCCTGCATTGCAAAGGCAGGAGCATAAAAACCACCTGAATCAGGAATACAAGTCCCCATCCTCGGCAGATGAAAGGGAGCTCTGACTTGTTCAGTGCTGCCTCCCAAGGAAACAGCTCCCAGTTCAGACCCAAAACTGCATCAGCTTCCTTAAAAAGTTCAGTGCCTTGACCTCATCCAACCTTCAGCCAACTCTGGGTCATTTAACTTTATCAGCACAAAGATCCAGGTTTCCAAGCTGGCTGCTTATTTTTATTAAAATTAAAGCCTTGCCCACGTGCCTGTAACTGGATGAAGAGCTCATGCCAGGCTGATGCTGCACACACCCACAGCCATTGCTGGCAGCTCAGTGAAAGCCCAGGGGGTTATTTTATATCCTCCATCCCAAAGCAAGCAGAGCATGGAAGTGCAGACAGTTTTTGCTGGTGGAGCAAAGAAAGAGGAAAAAAAGGCACAGGCTTTGGGGGAACAAAACTTGGGGAGCAGGAAGCAGCAGGGAGTGGGAGGGAGGGGTGGAATTACATGCCTACACAGGGACATGGGGACTGAAGATTAGTCTCAGCATCCAGAGGAACAAATCCAGTGCCTACCAAAGCTTTTTATGGTCTACATGTGGAATTTGGATCAGTGTTGGGAAAAGATTCTTCACTGAAAGTGTTATCAGGGTCAGGCATTAGAACAGGGCAGTGATGGAATATCCATCCCTGGATTTAAAAGCCATGTGGATGGGGCACTTGGGGACATGGTCAGCCTTGGCAGAGCTGGGGGAATGGCTGGACTCACAGTCTCAGAAGGCTTTTCCAACCTTAATAATTCAGAATAACCTGATTCTGTGATCTGATTCTAAAAAGTCTCATATTCTGACAAGAGAGTTGTTAATTTGAACAAACTCCTGTCAGAAAAACCTCTTTTTCCGACCCAGAGATGGGGTTCCTGAGAGGTGTTTTAAAGACTTTTATTCCATTTTCAGTCTCATGAGAAGGGTGAGACAGTACAGCTGTTACAATTCACGCCATCACAATCAGAAGCCAAACAATTTCCTAATTACAATGCATTATAAGTGGTTTTGGCTTTTTAGTTTTTGCCACACAATGCTACTAGTGCTTCTAAGCTAATAATTTAAAAATACCCCCCGTGAGGTCTTACTACAACACATTTTTTGTAGTTCTATTTCTCCAAAATACCTGATCTATTTGCAAAGTCATCATTTGAAACTTGTTTGTAGTTCAATTCCTCTGTCAATGTCTGTCCTATCCCATGGCCTTTCCAAGTCAGGATATTTTATCTCAGGGTTTGCACACAGATACACAAGACTACGTGAGCTTTCTGCCAGGTTTTGAGAATTCCTTCAGTGACCTTCCCAACAGCTGAACTGTCCACTGTCCACACCCACCTGGCTGTAGTGCCCTCATCCCTTTGACAGCATTTGGCTTATTGACACCAGCAGCTTCTTGAGGTGACCCAGGTCCTGGGTAAGATTCACCCCCACATTTCGCCTTTTCTCACTCAGTTCCTGGAAGAAGGGAAAAAAAAGAAATCATTAAAAACTCATTTACAATCTAATTACCAAGAAAGCCTAAGATTAGATCCTCTGTATAAAGTTACAACTCATGGTGCAGATGGGGGCAGTTTTGTCAGTCAGAGGGTTATGGCCACGTTTAAGGAGAACGTGGTTCAAAGTCAAGGAGCCCTTTCCTGTTGCAGGGAATCCTGTTGCACATCCAGCTCCTACCCTCCCTGCCTGGGACTCCAGCAGTCCCTGCTTCCAGGGGTTGTGCTGGGATCCACAGCTGATGCAGCCTCAAAGGTTATTTCCCCACCAGCCTGGCTGAACCCCCCACAGAGGTGGTTTATAACAGAGGTTGGGGTGCACAGGGACGATTCCGACCCCAAAGCTGGAACAGCAGAACTCCTGGGCCACCAGGGACTGGGTGAGACTGAGGATCAGCCCAACAGCCCAGCCCAAGGCAGCTCCAGCTGTGAAACAGCATTTGGAACAGCTGCCTGGAGATCCACAGCCTTCCCCACCCACAGCCATCCCATGGATTCACCCTCTGCTCCAAACCCTGGGAAATTCCCACTTGCCAGCAACACCTGGACTTGGATGAGGACTTCACAAAGCAGTCCAAGCACCAGAAAACACAGAGAAAAGGAAAAATGAAAGCTACCACGAGCTAGAAAGTTTCCTGTGCTGAAATGAAAATGCTGAGCTTGTGCTTTGAAACAAAAATAAATGCTGCTGCCCTTTTTTTTCCCCCTAGGAATTCGACAGTTTATTAATCGGGAAGTGTCACAGCTGAAGATGGACTCTCCCCCTCCTGCCTCCCTGCCTGTCAGCCTTGCTGGGCTAACAGTGCTGTGTAATCCCTGTTTTATTATCTTTATTGATTAACTCCTCCAGAGAGGCACAGAGCACTCCACATCTAACACACCCCTCACTGCTCCTTATTCAGCTCAGAGCACAGACATGCAGATCACCTGCAGGAGAGCTTTTCCTTGAAATGTAACAGCTAAAAATAAGCAACTCTGCCATGGTGTCAGCAATGCAGGAGTACCCAGTTCTCCACAGGAGCACAGAGGTGTTTGCAGGCACTCAGCATCCGTCAGCCCCACTCTGGTGTTACCCACAGAATGAGACTGATGCATAATGGGGGTGCAAATGTCTCCCCAGAGCTCCAGGGAAATTAGAGGGAGTTGAGACAGGGCCATTTTCCCTGCTCCCATTTGGCTGGAAATGCAGAATGAGCAGTAAATCAAACCCAAGCACCTGCACCATTACAGAAACAACTCCGGGCTCAGACAAGAGAACAAAATCTCCAGCAAAGCTCTTACTCCCGTGCAACTGGTAAACATTTTTCTACTGTAAATAAAAAAAATCACTGGGATCTGTATTAGGGTAGCCTTAACCTGTTTTACCCTTACTAAAGTCGAGAATCAGGTCTGTCAAGTCTGAGACTTGGCTTAGCAGTCTCATACAGACTGATGGAAGTGGAAAGGCAAAGGCAATTAGCAGCCCAGGAGATGAATTAATCCAGCACTGCCCAGCAGTGAGGCAGCAGCACAGAACCAGCAGGAGCAAGGAAGGAACCCTCCAGTCCACTCCCAGCCCCCTCCCTCCCTCATTTACTGCATCTCCCTTCTGTTCTGTGACCTCACTAATCTCAGGCAGGGTTCACTCATGAATTATAGACACATCCCCAATCCTCCCAGGGCCAATCCTGAGTAGACCCCAATGGATTTGAGCTTAGCACAGTCCTCCTGCAGCTCCAGGAGTGCACAGCTGCTTTACACAGTCACTGCTGAGCCCAGCCCTGTGCTCTCCATGACTCGGGGCAAAGAGGGGAAATTTAGGTCAGATATACAGACGAAATTCTTCCCTGTGAGGGTGGGGAGGCCCTGGCACAGGGTGCCCAGAGAAGCTGTGGCTGCCCCTGGATCCCTGGAAGTGTCCAAGGTCTGACTGGATGAGGCTTGGAGCAACCTGGAACAGTGGAAGGTGTCCCTTGCCCATGGCAGGTGGAACTGGATGGTCCTTAATGTCCCTTCCAACCCAAACCATCCTGGGATTCTGTGACTCCACTTCTTTGGGACATGAGGATGAAGAGAGGAAGAGGATGGCAGTGGGGAAGCCCCTGTGATTTCAGACCCAGCAGCTAAAACAGGAGCTGAACCTTCTGGCCAGATTCCCCTCTGCTGTTTCACACATATGGCATTCCCAGTTTCCAGTGATGGAGTGCTCTGCACTGAGGTTTGGGGAGAAAAGCACATTAGATTTCACATAAGCTTCAAAATAAGCTCAGTGCCTAAGCAAGCTGCTGAATATAAATGACTTCCTTAAAACACACTAAAAAGGCCCCTTTAGTCATCAGCTGGTCCCATAAGTGACAAAGCAGCTGATTAGAAACCCCAAACGGTCTATTTTTAAATAGAAAGAAAAGGAGTCTAAAGAAAACACTCTGAGTGTGTTTGAGGGTTTATGCAAGTATCATTTCTCAATTTTGTGGGTTGGTTCCAGCACCCAGAAGGAACGAATATGTTCATTTTTGAGCATGTGTTTTCAGGTCCTTTGTAAAAAAAAAAAAAAAAAAAAAGGAGGCACTGTTGCTAGGTGGAAGTGGCTGGAAGACTTTCTTTTTTGATCTGAGAGCTATTTTGAGCTGGGTTTTTAGGCTTCTAGGGAGACAGTTTCCTTTTCTCCCCTCAAAATGAGGGGAAAAAAAAAAGGCAGCAGAAAAGGCTTGGAGAAAAGATAATGTTCTAATTCCAGCCTCTGCCAATGGCTACCTGTCAAGAGCGCTGCCTAGACAATTAATGTATTTTTCCTAATGAAAGCTTAATTGCAGGTTTATTAGGACTGTTTTTCCACACTCCTCTTTAGAATAAAGCCATGGATATTCTGGCAGAAACCTGGGCTCCACCATGTGCAGCAAGAGCAGAGCAATGAGAGAGCCAGAGGGAGTGAAGGCAATTAAGGCAAACGAGCTCGTTAGGGCCACCACAGGGCACATCTAATGACATCGGGGGGGTGACCAGAGCCACCAGCCACCCATGCCATGGCTGATGGCATCGCTGTGCCCACACACCACCAGGACAAGCCACAAGGGCACAGCAGAGAGAGCTGGGCATTGGCCTGGGGGGGGGTTTCTCCAGCCTGCTGCAGACAGGGACAGGGACACACAGCACCTGGCTGGCACCAGGAAGCCCTGGCCTCCCCCTGGAACATCTCTCCCATCCTCCAGGAATCAGCTCCCAGGGTTGGCACATCTGAAGTCTCACAGGCCCGGCTCAGACACGGCGAGCCCAGTGCAGGGCCCATCAGCATCCGTGACTGATTAGCCTGGAAAAGCCATTTCATTCCTGCTAATGGCTACAAAGGCTGTTCTGCAGCTCTCCTCAGAGGACCCTGAGCTTCCTCTTGCAGCTGATGAAGCCACTTAGGCTCAGCACTAAAAGGAGTCGATATAAATTATTTGTCCTGTCAGCAAGTGCTCCTCTCCCCCTCAAAGGACAGCGGTTCCTTCCACTCTGTCCCTCAGAAGAAAATGGGTAATGAGTTCCACTGACACCACTGAGCTGGGAGAGACTCTCCTTCAGCATTCCCCTTCCCAGCTGCCTTCTGGAAAGCTGTTCCAGGGCTGGTGTGAAACCTCTTTTGTCCAGAGAGGGAAAAATCCAGTGACAAAGCCCCAGCCCACCCCCCTGTGCAGGTGGTGTCTTTAGGGCAACACTGAGCACCAGCTCCACAACCAAGTGTGCTAACAGGAACCCACAGGCTCAGGGGAGTCACCTGCAAGTGTGAAAAACTGCCCACCCAATCCCAGACCCTAAAGCTGGAATGCCACTGCTGGAGGATGCAGGAACAGTGTGCAGAGTCACCCACCCACAGCACTTAGGGCTGCTCAAAACTGAAGCTCAGCTGAGCAAGGTTTTGCTGCTGGGCCACATCAAGGTCAACACAAATTCCCAGGAGCCAGGAGCAGCTGAAATCAAGTTCTGGCTCTTGGCCACAGCTGCAGAGGAGCAGAAGGAACTATATTCTGGCAAAAGAATCTCTGCCTGAGTGTTACAGGTTGTGCAAGACTGGCTTTCTTTGGCATTACTGATGTCAGCAAGGGCCAACCCAAAAGTGTTTTCAGCCCACTTAGCCATCAGCAGAGTTAGTTTCAGCTTCCCTTTTCCCTTCTTGAAGGGGTGAGTGTGGGGATCTCCCCACTCTTGCTCAAACTAAACCAAAACCCATGAAAAGCCCAGAATCTCTCCCCTTCCTCCTTGCAAATCTGAGCCACAGGAAGGAGGTCACGATCCAGACAGCAGCAAAATTCCCAGTGAATCCTTGACACCCTGGCAAGCTGTAGCACTGGAATCTTCATAAAGCCCTAATCACCCCCCCAGCAGCAAAAATCCTGTCCCTTTGCTGGACCTCACTTCCCAAAGTTGCCACTTTGCCTGAGGTTTGTGTGGCCCCCGAGCACGAGGTGCAGGAAACACTCACCGAGTCTGTGCAAACGTCGCTGTTTTCAATAACATTGGCATCCCCAAAAACCTTCCCAATCTCTCTCTCGAGAGCTGCCAAAGACTCCTGGGCCTGAAAGGGAAAGATGGTATTAAAAAAAACGAAAGGAAGGCACAGGGAAGGCACAACAATTAGCAAACCCCCATCTCCCTGAGAGCACCAGAGACACAGGAAATCACTGTTCAGGAGGGAATCTGTTCTATGCCAGATTTGCTCCAGGGACCAACCCATTTGCCAAGACTGACATGTCTCCTCACAATCAGCATGTTGCATGTCAGCCTGTCTGCATCTGAGAGCAATCCTGCAGGGAAGCTTTAATAGTCTCACATCAAGTTATCAGGTAAAAATCATGCAGTAAATTCCACAAGAGTAGGAGTGCAGGTCTCCAAAATCCTAACCTCAGCTCTGTATTTATGCAGAATACACCATTAACCAGGGACATCAGCACAGCTGGCTTTGTATGTCAGCACCCAAAATAACTGCCCAGAGCAAAATGTCTTAAATTCTTTATTATAGCAGGTTTCCTTTAGCTTCTCATCTCCTCCAGTGCTTTTGTGAGCATCTATCCCTGTCCAGGACACGATATAGTCCCCCAACAGCATCTCCCACTCCAGTCCTGGAAGAACTCAGCCCAATTTGTTTATGATGCTGAAGGAACAAGGTATTGCAGAGTCTGGAGCCAGAGCCCAGCCACTCCACAGGCTATTCCTGTCTCCATTTATCAATTCTCCCATCACAGCTTTGTTTCTGGAGTGACAGACAGCACTGGGACCTCTCATGCTTCAAGATTTTCCACTCCAACCCATGTTGTAAGAGCAGTCATTGAGGAAAAGCACAGGAAACCCACCTGTTTGTCCCACCACACTTGCACAGGTCTAACTTTTGGGATTTGCAGTCTCCTGGGTTATAGTGGAGATGTCACCATGTGCAAAAGGGCAGATGCTTTTGTAAACCAGTTTGCAACCCTCTGGAACTTGAGACTGGATTTAAAAGCCTCAGGCTGTGGTGTGGGTGGAGGGCCGTGGGATGGGATTTTTGTTAGGCTGGGGTTTCTTTTAAATACAGAATCATTTGTCAGCCCCAAATCACCACTTGTCCCTATTGGCATAAAATTATCGTGAACAGGGGAGTCTTTCAAGAAGGATGATTAAACAATTAGAGCTTTTAGCTGCAGTTTTATCATTTCTGCAGACATGCAGGTAGAGCTCTTACGGGCCCAGCCAGTGGAGCAAGACACCCCACACCAGGCAGGCAGCTCAAATCATCATTTCCAGCACTGCAAAACTACAGACACTGAGGAGTTTTGCTAACATTTATATATGCAACTGCTAAGGGTCTCTGCTTACCTTGGGCAAGTCACCAGCTACCTTTTCTCTCTCATTTTGATCGACTTTGAGTTTTGATAGTGTTTCGTTTAGCTGCGTTTTCAGCTGCAAAACAGTAACAAAGCAAATCAGTTTCCCTCACACACACAGATCTCATCTGTCTGTCCCAGGGATTAACCCAGTGCACGTGGACTGCAAAGGGAGGAAGATTTACTAACAATTACTGCACACACTGGATTAGTTGACATGTATGATGAGGTTTACAAGGACAGCCAAGGAAGAGAGGCTCCATCTGTAAAGATAAAGGTAAAGAATGGAAACTACAGGAGACAAAAACGTGGTTGGCATTGGTTTCCTTATGAGTGGTTTCAACTTTGCAACTCCATTCCAGGAGGAGCATCAGCCTCTCCAGCATCCTCATCACAGGAGTCAGCCCAGACTCCAACTTAATTCATGGCAAACATGCAAAAATGAAGATTGTCATCTTCCTAGAGCAGGCTAAACAGTCTCTCTACTGCTGAATAAACTAAAAAGCTCTACTTGTCATCTTAATAAAGCACCACTTACTACAACTATGTTGACTTAACCAGTCTGTTAATGGCACATCAAGGCATGAGTCACTGACAGGGGGATATTAAGTTGTCGATTGTGTTTAGACTCAATCCAAAAAAGTGAAACTATTTCAGTCAAGAGGGATGAATACTTTGTACTGGCTGCAGTCAGTACTTAAACTGCAGCCTTCCAAAAGATACACAGTTTTTTAAAGGATATTTTGATTGCTCTTCAACACAGCACACAGAACCAGGCACGGCACTTGAGGCTTGAGCCTCAAACAGAAGTGCTAACAAGGAGCTCGAGTGCCAATTTTGTTGGATTTGTGCCTCTGAAGTGTGCTGTGCTAATGTTCACTATTCCTGCTGTCAATCTTCCTCGAAGCCAGCAGGAGATTAAAGGAGGGAACAACGGGCTACTCAGAGCCCTGAATTCTCACCAGCTCCAAACTTACACATTGTATTTTGTCTCACCCTTGGAAGGTTTCCCCCTTTGGAGCACCTGGCCTGGTGAATGCTGGGCTTACACGTTTTGGGGATGCTTCTCTGCAGTTTCAGCTTCTCCTTGTTTACCTTTTAAATAGTGGGGAAGCCATTCTGAAAGCCCATCATTTCTATTCCTCAGCCTCCTGCAAAAGCCACTCACAAACACACACACTCAGGACAGCATTCCTGAGCCAGCTGCATGGAGGTGCTTGTTTAACACATCCTCACACTCCCACCACACGGCACTCAAGCTGCCCTAGCAGGGAGCTCAGCTTTTTAAAGCTCTTGTTGTGCACAGACATAATAAATTGTTGCCTCAAAGAGGTTGGTGTTCACTGATTAACTCCCAAGTTAAGCATTCAATTCCCATTTCCCTCGCTTTCAGAACGAGAGGCTTTGCTTGCTGAGGATATGTGCTGAGGATATGTGCTATTAACTTGAGCAGATTCAACCAAAGGTGGTGGTGATTTTTCTAAATCAACTATTTCAACCCAGTGGCAGTAGCCTGGTTGTCCCATCATCCCACAGACGTGGTGACAGGGACAACCCTCCCCAATTCTGGCCCGAAAGCAGGAAAGCACTGGCCAAACACAAGCAGAGGAAGGCTCTGACTGCTCCAGCAACCTTAAAAAACAGGTCACTGAAACAAGTTGAGAAGGGAAAGGGCTCAAAATGGAAAACCATGCATCCTCAGGTCTATGCTGTTAATCCAAGTCCTTCTTGAGAGAGCTGCTATAGGAGCATTATTGGCTGGAAGCATTTCTAGCCAAACACACTGTAACACATGCAAGCACCAAGCCAGCACAGCCATTCAGCCACAGCAGGGTGTCAGCAGCTGAAAGGCTGAATACTCTGAATTAATCTGACTTTGGATCTGGCCAATTTCTGTTCACACAGAGCAGGCTCTGCACAGGCAGAGCAGGGATAGCACTGCTGCATCCTCAAAAGCTTTGGAGGGGGTGGAAAAAACCCCACCAGAGAATAATCCTCCAGTTAAACCGATGAGAGAACCACTTCTGTTGCTCCAAGGACATTACATTTGCTGCTGCATATGCCTACACTGCAAATCTTCTCAAGAAGTTTCAGGAATGAAAGTCTTACAGACTCTGGGAAAAAGTCTTAAGAACCAGACATGCTATTGTTAGGAGCAGAGAAAAGAGACAAATTGTAAAAGTCAGACTACATAAATGATTTCAATGGACAAAAATATCAAGCTGAAGAGGTTAGCAGAACAGACAGGATTTGAAATAAGTCTCCGCTTCATACGTATGCTGGGAGCCTCGTTTGTGCCCAACGGAGAACAAGCTTCTTACCAAATTTAACTCTTCATTCTGTCTTACTGCTTCAGAATATGAATCATCAAGTTTTTTCTGCAATTCAGTCAAGAGATCTTTGAGCTGAAATGAAGTTTAGAGTTTTAGGATTTGTCTCCTTAGGATGCCCGTTCTCTTCTGCTCAGTTATTAGTGTGCTGCTCTACCCTAAGGTCACAAGCATACAAACTCCTCAGCCACAGGGGCTAAGCACTAGGTTAGTTTGCCAGCCAACTGGTAACCAAAAGAAAAAAAAAAACAACCAAAAAAAAGGTACAGCTTGGACAATTATGTTTACCTCTCTGACTTCTGAAACATAAGTAGATCGTTCTATTTCTGCCTTTTCTAGTTCACTTTCCAAATGTTCTCTCTCTTTTTTAAGCTAGAAACAGAAAAACAGAGTTAAAACAGATGTTTTCAGTGCTTTCTTGCAGTATCATTTGCTTGATTTATAACTGGCTGAAAATTTCTATCAAATATTCCATGATGTTTAGAGAGCAGTTCAAACCCAGTAATTGCACAGTGCAGATTTAAACCTCAAAAATAAGATAAAAAGAGAAAGAATCAAGCCCATGATTGTCAACGAGCAGTGAACTGCTCAGTCTCACAAGAGAGAACCCCAGTGGGTGAGTACAGAAGTAAAAACCAGAACAATTTTCCAGCTGCTCTGTCTTTTAAGAACGCTGCCCCAAAAGGCTCAGGTCAAACTGCAGCACAGGCTGTGCCACTGGCAGGAGGGAAGTTCAGATTTACAGCACAAGCCTAAATTGTGTTTGAACAACATCAAGCTTCAAGGAGAAGAAGAAAAAACCACCTGCACGTACAGTTTCAACTTCTTTGTTTTCTTCCTTTAACCTCTCCACCTCGTGCTGCAAAGACGTGACCACGGAACGCATCTGCAGTTTGGGGGAAAAATAAAGATATTTGGTTGGGCTGGTCTAAGACAAACTCTGCATAAACACACAAGATTGTAGAAAGAATATTAAGGATGAAATCAGAGTGGTTGAATAAAATAAGATGTTAACTTAAATAATTCAATATACTGAGTCTACACCATTCCTACCTATTCCCAGCCCAAGTTCTTTGACATATTTAGAGCCCACATGCCTAAAAGATTTGGAATATAAACACTAATCCAGCTGCCCATTAGCCATGGTAAGGAACACATCCTTCCCAGACTGGGAATAGTCACCATCCACACACCCAAACCCAACATTTTTAGCCTTATTTGGGGCTGTGTAAGTGCAGCAGATGGCAGCACATCTATACTTTGAGATCTGACAGCCTTTACAAGCCCCTCAAACAAGATGTTTATAAATCATCTGTTTGCTGCCAGGCTCGCACAGTGGCACTCAAATTTACTAGGCAGAGGCACTTCAGAAATTACTTTTCAAAAAAGCAGTTTGACCTACTTTAATTCTGGATTAGAAAAGAAACATAAAAGCCTTTTTTCTCCCCACTTTTACTAGCAACAGAGCCTTCCTAAAAGGAAAGCTTTGCAGGCAATTTCAAGTGTAATTAGTTGACCATAATGGATTGAGCAGTACTTTAACAGCTTTCAGAAAACTGTTATGATTCTATGATACTTCAATTTTAGCACGAAGAGTCCATATCTGCTGACAAATATACTTGGAAAAAACCCTATGTGCTCAGTAAAAATAGAGTCCAAGTTACCAGGATCAGAAAAAATATATATTCCTGGGCACATTAATGGGACATTCAATCTTTGGCTTCCTATCCCATCAGCATTAATATTATTAGTTATTATTTGGCTGCTTCCTGCAGCATCTACAAAGGACTCCTCATCCCTAGAAAGTGTTCCAGGACTGTTTGGATGGAATTTGGAGCAACCTGGGACAGTGGAAGGTTTCCCTGCCCATGGCAGGGGATGGATCTGGATGAGCTTTAAGGTCCTTCCAACCCAAACCACTGTGATTCTGTGACTGTGACACAGATTTGTCATAATGGTCAAAGACTTTATACTTGTGCTGTTCATTTTTCTTGCTTCTGTAAAAATGGCAACAGAAATAGTGACACACATCTGAAGATATCAAGAAATCTTCCATTTTCTGTCTCTTTAGTGGAAATATGTTCCTTCAAAAATGAAAACCCAGCCTTTACATGAAGCTAAGTATCAGAGCACCAAAATACCATTGATATGAGGAATCATTCCTATTATACTTGTTGCAGGCTTCACCTTTTTCATCCCTTGGTCATACACACATCAAACCAGGCAGCCAGGGCTGTTCCACACCTGCCTTCACAGAGCTCAGACACCCTCTGTGACTTCAAGCAGAACCTGCCTGGCTGCTGAGGAGAAAAAAAAACAACTTCAGAAATACCTGTTTAAGTTCCTTCTGTGATTCTTCAACTTTTATCTTCCATTTGCTTTCTTCCTCTTCCACACTCCTCTGTAGCCTTTGTAAAATGCCCTCCTAAGAAGAGAGAGGGATTTGAAAGCTCACAGCAGAAGAAAGGCAGCTGGAACATCACAGAGGTGACCAGGCATCCCACTTACTGTCTCTGCCAGAACAGATTTGTATTTCTCACACTCCAGCTGCAGCAGGATGTGCATTTCCTCAGCCTCCTTCAACTTCTGCTCCATAGCCTGGCAAAGGAGGAAAGGGACCACAAGAGTCACATCTCAGTGGATGGATTTCAGTTCTATTCATCTTATTTCAACAAGCTGGTATCACTCCTGGTCAGGTCTGTCTTTCCAACCCATGAAAAGACAACAGCAAGTGCAGTGCTCACCTACAGCTCTCAGTGCCCAATCACAAACTTTGAGTTACTGAAAACAACCCTCGTTACTTAAAAAAAGAGAATGGGGATTTTCAATTTCATGAACTCCCAATTCCATAAGGTACTCTGCATCAAAGATGCAGATATATTTCTGTAAATATCTGAACAGCAGGCTGCCCAGAGAAGCTGTGGCTGACTCATCT
Organism: Hylia prasina; assembly: GCA_013397195.1. Classification (NCBI taxonomy): domain Eukaryota; kingdom Metazoa; phylum Chordata; class Aves; order Passeriformes; family Sylviidae; genus Hylia; species Hylia prasina. The sequence continues at coordinate 84,448 of VYXD01002343.1, forward strand.
CTGGATGTGTTCAAGGCCAGGCTGGATGAGGCTTGGAACAACCTGGTCTAGTGAGTGGCATCTCTGGCCAAGGCAGGGGGGTTGGAACTGGATGATCTTTAACCCAAACCACTCTAGAATTAATATAAAACAATTTTCTTGTGACTTGTCTGAGAACCTGAACTTCCCAAGCCACAGCACAGTTTCTAAGGTTTACACTGGACAAATACATTATGCCACACACCAGTTGCCCATCTTTTGTGCCTACCTTGACATCTTCAGATCCTGAAGCCTCTCTTAAGTATTCTTTAGCCATCTTTTCAAACCCACATATCCATTCACTGTGGCTCTGTCGGGAAAACATCCAGTTAAGGCTGAGAATAACCTCAGGAGAACTCTCCTCAGGACATTTGCCTCCCCACTGCAGGCTGAGGGAGCAGAGTCTCAGTGCCCCAAGCCCCTGGAGCTCACACACAGCCTGATGGTTGTTGTTCAGCCAGTGCCACACACAGCTGGCAGCAACCCAGGAGCACGAGGTGGTGACACACACACAGTTCAGGGGGGCCTGGATGAGCTGAAACACAGCTGGATGACACAGGACTCCCTGCAAGTGTCAGGGCTCTGCATAAGCATTTGAAGATTCAAAGGAACCTTTCCCAAAATCCCTGAGCACTTCAAGCAGATGCTGTGTAACTCTAAGAAGGTTTTTTTGTAACCTTACAGAAAGTCTTTTTAAGGACTGGTTTTACTTTAGCACATTTGGGAGCAATTTTAAATATGAATATTCAAAACCTCTACAGGTCATAAATGAAATGTACCCATTTTTCCAGCCTCACTTGATGTTATTCACCCCATCTGAACCCTGGGCATTTTCCCTGCAAACCACTGAAAGCCACCAAAAATATAAAATTGGAAAGAGATGCTTGGGAAGAAAATAAACCCCCTCTAAATTGTATTAGCAGTCACTGAGGCACTGCAGCTCCTCTGGAAAGGTTGGGAATATATAGATCCCCATCAAGCCAGACAGTGAGCAAACACAGCAAGGCATTACCCACCCCTGAAAATTTACTATCTCAGTGAGACATAACACAGAGAGGTAAATCAGATGCTGGGGCATAAAAACCACAAGGTAGTAACTTTTATTTTGCTCTTTTAACACTTTTTGAAGCAACCTATCTGCAGCTTTGCTTCCCTGTGCAAGTACAGGTACCACCAGCAAGAGAAACTCTCACCCCACTGCAAAAACCTCAGGATTTTTTGAGAAGGGGCTGTGAGGAAACACTCCAGGACTGCCCAGCACAGCAAGACCAGAGCTCCCTGACTCCCAGCAGGAGGGGAAGAAGAGCCACTTCTCTTACCATGTTGGAAGGAAGAGAGACTTTGGGGAAGAGCTTCTGGAGGAGCTGGCGCGTCTCCACCTCGGCAGCTTCCAGGTGCTGCTGCTTCTCCTAAAGCAAGAGGAGGGCACAGGTGAGATTGGGCACCACCGACCTGGCAACAGCCTCTCCTCTGCCTACAGCCATTTACTTAACCCAGGAAGTCTTTTTCTAAGTGAGAAAGGTGCTACTACAGTCCCTAAAATTGCCAGTAAATTGCTTCAGAAATGGGCACTGAATTGCTTCAGAATTTGGCCTTGGCTTTTGTTCTCTTGCTTAAGCTTTTATTTTCTGAAGTTCTCCTCCAATCTAGCCTGTTTGTACAGAAATCACACCACTGTTCACTTGTCCACAACACAAACTGCACTGTGCTGAGTAACTGCACCCACAGATCACACCAGCCCTGCCACTCAAGTAAAGTGAGTTCAAAATCAAATAGTTTGGTCAATCAACTGTTTTGGGTTTTTTTTTTAAATCCGTACTTTTTAAATGATTTTATGTGTGAAAAAATCACCGTAAGGTAAGGCCATCACATCAAAAAACAGAGAATTAAAGTCAAAAGGAAACTTTGTGTTAATGCACATTTGAACCAGGCCAAGAAAGTAAGGCTTTCAAACATTACTTTTAAATACTTAAGAGGAAGCCACTTACATCCTCCTCTCTCCACCCTGGATGCAATGGGAGATAATTATTAGAGCTGTGTGACAATTTCCAGGATTTTTTTGTCAGTGCCCTGCAAACATAAATACCCAGAGCCACAGGCACCACAGATCTGTCCTTCCATGTATTTAACATTAAAAGCAGAGCAGCCACAGGACACGTGCTTGCTGTGCTTGTGGCAGATTGGGTTAGTTTAGCCACACAACACTCAGGCTCCCATTTAAACTTAAATTCAGAAAGCCTGAGACACTGCACAGAAGGGCAGCTTTCAGCCAAAATCCTTCACTGCTATTTGGGATTGTTTTTTCCCTTTGACATCAGTGCTACTCCTGGCTGCCCTGAGTTCCTCTGCTGCAAGGGATCGGTGGCGTGAGCAGATTCAGAGACAGAAACAGACAAGAGACATTAGGTGGTGAGGCTGTGCTAAGTGCATTAGCTGGCAGCAGTTTGGGAGCCACCAAGAAGTGGCAAAAGGCTGTTTTTGCTGAAGTCTTCCAGCTGCAAGAGAAAGCAGCAAGCGTTAGCACACAGCCAGAGCAGGGCCAGGCTGCTCCCAGCACAGGGTGGAGATGCAGACACACAGCCCCAACCCAGAGCTCCTCTGCTCCTGCCTGCCTGGTGCTCTTAGACTTAGCTGGATGCTTTGTTGGGGTTTTTTTTGAGTTCTGCACAGTTGCAATGAACACTGAATCAAGCCCACAGCAAACACAAGCTCCTTTCAGGGCAATTCACACACCCGTATCATTTTGAGTATTGGTCCACGTGCCTTCAAGGAGGAAATTCACAGCTGTGGTCACACCATTTTTCTGAGAAGCTCCCAGTTTTTTTAATAATAATAGCAATTGAGTCCTGGTTCTTCCCAGGTCCAACAGATTTGTTTAAGCACAGCCAAAGCCCAGTGGAAGAAAGCAGGTTGCTGACCAGCACAGCTTTTAATCTGGAGCTCCCCACAAATCAAAACCAATTGACAACAGCTCTAACAATTATGCAAACAGAAATCAAAAGTCAGCATGCCCACGAACTAACCATTAAAAAAAACCAAACAACCTAAAGACAACAGGAAGAAGCAGAGGTGAAAGTATATGAATGACCACTCAGAAGAGATTATACTTAAACTGCAGTAAAAGTTAAATGTCTCCATTTCACTTAAAAAACCAGCTGCAGATCTGCTTCTAGCTTAATGCATCATTTCTAGCAGTCAACATTACAACCTTGGCAGTCTTGTTCACTTTGTCCTGCAGCAATTTTTCAGTTGATGCCAATGCTTCCATTGCTTCCCAGTTTTTCTCCCGAAGGTCCTAATCATTTTTAGAAAGAATGATTTCAGTTCAGCCAATATTCAAACTGTTTTCGCTTTTACTTCAGAGAAATATTTCGCATTACATTCCACCATTTGCATTTAAATGCTGGTTACTGCAAGGTGATTTTGCTGGGGAGTATGACATACACTAGCAAAAACAAGTGTAGTGTTCAAAGAGTCTGAATGAAAAGTGGGAGGGGGGAAAAAATATGCCAATTTCTGCCCAACCTGCCCCCGTGTCCAAAATTGATGCAAGTGTTACTGCAGAGCGTTATCACTGCAGCCACCCCACACTTTGACTGCACTTGTAAGAAGAAGGAGGGAAGTTTTCAAAAGTAGTGAGGAACACAGACACCAAACCACAGATTACACAACAGAGTGTTAGGCATGTCGCAGTGCAGAGCCCAGCATGGACCCAGGAGACATGGAGGTGTGCACATTCACACGTCAGAGGTGTGCCCCTGACCCTGCAACCAGCCCTCAGCCCAAACCCGCTGCTGATTTCGGGAACACGCAGCTCAGGGTTTGCAGCTCTCTCCACTGCACCCACAGAAAACTGCTCTGGTGCTCACCAGCCCTCCTGGGAGGCTCTGGGATTTCAGCAGTGGTGAGCACATCCCAGGATCCACGTGGGAAGGCCACGGTGCCGTGCTCCTGTGTCTTTCTTGGCGAGGTCATCAAACGTGTACTCCACAAGATGTCAACACAGCTCAGTGAGAGGCTGAGAGCTCCTCTAAGAGCAGCCTCACAGCTCTTCTCTAGGAAGGATGGTGGGGCCTTGCAGCAAGGAGATTACAGTGCTTGGGATTCAGATTTAATTTTTTCCAACCCTCAGAGCCAATCTCCTTTAGCAAAGGGCGGTTTTGGAAAGGCTGCATTTTAAATTCATCAAAAGCCTAGCAAGAATCTACACTAGTTTTACTTTACCACTCCCATTTGCCCACAGTCCTAAGGGCTGTTCACAGGATATAAAGACAACATCGGATAAAACTGAGAAAAAGCTGGGACCCACAGGTCTGGTCTGCCTTTAGCAGCAGCCGGACTTGTGCCTGCAGCACAAAGGGTATTCAGACCTTGTGAATCTGCAGGAAACAGACCTTCTGTTCTACCTTTCCAGCTCATCTGTCTTCTGAGACTACTCAGCCTCTTTCTCTCTACTTCATTTCAGCTCTTAAACAGCACTCCTTGCTCAAAAGTTCTCAATATTTTCCTTGTGCATTTTCCTTAGATTGTCTGACTGTTAAGAAATAAAGCTTATTGCCTGGTATTCATTGGATTTTACAGGGTATCAAGGAAAGATACATGAGATAACATGTACTTTAACTTTCTTCCATATAACTTAGAAGATAACACTCCCCTGCCCTGCACAGGTAATGCATTACAAGGAAGTAACTCCACAGCTCTGTGATGCAAGATACAATCTTCAATTCCATCTACAAACAACCCAGACTGCACCATCAGCAGCTCTTGTGAGGCTCAGTCCTTCACTTCCCCTGGAAGATCAGGATTAGTCACTCTTAGGAATGGGAAGAGCCAGACCTGAGCAACCTGAAGGTAATCCCTGTCCACAGACAAGGACCAGAACTCTGTCAGAGCACAGCACCTTTCCTCCTCCCAGCCTCCCTCCCCTTGGCCAAGAACATGTTTCTGAACAGGGTTAACCAGGTTTGAATCCAAATCCAAGAACTTGCTGTGGGAGGTGTCCCCTAGCAAGTCTCCTTCCCCTCATCCAATGAAGGATTTGTCCAGGAGCTGACACAGCTCTGAGCAGTGAAGTCAGGTGTGCTGAGTCACTCCCAAGAGGAAAGGAGTGCCCAGGGACACAATACAGCAGACAGCTGTCAGAAACGCTCTCTGCAAAATGCCCCAGGCCTCAAGGAGTGCTGGGAACACAGGTTGGGTTGTTTTGGGGGGGTTTTCTGGGATGGTGGGGGAAGAATTTCCTTACGTTGTTCTTTTTCCTCTGCTGCTCAAAAGCATTTCTCTGAGAGGCGAGCTCGCTCTGGAGACTGGCGATCTCCTTCTCTTTGCCTGCAACCCTGAATTAACAAAAGGAACCACAAACAAGTCAGGAGGCACTGAAGAAATTCCCAGTGAAGCACTGACACTCTTTCCCACACACTAACCTGCCTTCCCTTCCAGCAACACTCTGTCTCTGAAAAGCTGCTTTCAGTGACTTGGCAGCATCGCCTGCTTCCCACTGCTCCCTGAACCACTCTGCCTGAGCAAACCCATTGTAAAGCTGTTGTTTGCCTACAACAGGCATCTGCACACATTTATCAAGGCCATGGGAAGGCAACACATTAGCTGAGGGTAGAGTCAGCCAGCCCACGCCAGTACAACACCACAGAACAGGCACTGCCTGCTGGAGGAGAGCGTTCCCTTCCACGCACCTAAATCCACAATTTGTAAGTCATTTAACTTGAAAGACAAATAATTTGGCCAGCCAAAAATGCGTGACAGTGGCAATTTGCTTTGCACAATATAGCATTAGCTTCTACATAGCTATTTAATGTGCTTCAGCCCCACATTGTAACACACTTTTACCTGAGATTTGCCCTGGAATAGATTTCCAGATGATTTTACAATAGGAACAACCCTCTGCTGAGCTGAAGTTCCAAGAAAACAAGCCTGTCACTTTTGCTTGAAACACCAACATTTAAATCTTCAGCCATACAGCTGAGCTGGCATGCATTCAAAACAACATCAATCAAGGCTTGCTTCTCTGGTGGGCACAACATGCTGCCAGCACCGTCTGTCTGCAGGAGATTACACCTGGGGATTAGCAGTGTGAGCAAAATCTCCCATGCTCAACTTTTATTAGACAGTAATTTATTTTTTTTTTTTACTGGCCACTTCACATACTCTGATATCATACATTTGGCACTTATTTCTAAATTTCCTGAGCAATTAAGTGAACTGAATCAATTCTCTAATGCATTCAACTCCTGGCAGTACTCACACTTGCAGAAGCTCCTCACTTTGGACAGCCAGAGATGCCTACAAAGAGATCAGAGATGTGTTAGGAGCAGGGCAGCAGCAAAGACCAGGACCTGCCTTGCTAACCAGGCACTGCTGCAACACCAGAAATCTGCACTCTGGGAATCCTGTCCAGCCTCCTCTGGCCAGGAACACAGCAGGCAGAAGAAAGAGCACAAAGGCTGCAAATCCATATGATAAAAGAAAGCAGGAACAGAGATGCAACAGCCAGAAAAGATGGCTCAGTGCAACCCAACCCCAAAGGTGTCCCTGGATTTCCATGGGCAGTACAACTCCTCGTTTTCCATGTCATCCCTGCAAGCTGCCATCACCCACTTCACTCAGTAGCACTGCAATTGGAAGCTGTACCTGTTTGCAGTTCTCCTGCTTTAATTCCTGTATTTGAGCTTTGAAAGATTCATTTTCTTTTTGCACATCCTGTTAAAAGAAAAATGACAATATATACTTACATATAGAGATATACACTCACAATACACACACTCCTCAACACAAGGTGTTTCTATCAAAACTTTACCTGTAACTGTTTCACTTGGTTTGCAATTTCTCTCTCTTTTTCTTCCACCATAGCTTTCAACTTCTTCATTTGTTCTTCTTCCCCTTTCAACCTGCAGAGATGGTTTAGAAAGTAAGGAGAAAGGGTTCAATTAAGGAAAAAAAAAGTTGAAGTAAGAATTGATGCTTAAAAAAAGGACACACTCTCGAACTGGGCCAATTTGTGCAGCAGAAGTTAAATACATTTTGTATGTTGAGGCTGCCTCAGGTGCCACACACCGGCTGTACCGGAGCTCTGCTGGGAGAGCAGCACGTCACAGCAGCTGCTTTGAAAGCAGAGCTCTTTCTGGCACAGCCTCTCATACAACCTTCCTCTGACTTGGAGCAGCCAAAGCAGAGTCAAAACAGAGGAAAGCCTGGCAGGATTTCTCCATAAAACAGGAGCTGGAGAATTGGCTATTGCATCTCAGCCTGAAAATGGCACAAACCGGATCTGTTCGATGCTGCTACCGACCGAGCCACAGGCACTGCAACCCTTAAACATGCTGAACAGAAGGAGAAATTAGCACCAGACACAAGCAGCAGCAGCATTTCCACTGGTAAATAGAGCTCTGGGTGCACATTCCCAGTGTGTGAGCAGCACAGCTCAGGGCAGGGATGCCAGGCACGGCAGCAGCCACCGGCACTAACAGCTTCTTTTAGCAAAGCCCATGAAATTCCTGCCACCAATTCAAACATTCCAACTGGAGATAAACTCAATGCATATTCCCAGCAGGCACTTGAGGAACTGCTACTCTGAATACTCACAGGTTCTCCACGTCCTGGACTTGAGATGCAGCAGGTACCTGAAAAAGTAATTCCCAGTCTCATTCTGATGGCAGAGTTTTCAAATTAACAGCAGCTATTTGCATGAGAAGGGGCAACACACAGCTTGCAAAGACACTTGCCAAAGAAATACCAGGAATTTTGCATCAGGCATTACTCCAAGAATATCTAAACACACAATGGATTTCAGAAACAGAGCTTACACCCAAGCATCCCAAACTTCACACCAGCCAACTGCTCTCCATTCCATCTTTCCCCTGGGATAAATGCCTGTGTCTAGACATCCACCCAAAACAAAAGTTCGACTCAGTCTCTTCCTTTTACCATCAACAAAAATCCAAACTGAGCCAGAATACCACCTTATTGGAAAAATTCTTCCATGGAGTGACATGTGGCTTCAAGGTCATCCAGTTGTCTGCTCTCAAGTCCAGTAGAGGAAATCAAAAACCAAAACATTCCAGCCCCAGGGAAAGGCAGGAAGGAATCACAGCACAGCCTGACCTCTTCAAGAGATGCTGCTATGTTCAGTTACAGCCAAAGTTCCTGCATGAGCAGAGCCTTGCTTCAGATGCTGCTGCCTCCTGGCAAGGAGGTGGCTGGGACACAGCTGGGACTGTGTGTGAGCTCCAAGGCTTTCAGACCACCAAAGCTCCTCTTTATGCACAGTATCATCCCAGTTAAAACCTCACAGAACTTGCTATCCATGTAAAACCTGTTTTAGATGAACACAGCAGAACTAGTGGGCTCTCTGCATTATATACAGCTTAGGCAAGTAGGATTTAAAACATCTCTAAGTTGAAGCCAATGCAAATCCTCTGGGTGAGGTAGAGGAGAAAAAACAGCTTCCTGTTCAAGCAAGCAGCACTCCCAAACCACATCCACTCTGCAGGCTGTACCTGCTGGAGTTGTTGCAGGTTCTGTTGCTCCAGCTCCTGAACTTTACTGGTTAATTGTGCAATTGTATCCTTCTGACCCTGTGGATAGATAAAAAGCAAGGTTAGAAATGTGAGTTTATTTTTCCCAGCCAGAAACACTGCAGCAGAACTTAATTCCCTTCAAAATATTAAAGCAGCTTACCTGCAGACATTCTCCTTTCTTAACAATCTCTTTCTCCTTCTCTTCCAGTAAGGCCTCCATGGTTTTCACCTGTTTTTCCTTCCCCTTCAACCTGTGCCATTGAACACAGACACACAGCATAAACCCCCTGCTCTTTCATCCATCTGAAAATAAAACATCCCATGCTTTGCAGCACCTAACAAATGCAGCATCTGTGATCAAAGGCACAAGCACAATTCACCTACTAAAGATCAATGTGTGAACACTTCCACCTCAGCCTGGGTTAGCAGGAGATGCCCTTGATCAATGGCACTGCTCATTAGGTGAAAGCAAACTCTGTGCTGACACACCGCAGGGGTTTCACAAATGTGTGGCTCTCCTCATCCAAAAACACTTCCCTGCCCCTCCCCAGCTGGGGATACAAGGCACAGACTGAGCATTTCCCCACCCCTACAGCTCAGGTATTACCAAAGGAGGTTTTGCACTCTGCCTTGCCCACATCTCTCCATCCTGACTTGGATTTAAGGGGTCAGCAAGGGGTGCACAGGGCAGATCAGACACCAACAACTGCACTTACAGAGTCTGAAGTTCTTTGACTTGTGATGTTATTGTCACCTAAAGAAAATAATCAGCACTTCAGTTCAATGCACATGGAAAAGGCACATAAATGCTAAAATTTGCTCTATGAAGAAACATGGGGAAAAGCTATCACACATTATCAAAATAGGCACTGTTTATTGCAGTAAGCATAAATGCACATTCTTTAATTACAAGGCACCAAGTGTCTCCAACAATTGACATTCCCCACGTTTAAAATGTGACTTCCAGAGCAGCAAAGGAAACAGTGCAAATGGGAACAACAAGCAGGCCCACAGGAGACACAGAGGAAAAGCAGAGAGTGGCTGTGACCATCATCTCACTGGCAACTGCAGTTCCAACCACAGAGATCATCCCTGGCCATTAAGACCTTTGCATAAGGAAAAGCTTTTTGGGTGCTCTCTGAAAAGTCAGCACTCCCTTAAATTCCCATCCTAAGGCTGAATATGGATTGAAGACCTAAGATTGAGTGGGAATGTTACTTTTGAATGCTGTGTGAAAGCCTGACCGTGGTTATCTGTTAATTCTCTACCACAACATGGCAGGAGTTTCAGACATTCCCAAAAAAATCTCACTTCTGTTTGCAGGAGACCAAAAGGTGCACAAATACATCACCTTTGGAGCAAGCATCTCTCATAGAGCATTCCAGAAACAGCAAACCTAAACTGCAATTTTTTTTTCTGGACTCTGACAGTTCCAGGGAAGGAAATGCACACAAATAACTCCCTCAGCTCCTGGAAATTTGCTTTGGAGGAAAAGCCCGAGACGGAAACACCCTCTGGGAAGCTTTGCCTAAAAAGGACAAAACTCTTAACACTGAGAAGGGGGTGACATGTTGGAATGTAGCTAAAGGGGCTGAAAAGAGTGCAGACCCAAAACACAACCCACACAAACAAGCAAACTTCCTGACAGCACCATGGATTAAGCTGCCTGCAGAATGGGCTCCCTAAGGAAACGTGGGCTTTCCTTGTTTTGGATGTCAGACAGCAACCATGCCAAAAAAGCCCATACTCCTCCATCCCTACATTCCTGATAACTAAAGTAAAACTGGCTGTGCCAAGACTTGAGCTCTTTTTGGGCACTGGAAATAAAAAAAACAGACTTAGGTTTACCTGGAAACCAGATCATATCTGGGCCTGTAGTATTGTTCCAACACAGAAAGGCCAACAACAGGAGCAGTAACTTCAGAATTTGAAATTTCCAAGTTGCCAGCCCCCAAGGATGTCCCAGGGTTTCAGGTTTACTGCAGGGACAGTGTGCTCAGGCAGAGCTGATGTCGCAATGCATTAAGCTACAGCAATTCTTGCCAAATTTCATACTAAAGGTCCAAAAAGCTCAAGCTTCCAGAGGTGTGTGGTTTCTGAAGGACAGCACCAGTTATCCTACACTTCTAGGGCTTTATATCCAAGAACAGTGTAGCTCCAGCATCAAAAGTTCCTTGCCCAATGACATTCACCAGTGAAAAAGGACACACTAGAACAGAAACGAGTGAGCAGCACATCCAAGGCAAGGCTGGTGCACACTGCTGGCACTGAAGTATTTTACCTGTTTTTCCATCTCAAGCTGGGAATTTCCTACTTCTTCTTTCAGAGCCTCTATTTCCTGTGTCAAAGCCTTTTCAATGACAAAACAAGACAGGGTTGGACAATGGAAACACAAAAACGCCACAGAAATGGATGCTACAAATTGATCACTGTAGAATGCCATGCAGTAACAAACAAATGTGGTCATGGCACCAACACAGAAAGGAAGGCAGGGATTGCACAGAGATACCTGAACAGTCTTCTCCTTGCTTGCTACTTTGAGGATTTCAGCTTGTAGGAGTTCTTCCACTGATTTTATTTTTCCATCCTTCTCATGGATCCTTCCAAAGAGCAGGGAAACAACATTAGCTGGCTGAAAAAAATGTGCTACTCAAGCAAATACACAAAATTTGGTTCTGCTACGTCACATCCCATCCCATCATCGGCCTCAGGGATCCACAGTGGGACCAGGCAGGAGGAACAGATGGGAAGAATAAGACTGGGACTAGTGCAGAATCAGCTGGCTTTATATAACTATGCTAAATCAATACTATCCCAGTCAAAAAATGCAAATTAAGATATCAAGACTGCCTGGAATGACACACACTTAAAATCAGCCTTCACTGGACAATCCAGCAAAGTATTTATCAACTTAAAATACACACACAGGGGACTCCTGTGTCCTACTCCTTTTAAAGTGCCTACTGAACAAAAATGATTATCTGACAACTCAGAGCGATTCCTCACCTAGTCCAAGTCAGGTTTATGAAATTAACTGCTTAGCAGAGAAGCAACTAAATTTTCAGCAGGTATTGATCTGGCATGACATGTTTCAAAACTGAAAATGCTTCCTGCCACACATTCACTTCACCCAGTTAAAAGGCAATCATTTCAGGGAAGCAATACACTTTTTGTCGTGGAATAAAGACAGAGAGAATTAACAATCAGGAATTAAATCTGTGCAGTAACTTACACTTTCTGCAGTTCCTCCACCAGTGATTGGAAGGAAACCTGTTAAAAACAGAGCTTCATCTTAGGAAAAACAGATCAGAGCAAAACAATCTGTGGATGTTGAGGGGTGAGGATAGAGCTGGAGCTCTCTGGCACTGCATGAACTATGTAGCAGCCTAATGATTTTATTTATCTGGCTGCTCCTGAGAAAATTAGCTGTCAGTCTCCAGTTCCTGGCAGACCAGTAATACTAAGCTTGCTGCAAGTTCCAGGAAAACAAAAGCAAACCCACACCATCTCTACCAGGAGAGGGTGAGGTTCAGGACCAGCATTTCATCAGCTACCCTTAAATACTGACACTACTGTACATCTCTTCAGGGTCACTCTTCCATAAATGATTTTCTAGGAACTAATTGCCCTCCTGAGGTGTCCAAGCAGAGCTGGATGTCAAGGAAAGGCACTTCCTGATCAGCACATCAAAAGTGACAACACTGTGACAGTGTCACTGATCAGACACAAGGAGAAGGGGGAGAAGTGACACCTGCAGAGTGTGGATTGACACTGGGAAGCTCCAACATTCATCATGAAGCTGAGGCAGTACAAGCTGCCTGCCAGCCATGCCTGCTGCTCCAGGCTTTTGGAAAAGGAGATCCACAGCCATTTCAGAGCATGGCAAACTCAGCACTGACTGCATCCTGTACGAGTGCCCTGCTTCTGACACTTCTGCAAAGGAAATATTTGACAGAAGTATCAGCTCCCAGACCAACGCTGAAAGAAAACAGGATGCTTTGCCAACAGGCTTCAAAGGCATCTCCACCTTCTTCCCTTGACTTTTGCAACCACAGCAAGATTCTTTCAGATTTAGTTTAGGTGTAATGAAAGTTTTAGATGAAAAGTACTACCTGCTCCGATTGCTGAATTTGCAGGCTTTGAAGTTCTTTTCTCAGAGATGAATTTTCTGTTCGCAGGGCCTTTGAAAGCAGACACACAGATAATGAAAGCCTCATTTGTGGTGGGGAAAAAAAGTGTTAAGCATGACAGAAAAGTAATTTCTTTTAGAGTAAGTGAAAGACTTTGAAAGTTTGAAAGAGACCCCCCTCTGCAGCTGCTGGAGCCAAAGTATTCAACAGACTAATTATTCACCATGGATAACTTGGAGTGGACAGCAATTTATGGGAAATTAGAGCCCAGCTATAGAGCAAGCTGGGAGTGCTGTAACTGAGCAGAGAGATCAGAAAAACAAATGTAACCAATTAGGTTACAGCCCATCTTTTGGACAGCCCATTTATTTATATGCATTTACATAATACTGGGATTCTCCCACAGACACGTTTCTCACCACTTCGCGAACATAAATGAAAATTATTTAACACCACGGGCTTTAACAGTCTAGATCCTACTCTGGAGTCAATCATAACATCCAAAATATGTAAGAATTCACAGATGCCTTTGTACAGAAAGGCACAACAAGAATAAAAATCACATAATCTAAACATCACTGGCAGCATTATTAAAAAATTGTACAATATTATTTTGAACAAATAACTTGCAAAACACCACCAACCCTGGAGGGATTTACAAGCCACGTGGATGTGGCACTTGGGGATGTGGTTTAGTGATGGGCTTGGCAGTGCTGGGGAATGGTTGGACTCGATGATCTCAGAGGCCTTTTCAGCCTGAAGGAGTCTCTGAGAGCTCACAGCTTTGGCTGCTCAGTAACCTCAGGGTTTACAACCCCTCCCCAGCACAGGGGTGTCAGCAATGCCCCAGGGATTTAGGCACCTTAAGAGAGGAAACATTGTCTTGGCTGTGCCCAGGTGGACACAGCTTTGCAGCAAGAGCCAGCTCAAAGCAGACAGAAATTTCTGTACTGGCCCTCCAGGCCTCTCATTGCTACCTTCTTTATAAATAAACAGGAAGGAAATAACTTTATCACCAACCCAGAAATGTCACTAGTTTATAATCCACTTAACCCTTCAGATTATCAACTAAGCTAAAAAACCCCAGGAGTTTTATAATATCAAGTTTTTACAAAACACCCTTTCCTAAAGGGAGATGTGTTGGAGATTAAACCAAATGTACAGCTCTGGAAATATATTCCTATTATTCCAAAGGGCATCCTAGCAAAATCTGCCCTATTGAATAGAGAGAAGCACTTACTCTACCCCACTGATGCTCATGCTTAGTTTATCTTACAGAAAAGGTTTTAACCTCATCCCCACAAGGTGCTTTTCCTATTCAGAAGGAATTCAGACTGAACTACAAGCATTCCAACATTCACTTTGCACAAGAGCACCTAATCTCTGTTTCCTCATCAAAAGATAACAGGGGGGATTTTACCTTCAGCTCCTCCTCTTTAGTTGCCACCTGGATGAGTCCTGCCTCCAGCAGCTCTTCAACTGTCTTGATTTTATCATCCCTCTCTCTCATGCTGAAAAAGCAAGGGTGAAAATTAAGAAAAAAGGATGTTTAAATTTGAAGGCAGCTTAGTTATCAACAGTAACCTTAGTGCCACCAAAATCTTTATTTTAGCCTCTGATTCAAAACGAAGTTTCTTACCTTTTTTCCATCTGCTCTATCAACTCTTTGTTTGTCTATGAAGAGAAAAAAAAAAACAGGGCCGTCATTAATTGGCTCAATAATGGTTTGGGGTTTCAAAAACAAATAATTGGAAAGCACCAACTTAATCAGAAGCTTTGTTACAACACCAATACAGAAAGGAAAACAAAGTAGAGGGAGAAAGTCCTCATGGCATAGGTGTCTAAAATTGATGCTGGAACGAAGTCAATCTTTCAGGGGAGGGACAGATCCAGCCCAAATGCCTTGATGGTTTTACACTGATGAACCTGCAGCCAACTCAGTACCTGAAGAATCTGCCTTTTTTGAGCATTTATCAGAACCACAAGCTCTACCCAAGGCACACTCAGCAGAACATTTATGATTTCTCACCACCACCACATTGTGAGAGACCAGATGCGAAACCTAAAGCAGCTTCCAAGAAAAATCACCTGCAGTTTTTCAGGCAGGACACCACATCAGCCAGAGCTGCAAATCTGGTTCTCCACCAGAGGAAAAGGAGCAGCTCCAGACAGGGAGCTCCTGACCAGCAGGAGTACAAGAAAAGTTTCCTGTCCTGCCAGTCTTTTTCCAGTGTTTTAGGAAGTTCTCTCATTCCACATTGGTGCAAAGTCAGGGATGTTCACACAAGTTCTCCCAGAGAACATCTCAAAGGAGATGGAGCTGAACAACACAACAGCTTTGAACATGCAGCATCCTCTGAGCATCAGTCTGGCTCCCCCAGGCGAGCCACGGGCAAAAATACAAAACAGGAGGCAAAAGACACCACAATGTAAAGAGTTTTCTATTTCCGAGGGTCAGAGTGGTTGCAGAAACAAGTTCTTGCTTGTGTTAAGCTGTATGAGTCTTCAGGAGTGGAAAAAAAAAATTCCAGATTTCATTCAGACACTCTTGACTAGGTCTACAAGACAGTCACAACTGCCTTACTTGACCCTCCATGGAAGAGAAAACACCAAAAAAACCATCAGGTTTTGACATCAACCAGCTCAGCCCAGAGCCAGGTCAAGAAAAAATACTGAAGAAATTAAAAGCACAGAAGATACTTGATAAAAGCTCAGCAAACACTGGCTGTACCTGCTCAGACAGGAGAGTCTGCAGCTTCTGAACTTCAGCCTGCAGAGTTGTGTTTTGATCCTTCAGAACCTGGAAGAAAATTGAGGCATTTTATCAGTTCAGAACTGCAGAGCCTAAATACAGCTTTTCCATAATGGCAAAGAGGCAATTAAATAGCACAGGAGTCATTACAGAGAGCTCTTTGGAAGCTACAGGACTACAAAGAGTCCTTTCCTTCTCTGTCTTGCTTTTCTGTATTAAGGACAAAAGTATTATGTTCCCAGGAGAAATTCAGCTGTTACCATCTTTATTCCCTGGCAGAGAATCAGACAGTACCAAATGTGAGAAGATCAGAAAAAAAAAATGCATTTTCCTCCTCAAGCAGCATCAGCATCGTGTCAAGATTTGATAACTGCCTCTTACAAAACACTCATCTGGCCCAAGCAAATGGTCCAAGAGCCCCTTTTTGAGTTCCCTTCAGCTGCCTCAATGCACAGCAAGGA
Organism: Hylia prasina; assembly: GCA_013397195.1. NCBI lineage: Eukaryota > Metazoa > Chordata > Aves > Passeriformes > Sylviidae > Hylia > Hylia prasina. The sequence continues at coordinate 100,340 of VYXD01002343.1, forward strand.
ATTGGCAGTCCAGCAGCAGAGAGGTTTGCACAGCTCCCACTCTTGGTCCCACTGAAGGCTGGGAAGAGGTGGGTGGGCAGGACAAACAAACTTTGCCTCTCCTCCTGCATTTCCTGCTCCATACAATGATCACAGCAGCCCTTAACAGACAGTATTCCAAAATCCTCTTCTGTTATTGATTTTTGTCTTTTCAAAGACTTGCTTGGTGCTTTACAAAAGTGAAAAGCAGGACACGTGCTCTGTGCTCCAGCCCCAAAGCCTTACAGGGAAAACGCAGGCAGGAAGGGACAGCAACAGTGAGGATTAGATGCATTGCTCTGTTTTGAGCTTAGATTTTCCCTCTTTTATGTGCCTGGGAAAAAAGCAGCACTTCCTTAGGTGGAAGCATTTAGAACAGCCCTGGTCTGGTTTCTGTTTGGGATCAAAGAGAGGAGGAAGGAGAGAGCAGCAGTGCACATAATATTCATGCTGAGAGCACACCGTGGATTTCTGCACCATCACCATGATGATGATCTGCATTCAGTTCTCTACTCACTTCCCAAGAACTGCTGGAACTGCCTGCAGGTGATTTTTGCCATTACTTAGCACTGAGCTGATTACAGCACATAACCATTCACAACACTTCTAAGGCCTTTTTCCTGGGTAACAGTTACTACAGAAACCATCACACTAAAAGGATGCTCATATTTCTTCTCACATTCATTTTCACCTCACCTACTATTTTATAATGTTCCACCACACTGAAAGCCCTGAGAGTGTCCCTAACTTGAGACTTGCCCACTTAATCCAGCCTGTCACCTCTTCCCACTCCCCTTTCCACACTGTTTATACACCTGTGACCCAGCACACACTTCACTGAAGATTCAGTCAACAGCTTCATTCCAAAAATCAACTGAAATTGTACTTTATTGCCCACTTTATTAACTGAACAAACTTCTTCCCTCTTACCCTCTGACAGCTTAGAGAAACTACAGAGCCTTGGCAGGTGACTCTCATCAAAACCTCTTTGAAAGTGTCATTTTAATACAAGAATCAAGTTTACTACCTGCTTCAAAGAGCTCCAGGAGACTCCAGAGGCTTCTCCTACAAAAGCATCCTGCCTCTGCCACTGCCCACTCACTCTGTTCCTCACCAGCAAACTCACTAGGGTGACAGTGGGAGGTTCAGAGGGACTGACCTCACACCAGAAACATCAGAGGAGCAGCAGCACCCACCACAGGCTTTCAAGGAGTTAAAGGGATGGAGTCAGCATCTCTCTGGAGAAGCAGGGCTGTTTCTGACAGCACAAGTTCAGAAGAAAAAGGCCAAGGTGGCAGAGGGCAAGGAGGAATTAAGCAGCTCTCTGCACACACCACCCAGAAACAAGCAGCAGCTTTGCTGTGCAGACCCCAGATGTCAGAACAAAAGCTTCAGCAGTTTAGCTGCAGCCTTATGAGAAAACCTGGAAAGAGGCAGAGTTAAAATAAGCATTTTTACATCTGCCTGACAGAAAACAGAGGCCTGGCATGATAATCCAAGCAACAAAGGCTCCAGAAAACACACCAAGGCCTTGAAAGGCACATTTGCAGGTGGAATTCAGGGAAATCACAACAGTTTTTACTGTACAATCTCCTCTTGCAGAATTCAAAACCCTCTCTCTCTCCACAACTGCAGACACCACACTTAACTTGTGTTATCCCACCTCTTACTGTGCTGCACAGTCTGCTGCTACTACTGTGACTCACATTGCTCCTGCCTTACAAGCATTACTGTAATTTACCTCAGCACCCAAAGGTCAGTTTTATTTCACTGTTCTACAGTTGCTCCACCACCTCTGGAGACTGGAAAACCTACTGAAAACAAGCACAGAAACACCTGTTCTGTATCTTACCTTGAATTCTTCTTTTGTGTTTGAAATCTGAGTGAGTTCTTCTCGAAGCTGATCTTCAAGAGTTCTTATTTTGTCATCTTTTATGTGAATGCTGAGACACAGCAGAACAGTTAAACACGTTTCCCCATCCAAGTCTTACAAAAAGCATCATTGAAAAGAACATAAAAGACTGATAAACATTGCTTATGGAATCCCAGAGCTATTTACCTTTTCTGCATCCTTTCCAGCTCATGTGCAGCAGCAGCCTAGATATAAAGAGGATTAGCACAGACTTAGGATACATCACATGATTCAATCAACCTTTCATTCCACAATATTAAAAAGCTAGAACAAGTCACTTGGCCTCCCAGCACATGACTGAAACCAAGAGTGAAAGGGGTAAGCTTGTCTTCATGCACTTTTAGAACTCCAATCTACAAGCATGCAATTATACAAAGGGAAGATGATCTCCAAGAGATTCATTTGACAACTGGGATTATCTCTAATTAAACACTTCATTTCCACTTCTGTAATGAACAGGCCACACAGCAGCAACACAGGGACAGCATTTTGTTTGGCTCTAGAAACATCTCTGTGGTGAGGCAGGGGGAGCTGTGGGCTTTGGGGGTTTTTGTGGGGGATGTTTATGAACCTTGTGTGTAAATGCCAGGCCTGCACGTTCACAGACAGCTGTGCTCACTCCTGTCAGTGTCCTGCACTCTGTGTGCCTGAAAATCTAAACCAAGCAAGCAAAATGCTTCAGTGACTTGGAGAGCCAAGTACAAGACTTTGCTGGTGAAGGAGGGGGAAGAATTAGGCCTCACAGCAGCTCTAAGAACTTCAGGGCATCAGATATTAGCCCAATCCGGAAGCCTCCCACCATTAATGTGCTTAAGCAGAGCTTGCTTAAAGCCAACAGACCTGCATTTGCATTTATGACAGAATAGGCACTGGGAAGGGAGGAAAATCAAAACTACTGCTTTACCTGTTCGTTTGTCAGAGCCTGTAACTTCTGTACTTCTGATTTCAGGGAGAGGTTCATATTCTGTAAGACCTGAAGGAAGGAAAAAAAGAAATGTATTTGCAGTTCATACACAGATAGTCTTTCACTCTCCAGGGTGTGAATTTCAGGGGATTGTTTGAAGGAAAACCCTCAAGTTTCCTTATCAACAGCTTTCCCAGCATAGAAGAGCAGACCTGTAGCTGAAAAGGCTCTTTCTAGACACAAAGACTGGGTCAGGTGGCATTTGCACAGGCTTTTATTGTACCTTGAGCTCTTCCTCCTTGCTGGTTAAGTTGGCACGTTCATTGCCTAATGAGTCCTCCATCTGCTTTATCTGTTTGTCCTTCTCTGCAATCCTGCACAAGGGGGAAACAGTGACAGATCAGCACAGAAGATGTGCATGGAAGAGGTGGTGCATGGCAGGAAGCATCAGGCTAAATAAAAAATACACCCTTGGCCCTTCAGTCCAGCTCCTACTCCAAATCCTGCTGACTGTACACTTTGGGTCCAAAAGCTTTTCCATTTTAAATGCTGTCTGCTTGCCAAAAAATTTATGAGACATTCCCTAGCTCTGAAACACAACTGCCAGCCCGTCTCCCAGAGGGAGAAACCTCCTGGCACAGCCCCACAGCCCAAATAACAACAACTCTCACGGTCACGCACATTCCTGCACGCTGCACTGACCCTGCACACAGGCAGGCACAAACAACAGAGGAGATGCTGCTTTCTCTGCAGCTCAGAGCCACAGCAGACCCCAAACCTGAGGCCAGACACAGAAAGGAAATCCATGGGAAGCCATTTCCCAGCTCCCACGTTGATCTTATGACAGGTTAAAAGCACAGACAGCAACATTTCCTTCACCAGGCCCTCCCAAACGCTCTGCACGTGAGTGGAGGGAAGGTGGCAGGCACTGAAATCCAGCAGCACCTCCCAAATCCCAGAGGAAATGGATGCTCACACTTTGTGAAGTTCTTCTGCCAAGACTGAAGCCGAGGTCTGCAGGAGGAAAACAAAAATAAAAAAAAATAACTGGAAGCAAAGCAAGTCAAAGAATCCTCATCTCCACTGAGCCAGGAATAGCATTTGTCTGGTTATTTTAAACTGGCACAGGATGCTTCCAACCGTTTCCTGGCTAAGGAACATTGAAGGAATACCAGCACATACCAATGTCCCTTCCCCTCTGGCCTGATGCAACACGAAGGGAAAAAAAGACCCCTCTTATTTGCCCTTCACTAGATTCAAACAATCCACAGGGCTCACCAGCACTTCCCTCCCAGGAACTAAGTGCTTTATGGGACATTCTGCTGACAAACCACTCAAGTTTAAAAAAAAAATAAATAAGAAAACCCTGCACAGTGCATCAGGAGCTGTGTTGCGAACAGGAACAGCACCACAAAATCAGCAAGTGGCATTTTTCCCTCTGGAAAAAGCCTGTCCTTAGGCTGTCACACACAACAGGGCAAGAGAGACCCACCACACTGGTTTTGAAGGCCTCAAGGGACCTCTGCAGACTGTGCCAGAACTTCCCATGTTCACAATTCCAGTCCCTCTTATAAAAGAGTTCCACCACCCCTGACATCCAGAGCAGGATACAGCCCCAACTCACTTCTCCAAAATGTTATTTTCACACCCACTGTCCATGGTGGAAAAACATCCCTGAGTTTTCATGGCCAGTTGAGGCTACCTGAGGAAAGTACACACCTCCAACACCCTCCCTGTGTGAGTCAAGGCTAAAAAGTAAAATTTCCCTAGGAATTTATTTCCAAAGTTCTCAAAGGGATGAGAGGAGCAGGCCATGAAGATGCTGTAAATCTAGAGTGGCTCTTCCCTCACTACTCTCCCCACTCAATGAGTTAAAGCACTTCAAGCAAAGCCAGATTTTCAGCCTGATGTTGAATTTAATCAAATTCCATCAAGCACATGTGTGATTAAAAGAAGGCAGCACCCAACTGCACAGGAACAGCCTCCACTTGTGCCCCCAAAGCCTTTCTGAGCTGATTTCTGTGACCTTCCTCTACATGGAACCATCTCCAGTGATGCTGAGGCTTTACACAATGATTATTTCTGTGTTTACAACAGAAATAATGTCTCAAACTAGTCAAACCAAAATTTTAAAGATTTAAATAACTGAGAAAGGCATTGTGCAGGTTTGGTGGGGTTTTGGTGTGATTTTTTTTTTTTTTTTGCTTCTGCACAGAAATCAGCATTAAATTGAACAGACAGCTTGATAAAGGAGCTACCACATGGGGAAAAGCACAATCAGGTGGTTCACAGGAGGATTGCAGAAAGACCAAAAGAACCAAAAGACAGAATTGTAGACATGCAAAGCTACAGAAAAAAAAAAACATTCAAAAAGGTACTATACCCTTTAGTTATAAATGAAAGCCACAATGGGAAGAAATAAATTTCTCTCCCCAAAAAAAAGAAGCTTAAAGTTTTAAAACAGTTTAAGGAACATTAGAAAAGAAGATGCTAACAAGTCTCTGCTTTCAGCATTACATCTCACACCCAGCTACAAAAAGTCTTACTTTGAATGAAAGTTCACAAGTCATGACTACAAAAGAAAGTCTGAGAACATGCTGTACCTGGGCTGCCATTTGTGAATGAAACTTCTGAAGCTGAGCATTCAAAGCATCATTCTGCTCTATCAGCTCCTTGTAAGAGAGCACAGAAAGAAAAGCAGGCTGAGATCTGCAGCTACTCGACTTTTGCTAAGATTAGCTTTTAGCCATGATTATGTTAGTAAGAACAGTTCAGCATTTACATGTCAGACACTTTACAGAAGATGCTGTTTTTTCCTCCCCACTACAACCAACCAGTCGGAATGGAAGCACCAGAACCTGTTCTGTATCAAGGAAAATATTCCCTGCTCCACCAAAATCCATCTGGTTTCCCTGAAGCCCTCAAGAGTTGTGTCCACGCTGCCTCTCACCACCTGATGCCAAGAGCAGGGAGATCACACAAACACCAAAGGTTCCTGGCTGCTCTCCCAGGGTGTTCCCCACACCGTGGATCATTTCACAGCTTGGGAAACGGGGTCAGCACCTTTTCCTGACTTGCCCCAAGTGCTTCTCAGGTGTGAGGTGGCCCCACACCTCCTCAAAGCACCACACACAAGTCTCACTTCCTAAGCAGGGGTTTTTCCATCCTTTATTCAGCAGGAAAGCTTCACTAAAGCAGCATTTCAGGGATATTTCTGTGTTTCCACAGGCACAAAGTGAAAGGAAAACCCCCAAACCCTTAAAACACTTGAGCAGTACTACCTGCACCTGCATTTGCATGGAGTCCTCCTCAGTAGCTCTCTTTTGCTCAGCCTCCAATAACTGCAGCATCCTCTGCTCCAGCTGCTGTTTTGACACCATTGTATCAGTAAGTTTACTGTGCAAGCTCTGGATTTCATTGTCTTTGGCCACAAGCTTATTCTGCACATCTGTAGCAGAAATGTCAGGATTTTAATTCAGAAGTCAATATTTAACTTTGGGGGAAATCATTGTAAAGGGGGAGGCTGATTCGGAGCCTCACTCCAACAAGGCTCAGCTCCCCCATCAGTGTTCAGAGTACCTGGGATCCCAAAACACTTTCCCCAGGGGTGCTGAAGCAGGGCTGACTTCACCTGAGCTTCATTTAAGACATTTACTCAATAATTCCCTTTTTTTTTTACAAAGGGGAACAGCCAGCTCACTGCAGTAAGCATTATTTGGGAATTCTGTGATACGTGCCTTGTTGTGCTGCCTCATGTTCTGCTGTTCTTTTCCTGAGATAAGCCTGGATTTCTTCCCATCTTCTCTCTGCTTCCTGCTGCTGGACCTTCACATTGAAGAAAGAGTTGATGAAAAGAAGTCTAACCTTTAATTTATTTTGAAGCATTCAGAGTGCATCTCCTCAGTGCTATTCCCAAAACATATGGCAATGAAGTGAAATTGTTTCTTGTTTCCATTAGGGCACATCAGAGAGACAGAGTGCTCTGTAATCCTCCTCCTAGACTAGTTTAGCCTATTAATTTGAAAGGCAAATTGTGAACAGGATTTCATTATAGGCTCTTAACAGAATGGCTTCTGTAATATGAAAATGTAGCATCTTTGCCCTGATAGTTCAGAATTAACCCCAGAAACCAGACCAGCCAAGCATCACATAAATCTGCATTCAATAATTAAAACATCTCAACTCTAGATACTAATTCTTCACCTGCCACAGCAAAAGGCAGGGAGAACCTCTGGTATGTAAGATTTAATTGCAAAATGTTCAAGAAATCATGAGATATGACATTCTCACCTGAAAACACTTTCTCTTCTTAAAAAGAAAAGCAAAAGACTTTCTTCCAAAAGAAACAGAGATTCATCCAGAAGCCTGTTCACTTGCATTTTAACTTTCTAAAAAGTGTATTTGTTTTAAAAATTAAGCATACATGTCAGCAAAAACATGTAGCTTCAAATAAAAACCAGACATAGACAGTGCCATCTGGATGAATGGCTCTGAAGTATCAACTCCTGTTGGAATTGTACTCTCACAGAAAGCAAAATAAAAAGCTTAACTGGTGATGTTGAAGAGACATTTACCTGGAAGGTAAGTTTCACTTCACAGGGAGGTCTGTAATCACTCAAAACCCAGTGCACTGAATAAAAACATTAAATAAACCCCAAGGCTGGCTGAGCCCATCTGAAACAAGCAGCCAAAGCAATTCCCACACGCCTCACGTCCCAGCTCAGATAAAACCCTGAGCACAGCCTGACAGGCAGAGAAAACCCCAGGCACCTTCAGCTGAGCCACTGCCTGCTCTGCATTCTTCTTCTGGAGCTCCTCTTGCTGCAGTTTGCTGCTCTTCTCCCCCAGCTCGTTCATCAGCCTCGCGTAGTCCTGGCGCAGCTTGTTCAGCTCGGCCGACTGCCTGGAAACAAACATTTCCACAGGGGTTTGCTACTCAAATGTCAACACCAAGTCCTGTATTTGCAACCAAAGGGCTCTGCAGGGTGGGGTTGGGGTGTTTTCCCCCCCTGTAAAGCTGTTTTATCCTAGGAAAGGGATGAGGCTCAGGTGCTCCTGGCCACAGCAGCAAAACCATCGCTCCTGGTCATCAGTACAAGTCAGTAGCTACAAGGCAGGGTCAGGAACAAAAGGAGAGCAACAAGACACAAGCAGCAGCTCCTTGAAGAGATCTGCAAGCTGACTGGCAAGATTTGGGCAGGCTGATGGGATCTAAAGGGGCTCAGCATAAGGAAAGGTCTCGCATCAAAATTCACATCCTTCTCCTCTTGCCATAAAGGATTATTGATCTCAGGCTTGCTGAGGACTTAGTAACTGCACACATTTCTTCAGACTATTTGTTGCCTCCTGGCCTTGACCTGACTATTAACTTCTGGAGGTATCTGATGCACTTTCTCAGCTGGGAGAGAAGATGCATTTGTTCAGCCCAAGGGGAGAATTTTAAGAGGCTCCCCTTTGTGCCTAAGCACGTAGAAAGCGTTTCATTTTTATCTCAAGTTGAATTAAAGCCTTTTCAGGATAACTGTCTGAAAGATAATGATGCTTCATTTAAATGAACAGGACACCTAAAATGAGGGTTCCACACCCTTCTCTGAGCACTTGACATTCAGTGAAAAATATCTGAGAGAATATTTTGTCAGTTTTGTCCTCTACACACCTTAACCAGGGTGCTCAGCTTTTTGTGCCCAAGGCACAAAATCCTCCCTGCCAGCTCAGGGGCAGCCCAAGTCATAACTCACAAAAGACAATTTTTGTTTCTCCAAACATTTGCACCACCAGCAGATAAATCCAAGTGCCACCCCAGTATCAGTAACTGCAGGGTATTGATATTTTAAGTTTAGAGCTGCTGTTCTCCCAAGAGGCCACAACCAGCACCTCCCCTAAAGCCTCAGGGGAAGGACACACAGCCTGCCAAAAACACCACAGGTGCCTGAGCACTGCTGCTCTTCTTTCTCTTAAAGCCTCAGCACCACAGCCTAAAGCTCAGGCTTCAGGTTGAAAGAAAGGTAATGATTTGTTCTGAAAGCCCTGGCTCAATGCAAACACCACCAGCTACCTGTCCAGCCCAAAATATCTGTGTTCCCAGCTGAACCACTAATTCAGAGACAGCCAAGGACTTGGAAACAAAAGAAGCAGAAGCCAGAACAGTTCTTCAGGGGAGGCTCAAAACCACACAGAGCTCCAAATAGCTGCCAACATACTTGCTCTCCATTTGATTAGTGGAAGTGCTGACAGCATCTCTCAGGATACCATTTTCCTGCTTCAGGTGGCTTATTTCTGCCTCCATCTGCTCACGGAGCTGCTGGAACTGATGGGGAAAGAAAGATCAATTCCGTGAAAGATTAAGCTAAGGAGCAATAAAAACAAAACAAAAAAATGCTTGTAGATGTAGGTGAGATATCACAATAGTTTCAGTAAATAAAACTAAGTGGATTTTTTGGGAGAGGGGGAGCTTTGCTCCTTCCTCAGACACCAATTCTTAAATTAAATTGTGCTGCTGAGACCCTCGTGCTCAAATCAAAGCACGGGTTTCCTTTTATATCAGTGCATTAACCAGTTTATCAAAGCAACCTTTTCATTGTTTAAAAGACTATGTAAATGTTACTTAGAATACCAATTGCTCAGCTACATAACCTGGAATATCTATCAATAACTGGATACCAATACATTATTTTTCCAAAGGGAAATAAAACAAATGTCCCGTGAATTATCATTAGATAATCCTCATTTGCTGTTCCTTTCAACAAACCAGGAAAATCAACAAGAAACAATACACAGATTATAGCATGCAAACTGCAAAAGGCTAGTCCTCATCTAATATTCTGATTTTCAGCAAGGTTCCAAAGCTGAGGCAGAAAGAAGCTCTGATAACCCAGGGTTCAGAAGAGCTTGAATAAAGCCAAAAGACAGGATTCAAAGAGAAAAAAATGGACCCTGCATGTGCAAACACAGCAGAGCTGGTCTTGGGAGCCCAAAAGTCTGCTCTGAAAATCCTCAAGCACACACAACACTCTTCCTTTATCAGTGCCAGTTTGTAGATATGGCTGACACCATTCCAAAACAAAGCTTCATCAAGTGGCTGATTCATCAGTGAGCATTTCTTACACCGGAAAATCCAAATAAATGTTTGTGTAACAACCACAGCAGCAGGGTGCAGTCCCTTGTAGGGCAGCCACCTCCAGTTCTGCCCCAAAAAACAGAACAAGCTGGGCCTTGGACATTTATTGGGGCATCTTTTCCTTGCCTGTTCTGTATTTTAGTGGCAACAAGACCCCAAGAGAAGCAGGGGCACAAACCCCACCCAACTGGAAGCTGTGATCTTTTTCAGTTCCTCTGCCATGCTGCAGCACATCAGCAGAGGGAGCAGGACCAGAGCACTTGGATCTTTTGTATTTCCTTTCTCCAGCTCAGCCTGGGACAGCAGCACTTGCTAAAGTCTCCCAGCTCTGCCCAGGTCTCCTTCCTCCTTCCCCAGCCAGCAGCAAGACCTTGTCCAGTTATCTACACAGGTTCCAAGGAGGTTTCCTCTGCTCCAAAACTGCAGAGTCTCCAAAGGGCCAAGACAGAAAATATGATATTGAAGTTGGGAAATTTACATGTTGGGTTTAACGCTGTGACATCCATACAGGAAAGAATGACTAGAATGAAAGCTAAGCATAAGATGGGCCATTTTCCTTAGAAAATTCCAAGTCAAACTTTTTAATCTGGTGAAACAAACCCTCCTAAGGTCACTCCATAAAGCAACTGCAATAGAAAGTAACAAGGGTATTAAAAAAATACAAGAGGCTGCTCTTCAAACATTTCCAGCAAAGCACTCCCTCAGGCAATGATAATTCATATGTATTACGCCATGTTGTCACTCTGTACTATAATTTTAGAGACATTTATCTGCTGGTAAATGATCATCAGCATTAGTGGCTCCCTTAAGCTGAGTATTTCAATTAGACTTTGCAGTTTAATTGAATAACATTTCAGCAGAACACCAGGAAGGAAAAGTAACCAGATCAGGGACCAACTGCTTGGCCAGCACTGGGCTTTACACACCACAAAATCCACCTGTGAGAGAACTCCCTGCCTTTCTTTTAAATCAGGAAGCTGCCACGAAGTTCTGTGGTGATTTCTCAGCACCCATCTGCTTGTGCATGAGCAGCAACTCCAGCAGCTTTGGCAAAGCATTTACCTTTATCTTCATCTGCTGAGACTCTTGGTAGCTGACGTGGATTTTGCTCTGGAAGGCGCCGTGCTCCTTCTCCAGCGCGTTGATGCGCTCACGCATCTTGGCCGTGAGCAAACCATTCCTGTCCTTCTCTGCAACCAGCTCCTGGGGTGGGAAGTGACAGGAAAAGGGGAAAAAAAGTCACCCACTGATGCTTTCTAAAGGCTGAGAGTCTTTAAGGTAACTAAAAAAATACAGCAAGTGTGCATCAAACCGAAGTCAGCATCAAATCTTCGTTCAGTAAATTTACAGAGTCAGACCAAGCTTCCAAAACCTTACGCTGATCCTACATCATCATAAATCTCACATTTATTAAAAAGTTTGCCAATTCAAACACTGATTTTGTGTTGTCTCAGAAGAGATGGGAGCTTTATTTCTATCGGGTCTGGCCAAATCACGGAGTCAGAACTAAAACCACTGATATGAGGATAAAGCTTAGATTTTTCATCCCAGGTTTAGCAAAATGGAAGAACACAGGTAAAGCAGCATGGCAAAATAGAGCACTTTGAGCAAAATAATTGCTTTGTAGCAGGTTGCAAAGCCAACAGCTTTGCCACAGGAGATGGGCTATTAGTGCACTACAAAGGCCAGAGAAGCCCTGAATCCCACCTGCATGATGCCATATTATAGCTTTCAGATGAAAATACACATTGCTTTTTAATCTTTTATTAGCCAGTAATTCAACCCAGACACCTGAGAAATCCACAGAGCTGCTCTTCTGCAATATAAATGCACTTGCTGTGGTAAGCAAAAACATTAAGTGCAGCTTTCAGCAGCTCCCATCACACAAATAGGAATTTGTACCACCCGAGCTTCAGGTGTTTCCAGCCACACAGCTCCTAACACTGCCAGGGAGCCCTGACACAATTTAAGTGCTCTAAATTATTAGCCTGAATACTTTCCATCTCTTTGGAGTAATTATAGTCTTTTCCACCTTTTCGTTTAAATAAAAGCTATTCTGTCTTGTAGATCAAACTCCAAGTTTTCAGCCACTTCTGTAAATACAATGCACACAGCTTGAAACAAATCTTTCTCCATTTTTTTTTTTTTTTTAACTAAGATGCAATTAAAAGAAAGGCACCAGGACACACTGCAGCCTCCCCTATATCCCACCACTCATTTGCAGCTTTCAGTGACCCAGCTACCCCATCAGGGCAGAACCAGAGATCCTGGGAAGATTTACTTTTCCTCAGTTTGTGTTTTGCCAAATACCTCTGAGTCTTGAGGTACTCAGCTCTTGCTCTCATTTATCCTCTCCAGCTATTATCTTTATCAAGATCCCTGCAGGAATTGTTCTGCACCTCAAATCACCTTTAGCTTTTGACAGTGTTTTCAGAGAAACACATTAACTGGAAGATAAGAGCTTTTATCAGCCAAGCTGAGCTTTATCCCCTGCTTATCCTGATACTTCAGCATTGCAGCAACTTTGCTTTTATCCATTTTTTCCCAGCTTTTCCCTTCCCCAATCCAGATGGGCAAAACCCCCGATGACTCCTACCTCTCTACCAGCTCCTGCTTCTCCTTTACCACCACTTTGCAGATATTTTTCCCCTACCACATCTGCATTTCCCACACTCAGATTCCTTCATCCATTCCCTCTGCTCCTTCAGCAGCAGACCCCCTCTCCAATTTAATTCTGCAGTCCTGAGCCAGTTTCTTTCTTCCCCTCCAAACATCACAAGCTCCTTCTCCCTACAGTTACACACTGACTATCCCAAACCTCTTGATCCCATTTGTGAACACCTGTGCCCTGCCAGGAGCTCACACATACCCACTGCCTTTTTCCCTTCTCATCTCCCAAGGCTCCCAACTCCTGCATCCTCTGGCCATTCTGCTCCCACACCTTTGGCCACCCAGCTCTCTGTGCCCAAATTATGCCCCACAACGTGACCTTCCCAAGTCCAAAGCCAAAACACACAAATATTTCTCCCAAAACTCCAAAATTCAGTCTGTATCTGCCTCATTATTCGGTCTACTGTAACCGTTTTCCTCTGAAATGTTCATAAAAAAGTAAATTTTCATAAACTAGTTTTGACAGTGATGCATCAGCATCCAAGCTGCAATCCAAAGCAATCAGAGCTGCACCTCCAGGGGCTAAGCAGGCAGTCTGCACTTCCTGTGTCTTCCCTCTTGAAGAAAACCAATGATTGTTGTGCCTAGAAGCACACAGGCATGTGAATGGTACAATACTGACCAAGTTAAAACTGCACTGCAGGAAAGACATTTAATATTTGCATCCACAGAACAGTCCCACAGCAGTGAAGGAAGCACTTTTAAAGTAACCATGTGAAAAGAAAAACAGGCTCAGCTTACAAGTCCCAGTAAATGAACTCCCTGGAAAAAAAACTGCTGGAAAATAACTGTATAAATACATTCTAAAAGCAAACGTAGTGTCTTGGTAAGCTTTTTCAGTAAATATATTCCACCTTTTGGCTTATACCAAGCTCAGTAAACCAGCATTTGCTGGCTGCTGGTCCTACAACCCCCTGCTCCTCTCTATACCCATGAACACCTCAGTATTTACCTGGGAGAGCTGCTTGCACTGCTCCTTTGCAACAGCTGCCTCCTCCTTCATCGCCGCCAGCATCTTCTCCTTGTCCTGGAGCTGGTGCAGAGCTGCAGCTGTCTCAGCCTTGCTGGCCTGCAGCAGGATGACATAAAAATAACCACAAGTAGTGGCACAGCACACTAAAAGGCAGCAGAGCAAACCTGAGGAGGAAGCACCCCCTCCTGCCCTTAAATTTTCCATCTGCACGGTGCACGTGGCACCACCAGTACCCAGTCCTGCTGCTAATGGATCCCATTTCACCAGGCAAAGAAATGCATTTTCAAAGCATGGAAACCAATTAAGAGAGTAAATGGGCTCTTAAGGTGCTTCCCATTGGACAAGAGCTGCTGTGGTGGCAGTGGGGAAAGTAAAGAACAGCCATTATGAGAAATAATGGGAGAAGATGCAGAGATGCTGAATCAGTCAATAGCTGTGGCTGGAAGGACTTCCAAGATCAGCTGGTCCAGCCCACACTCAGAGCAGGTATAATCCAACAAATGGAATTGCTTGAAATATCTCAGCACAAAGGGAAAACACTGATCTGGTGTCTCCTTCCAGCTGATGTAATTACATTTCTGCTGGCACACTGACACATAAAGTTTCAGAGATACTCCAGGGAATAGACCTAGAGGAACAACCCCCCTGGTCTTGCTGCTTGCATACTGGTCCTGCACATGAAATAAATGTAATAAAGAGCACAAATTCTATGTGTTTGTGCTCAGATGTGACTCAGTGAAGTGTGATGCTTGCCCAGAGGGGTTGTGCAGTCTCAGCCCTTGAAGGTTTCAAGCCCAGACTGGATAAAGCCCTGAGCAGCCTGTGCTGACCTCAGAGTTGGTGCTGCTTTGAGGAGGAGGTTGGACTACTTGGACTTCATTCATTGAAGTCTAATAACTGAAGAAGGAAAGAAATGTCAGTCCCATAAATGGACCCTGAATTTGTTTGGAAATTCTCCTTTAGTGGTAATGTGCATGCCTGCAGTACAAACACACTGTCAGTGACTTGCATGAGCTACAGAGAGAACACAATTCACACTTCCACCTACAGAAACCTACATTTTTTTGTTGCATACAAATCCAGGAACTCGTTTTCATCCTAAAGGTTCAGCTTTAACACCAAACCTTCCTTTAAAAGAAAGAAAAAAGCCACAGCAAGCAGGGTGGCTGCTCGAACAGGCAACACCATTCCAAGGGTAGCACTACTGAGTTTTATCCTTGGAAGTTTTCAAGATGCAAGTGGACAAATCCCTGAGAAACTTGCTCAGAATTCAGTGTTGGACCTGTTCTGAGCAGGCAGCTGGACTGCACAGCCTCCTGAAGCCCCTCCTAGCCCAAACTGTGTTGTTATGCTGATATATTGCATTAACTGGACTGACACAGGCCAGTTCTGCATTTCTGCTCTGGTACCGTGTCTGCAGAGGAACACAGGATTGCAAGAGTCCAAGTGTGACACACGGGATGTGACAAGCACCAAGTGACACCCACAGTGAGTCATGGCAGGGAGGAGTAGGTGTGTGCCCAGCAACAGGACAAGGAGCAAGAGCCACAAACTAAAACACAAGTTTCACCTCAACATGAGGAAAAGCTGCTTTCCCTGGAGGATGGCAGAAACCTGGAACAGCTGCCCAGGGAAGGGGTGGAGTTTCTCTCTCTGGACACATTCCTGTGTCACCTGCTCCAGGTGACCCCTGCCTTGGCCAGGGGCTTGGACTGGATGGCCCCCACAGCTCCTTCCAACCCCAAGGATTGTATTGTGATTGTGATTCTGTATTGACAGAGGGCTGGTGGACACCCCTCTCTTCTGTCTTGACTACAAGAATTAAGAAGAATTGCCAAGCACTGGCACAGGTTGCCCAGAGGGGTTTTGCAGTCCCATTCCCTGAAGGCTTCAAGATATCCAGACTGGATAAAGCCCTGAGCAGCGTGGGCTGACCTCAGAGCAGGTCCTGCTTTAAGTGGGAGGCTGGATCCCAAACCTCCTGAGGTCCCTTCCAAACCTGAATTGCCCTACAAGCCTAGGAAAAATATCCAAAGAAGTCAAACTACATTGCATAGACTTGCAAAACACAGAATCAGCTGATGAAGTGCACAGCCATAGCAGCTTGTTGTGAATTCCTCCCATAGCTTATCCTATTGACACATTTGGGAAAGATCACTCCCAAAAATCACCAGCCATCCTTCCCTGTGCCAACACACACGTGTCAGCAGCAGCATTCCTGCTTTATTCCTTGCTCTCCATGGCCATGCCTGCTCTTTCCAAGTGGCCAGAGCCACCCCTGGCATGGCAGATGGCAGCACAAAGGCATCTGAGAGCTCATTCCTGCATGCAAGGCAAGCACAGAGCAGCTGGAGAGAGCCTTCCAAAGACAGACTGCCCAGGTCACAACAGAACACTGACAGAGCTCATCTGACAGCAGCTCTTCCAATTTCTGTTGGTTTAATAAGTTTTGCCTTCCCCCCACACTCCACAGCCATTCACCTTTTGCAAGAAATCATGAATTGCACCAGATTTTTCCTTTAACACCTCCACTACACAACGGGCCTCATCTTCAGAGAAGATCATATTCTTCATGGATGTTACAAAATCCTTGAATTTTACTTCAGCATTCTCTGCAACACAGAAGGGAGGATTTATTTACTTTGGACTCCGCACAGAATTATTTATTTTGCCTTGAAACAGCATGTGATGGGGTATCATTATGCATTATGTTTGATTCCAGTCTGAAATGCCAAGAAGCAAGAGGTCATGAACATTCAGCAAAAACAACATCTCTCCAATTTAAACCCGATAACAATCTGCCAGCTGATAGTTTTGGGAAAAGAGAAAATCCCACCACTTTGTTTGCACAGTTGGTAACGTTTATAGGGTTGCTAGCAAGAAGATGAAGCATAACACAGATTTTGGAGGAGAAAAATAGCATAAATGTGAAAAATTGAAGAGTCCTTTCCAGTGTATCATGACAGTAATTTAAACTGAGCTCTCAATTTGGAGGACAGCCTGGCTGCACAAGCAATATGCACATGACAAGTTAATTAATTTAAAAACTGGCACATTTTTGATTACAATATATGGAAGACAAAAATATTAACTTCCAAATTTAGATGGAGGGAACTGCTGCAAGAAGAGTTCAGCAGTACGAAGATAAATCAGTAAGATCCCTCTTAATGGCTGACCAAGTGTTTAAAAAGACACACACAAGGAAAGACAATTCAACTGTACTATAACAAAAAACACTGCTCACAAACAGGCTGCTCATAGACAGGTCATTAGGTGGCCCTCTGACTCCAGGAAATGGGAGCACAAGACCAAAGCCAAATCCCACAAGGCCAAGACCAACCCCATACCCCTGCCAAATATTCACCGGTGCCCAAAAGTATGTGAAGGGATGGGAAGAATTAAAAAAAGCACAAACTTAGAAGTGATGCTTGTTAAAATCTGTCCCACAGATCATGGAGACAGGTCTGGGTTTCTCACCACAGGGGCTAAACATGCCCCTGAAATCAAGTTACACATCAAACCCGAAGATCTGTCTGAGAAATAAATGAAGAACAAAGAAGCAGCAGTGACACTATGCCCTAAAAGAAATTATCAAGCAAAAAATCACTGAATGACAGAGCATGGGGAGGGAGTGCTGAGGAATTCTAGCACACTCTCTCCTAGTCCTAAATCCAACTTAGTCTTCACTTCAGCTCACATCAGTGCTGCATTGACATCATCAGTGATGCTGTTACCAGGAATATGCCAAGCTCCTGAGAGCACAGCCGGGTGAGCCTGGAACTGATCACAGCTGGGGCAGGACCTGTGCTCCCTGAAGGCACAGAAACCTTGCCCCTGCATCCAAGGAGCTTACAATTAGAGCAGGGCAAGATTTCTATATCGGGAGGGCAAATCCCAGCTGACACAGGAGAATTAGGAGTTCACGGAGAAGGTCACAGCGCGCAGAGGAAATGAGAAGAGACGGCTGCACGTGAGAGGCTTTGATGCTGCAGGACAGTAACGTGCAGCCACTGAGCCAGAAGCACATGAGGAGCCTCAGGAATGTGGGAATCCAATTAAAGAGCTGCCAGGAAGCTTTTGAGGGGGCATTTTAGAAGACAAGACTGAAAAGAGAGGTTCCAAAGAGTGAAGTGAGTGACCAGGCAATGCTGAAGAATCAGCCTTCAAACCTGAGCTGGGTGTCACTGCTCAGCTCCTGGCTTCTCTTTGGCTGCTCACAAATTTGAGGTCTCACCTCATGGCTCAGTAAGTTTGTCAGGCTTTGAGATGGTCAGAGGCCTATTTAAAGCTTCAGAGTGGAACACAATGCTCATTAATCACTCCAGACAGCTGTGGGAGAGTATGAAGGAAGTTCCCCTGCCCCAACCAATTCCAGCTGCACTGAAGGGAAAATTCGGAGTCACCCTGGAAATTGCCAGACTCTCTCCACTGACAATCTGCTTCAGGTATTGCAATCTGTATTGCACTGGGTCAGCCTCAGATAGCTCCAGGGACAGCCCCAGAGCATGCAGGCTGCCCTCCCAGCCTCCAGCAGACTCCAAGAGCTTGTGCTGAACGCTCTGGGTTTGGAGTCCACCGCTGTGAGCAATGTCTGAACTCTCCACTGTGAACTCCCTCGCTGCATCTGTGTGGTCTGTGATCACCCCTTTGCTCACTGGGGACACAAAAGCCCAGTCAGAGCTGAAAGGATTCAGATGGCACAGAGCCCTTTCCACAGTGCCAACAACAAGGCAGAAACGAGCACACACAAGAAGAGCATCCTGCAGCCACAAACGTTTTCCTCAAATCCCTTCTTCACATTACATCAGAGAGGACCCCCCCCTCTTCCCCATTGAAATTTGCAAGCAGGCTGTGCCAGAAACAGACTGAATTATCAGTTTCTTACCTTTATCTGTTTCATTCTTCAGTTTCTTGCCACTGCTCTTCTGGATGCCCTCATTCACATTGTGTTTTACAACTTCAACCGGCTCACGCTTTTCCAAAGTGCCTGAGTCAGAATTATCCATCAAAGGAATATAAGTAGTTGCTTGAATAAGAGGTTCATCCACCAAAACTGTAATCATAAGTCCACAGGATGGGTTAAAGCTTTGTAATAATTGACACCAATATTTTTAGAAGAGGTGCCTAGCATATTAAGAGCCGAAGTAAAGCATCTCTAACCTCAAAAGTTAGTTATACTCTCCATTTCTATTATCCTTCACAGTTTAACTCATTAAAGGTCTTCAGGTAGGTCCATTAAATAAAGGTCTCTGATGCATAGTCATTTAATAGCTTCAATTAAAATTCTACTTCCAAAGCTGCGTTTTAGCATTTTAACAAGAAGAAGAGAAGAACCTTCACAAATGACTTTCATTTCACTTTAGTAAGAAAGTTGCACGTGGCATCAATGTGATGGTTTCACTTGTGGCTGTGCAGGAAATCATTCAGGATCCCTAAAATATGAGTAAAGCCTTTTGTCCCTGTTCTGTTAAAAGCTGGCACTTCACTGCCAGCATTTTCATGGATTACATCACCTGTGAACACAACCACTTAGGCAGAACATGCAGCAAGGGCAGCAATCGAGCTTATTTTGCATGCAGACTCCAGTGCACTTAATGAAGATCTCTCATCTGTCAGAGCAGGCTTTGGGCATCATTAACATGCAGAGAGGTACCCAGAGGTACTGCCCAAGCCCAGGTCTCCACTCCCACGCCACTGGATCACCATGGTGAGGAACAGCCTCTGCCCAGAGAGCTCTTCAGCAGAGACAAAAGCAGGCAAAGGGAGAGCAGGAGTGACAGACCTGGGGCAAGAGGCGCAGCCAGAGCTGCAGCTGCTGCTTGCCCAGCCCCTGCTCCACACTGCCTGCAGGATGCCAGAGGCTGTGCATGGGCCAACAGGAAAATCACTGCCCCAGCCAGCCCAGACTGCAGGGCTGAAGGACAACAGATGCCAGGCAGCAGCACAGAGAGAGGAGGAACTGGGATGCAGGGTTTTGGGCATCAGTGCAAAACAAGTATGCACCCCTGGCTGCCTGAGAGCCACTTATAGAACACTCTTAAATTCTGGCTGCTGTCAAAGGAGGAGAACAGGCCAGATGGACCTTTTTGTGTTACCTGGTGTCTCTCCACTTAAGCAGTCAGCAGGTACACTGCATGCTCAGAAGAGAGGAGAGCTCTCCTCTAGCAGAAACAACCACCAGCTACTCCACTTGCTCTCCTCATATTTTCCCTTCTTCTCCTTATTAACTTCCCCTCCTTTCAAAACCTTTTTTTATATCAATGAGACCTTTTGCAGCATGAAATCCCCACAGTCATGTCTTGGCTAATCCTGGCGTCCACCACAACTCATTTTTAATCTGTCATTTTGGAGAGGTGGCCTGAAAAGTAAACAGTTTGCATTCAAATAATGCATGAACTACTGCCCTGTAGCCCTGACAGCTCAGCTTTGCTGCTGGCTGAGCTGGTACTGACATTTATTGCCACATACAGACAAGTTTGTGGCCCCTAAGAAAGTGCAATGCTCCCATTTCCATCAGAGAAAGCAAAAGAACATCCATAAAAGGTGATCACGTGCTAAGTTCCCCATCAGTAGGCTTTTTCCAGGAAGTATTTAGGAGTTTTTCAGTTATACAGGAAACCTAAAGTGCTTGGAACTCCATCCTGGACTGAAAGGGCCCATGACAGATCTGCACCCTGATAACCTGATATAAAGGTATAAAGGGAACAGTGGGCAACAGTGTCTCCTCCAGGAGCAGCCCATCAGCTTCCAAGTTCATAGCTGCCCCAGCAGAGAAGAGGCTGGAGAAGCTAACAAGGTGGCCTCACAGAACTTCATGGTCACACTGTGTCCAAAAGCCAGACACAACAGCACTCATTGTAAAAAAATTTAGAAAAAAACTGAGCAAAACACACACACACAAAGGCACAGTGAGCCAAGAGGACACAAGAAGCAGCATCTTGGCAGAGAACAAGGGATGACGAACAGTGAAGGCCTTGACAGCAAAGATGAACAGTTTATGTTGGAGCAGGAGCCAGCCAACAAAAGGACAATAAGAGAGGAATGTGGTCAAAGCAACTGGCTGAAAAAACTGCAATCTTGTTTGGGGCAGATGACTGCAGCAGTTCCAGACATGCCTTGCTCAGAGCAACTTAGAGCCTGCTCAGCTCATACTCCAAGTCTGCACATTACTCCTCATTCAGGCGTGGATGTTTGCATCCAAGAGAGCTCAGAAAGGCTCACAGCATTCAGCAGCCCGTGCTCCAGTGATACCAGATGTTCATAAAATTTAACAGGATCTCAAGCTCAGCAATCTTCCCCACCTGGAATTCCTGCTTTTTTAAGTCAAAAGAGTTACTATTCTACAAGCTCCTTTTCCAAAGGAAGAGAAACTAAAGCATGGGTGGCAAAAAGGTTTAACAGTCTGGTTTATCAGACCAATGTCACAGACTGAATTCTTACCATTATCAACTTTCTGCTTCTTTGCAGAGACCTTCTTCTTCCCCGACACATTTTCTTGCTTTATCTCCTGGTGGAGCAGCACTGGTTCTTGCTTTTTGGCAGGAGACACAACAGAATCAGTCTTACTGTCCTGATCATCTGCAACAGACAATTAAGACAATATATGCTCCTCTGTATATTCTCAGCATTGCTTTTCAATCAGCAGATCTGTAACAACCAAATTCTCCACTCCCAGGAAAACAAACTCACACTTTTTAAATCAGAACACAAATTTATCCACATATACATACACACACACAAACTCACACACACACAGAGTTCCCAGATCAGGTGAGACCCCAAAGCAACAGGAAGGCTTAGGAGAGTCAAGAGCCACAGCACCCAGTGATTTTTAAGACCGGAATCTCATGTGCAAGCAGAACACACGGCAATGCAAGGAACAGTTTAACAACTCCAATCCAGATTTCACTGTGACAGAGCAGACAGCATGTATTACCCATATTAGTTTCTTATTTAGAAGTGTACTTTTCCCCTCCGTGAACCCACTTGGGCACTTTAAACACACACCCCCAATAGCTACTGGGACTGTGAGAAGCAGAAAATAAGTGTTTCCCATTAGGGAACTGTTCTTTTGAAAAGCAGTTTCTAGTGAGAAGTTTTTTTATCATTTTGGACAGCCTGTGCTATATTAAGATTCTTGTCAGAGGTGACATGCACAGCACAGGGCTCTGGTGTCAGTTCCTGTAATCAAGGATAAGAGTTTGTTGTGGCTGCCCTCAGAACTGTGCTTGCAGACCACATTTTAACTGTGCCACAGAGATTTTTGGAGAACACCCACAAACAAGATTGGATACTTTCTCTGTTGGTAGTGGGTGGGTCTTTTTTCTCCTTTTTTTTTTTTTTCCAAAAAAGAAAAATCTACCACATCAAGCAGCAATGTCATTCTTTTTCCTCACTCCCTGCGCAGACCTGCTGTGCCTGCACCTCACAAGAGGATCTGCAAATATCCTGAGTTTCATTTATTTCTAGGACTGGGTATTTTTATTCTTTTTGCACTTCTATTCCTAGTCAAGACAACCACAGTGAGACATGTCAGCTGCTGAGGACACGGTCAAGACAGAAGTGATTCTGACGAGTTTTTGGTCTGCTCTAGATTGGATATTTCAGTCACAACAGCCAGACCAGTTTTAGCATCAGTTCCATTCAGTTAAAGAGGTGTAGCAGGTGGGCAGCAATGAATCAACCACCAATCCATGAATCAGCCACCAAACACCTCTCTGTGCATTAAGCCTGCACTTAAACAGTGATTTATTTTACAGACTGCTAGGAGGTTTCTTGAGATGCCCTCCCTTATCAGAGCAACCACTCTTAGGACTCCACTTTTTCACAGCCTGGCTCAGAATGCACACAGTGACAACATCTCCTGACTTCTCTCAGGTTATCAAAATTCTGATTGAGAGCAAAGCACCCAAACCACAGAGCAAAGCAGAGGAACAAGCTACTCTGTTTCACTTCATCTTTCCTAGAAGAAAGCAAGGATGGGAGGAGGAAAACCAGAGCACTGCTGCCAGATGAAAAACAGGGGGGAAAAAAAGCAATAACTCGTAAAAAAGGAGAAGGTTAGAAGGGAGCTTTGCCCCATAGAGATCAGGCAGAACAGTCGTGAGAGACATTCCGTGGCCTTGCAAAAAGCAGAACACAGTTTTGGCGTTCTGTGCAAGAAGCATATGCAACATCAGATACCCATTCCATTTTTCTGCTTCTTCTGCCCAGGCTTCTTCTTAGCTGCTGCTGGTTCAGATGGTGGAGTGGGCTGTTTTGTAACAGGGACTGGATCTACTTTCTTGCCTGAAGACTTGGAGCCTTCCGAGTCCTTAGTTACGTGATCATCTTGGCCGGCCTTGTGCTTCTTCTCCTTCTTCTTGCGCTCCCTGAGGCCGGCGGGGGCCTCGGCGACGCCCGAGGGGACGGCGGCCACGTGCTCCTCATCCGTGCTCAGGGCGTCAGACAGCTTAAAGTCCCGGGGGGCACTTTCAGAGTCAGACTCGTGGATGTTCCCGTTCTGAGCCTCTTTCTTCTTGTTCTTCTTCTTCTCGGTTTTCTTCTTGTCGGCCTTGGTGGGTGGGAACTTCAGGTCGCGTTTCTGTTTGGCGAGGACTTCATCGTATAAAGTCTCTTTCATGAAAAGCCAGAAGAAGAGGAAGATGACTGTGATGACCACAGAAGGGATGAGGATGATGAAGTAGGTGGACTCGTAAAACTCCATTGTGCTTTTTCTTAGCTATGATTTCTTAAAAAAACCTATAGGAGAACGGAGAAAAAAAAAAGAGAAAAATTAGGTTTTGAACAGGTTTTCCCTCAGAGTTATTTCCTCCACCAATCATAACAATAAAAGAAGATTGCTCATTGTTATAGAGTAGCCTCAAAGTAGCTTTTAACAAAATTACCAAACTACATCAGCCATGGAACAGCTTCTGGAACCATTTACCACTTGCTTCAAAGCTGTTTGCCTAGACAGGAAGAAGTGCAGTTTTCCAGACTGCTGATCTGGGGAGAGAGTAATTCCCTTCCCTTGCTTTTCTTCATCTCCCTCACTCTTCCTTCCCACGTCACTTTCATAAAGTTAAAGCTTTAGGTTTCAGAGATGTATCAGACAGCACTTCCAGACACTGTGAAGTAAGGATCAGTATAGGCAGAACACCACTTTTCTTCATCAATCAAACATAATGAATTAAAATTCTTATCCTGGCAAGTGGGAGTCAAACTACCTTCCTTTTGTTCCCAAATTTATGACAGCTTCAGAAGTGGAATGAGGAGAAGACAGGACAGAGCCCTGAATTTTAGTCAGCCATAAAGAATCAGGTATTTTCAAAACTGTTTTTGAAGTCTAAAACCCAGCTTTACACTCACAAGAATTCCATACATTTATGGGGAAACAGGGAGATCTGTTACTTATTTTGAACATGTGATGTTCAAAAGATAAAACTTCCAGGGCACTTATACAGACCAGATGATTCCAGGATAATTTGCTGAAAACAATATTTTTGTGCCAAACATTGCATTTATTTTCTTTTTAAAAAAGCAGGGACCACAGAGTTAAAAAAAAACCAAAACTATGTTAAAAAACCTAACTTTGGGGTCAAAACAAGCCAGACTTTCCCGTTTCACAACTGATTGCTATGAACAGACCTGCATTTTTGCAGGAAGAATCCAAATCTTCTCCAGACTGTTTGTTCCAAGAAGGACAAGAAACCCAAAAAGCCAAACCACCACCCAATATTTTAAAAAACCTCCAGACACAACCCAAACTAATTAGGCAAGTGCAATCCCCAATCCACCAACTCAGATCAAAACCCATCATGGGAAGCACATGCCACAACTACATTTTCCTCCACACAAGAAAAAAAATGACTCTTCAACTCGAGTGTCCCTTGGGACACCCATCCTCTTGGGAATGAAAGGCAAGGGATTTAACCCACATTTATCAGAATATTTCCACTGCTGCTTGAAAAATGAAAACAGATGTGCCCACCGAGGGCACAGGGAATAAAGTCCACACAGAAGCTGCGTGGTGCAGGGAGAGGACAGGCTCTCCTTGCCTCTGGGCAGAAGATTTACTCATTTAAAGTTGTTTTTACCTCAATTCCTGACTGTTTTGGAAGCTGCTATCACAAACTGGCTTGTGCCATCCTGCCACACTGCAGAGAGCTCGGTGTGGAGTCTGGCTCTGGCTCAAAAGGGAATAGTTGTTATATAGAATAATTTCTGGACAGAGAGGAGTTACTGTGATAATATATTTGTACAGTGCATTGAGCAGCACAGAAAGCAAGGCTTGGGAACTCTAATTTGGCTATTAAGTTATCCAAATAAAAGACTAAGACTTCAATACACTAATTATTCATCAGTTGTCTTAACATTCAGTCTCCTCCCAGTTTGCATTTATTTTCTGCATGCACACAGCTCACTGAAAATTACAGGGTCTAAAATTACATCCAGCACAGAAAGTTTTGGAAGGGCTGAGAGGGATGGGAAGAAAAGCTTGTCTTTTGGGGAGAAAAAGCACAGATGCTCAAAACTAAGCTGGAGCTTTCAAAATGATTAATTACAGCTACTTGATAAACCCAGCTCCCTGCACTAAGTGATCTAATATTAGTCATCTCTTGAAGGAAGCAGATCTTGAAAATTTGTCTCAGCCAAAGTCAATATTGAATGCTTACAGGGAAAAGCTAATCCCCAAAGTAAATATGTAATTAAGCAGATTTTTCACAAGTGTAATTAAGTTGATCATTACAATACATTACTGCAACAGTTACAATACAGGAGGCACAAGGAGCCCAGCACAGCCCAGCTGATGACACCAGCACAGAGCCAGCCGTGAACTCATGGGGTGGACAGTCACACCCTGTCAGTCCCTGCACATTTCCCAGCATCCAGATGCTCAGGGCAAACCACAGGCTCAGGGTAACTTGTAAAGAGGTTCAAGGCTTAAGGGTCGGGAGGGCACAATGGCCATCGAGGCAGGACGTGCTCCACAAAGTGATTGTTGAGAGAGGAGACCCACTTAAAAGCTACAGCTGCTTCCAGAGGAGCCATAAATACATAATTACAGCAGCTGGTCCGGGTGGGGAACGTGTGCTGGACTAGCTGAGGTCTGATCTCAGAGCTGGACAAGCTCTGCCCAGCCTGTGTCCCCCACCCTGCTCCCCCCTCCCTGCACTTCACCAAAAACGGGATCATCTCCCAGATCTGGAGCATGACACTGCAGGGATGAGGTCCAGAGCCTCCCCAGGCTCCATTCCTGCTCCTGTCCCCCTCCTGCTCATCAGGACAAAGCCAAACACAAGCCACGTGGACCCTCCCACCCCAAACACTGATCAGAAGAAGGTAGAGCTGATCTCTGAACTCCATACACAAATCCAGTTTTTCACATGGAAGCACAGTTCAAAAAAAAACACCTAAATCTAAGTAAAAGTCTCAGGGTATAACTAGAATTAATTAAGCACACAGGAACAGCAAGCAGAAGCTCTGCTCTGATGGCCATACACGAATTTCTCATCTCAGCCCAGCAAGGGTATTTAACACTCACTCTAGGAGGATCCCACTGCTGCTGGCTCTATGCAGAATGACAAAACAACATCCATCACACCACCCCCTGCCAAAATGTCTTTATGAAGTGGCATCCTTGCCATGGGGTAAATTGGCAGCGTTTTGGCTCACACAGTTTCCAGTTGTCCTCTGACAATCTGCAATTACTAAAACACTTCCATCATTTCCATGTATTTTTCTGCATTACACTGACAAGCCATCTAGGAAAAAACAGAACCAATCTATAGGGGGGTAAAATTCTATGCCATGCAGAAAGAAACAGGATGAAGAAATTCATTGTATTGAAGCAGAAAAAAGCAAATGCTACATGGACACACCTTCACCTACCAGCTTAACTGCTCCACTTAGTTTTACCATCCTGGTTAGGAGAGACTCTCACGAAAAAACCCAGCATTTCTCCCCCACAAGTGCTGCAATGGGACTTTTATCACTTACAGTTCCTTCAGAGAACTCTCCAGGGCGGCTGCACCAGCTCCCCTCCCACCCAAACCCACAATCCCAGGCAAGGCACTCCCAGCAGTAATCACACTGCACTCCCCCTCCCTACAGCCTACAGAGGCACAGCGACTTCAGCTACATTTAAATTTCAAGGTATTTGGTTAAACACTCACCTTTCTTTCATATTTGATATTCAACCTGCTCTTGATCACGTTTCTCAGAGTCCAGCACCCGTGCCAGGCTCCCCCCTTGCAGACATGCGCCCGTCTCACCCGTAAATTCCAGACCTCACAACATCCCTCTTTAGTCATTCTGAAAAAGGGGAACAAGCTGCATCTGTCCCAGGCCGTGCACAGACCCACTTACTGTTCCCATCCCGC
Source organism: Hylia prasina (assembly GCA_013397195.1). Taxonomy (NCBI): domain Eukaryota; kingdom Metazoa; phylum Chordata; class Aves; order Passeriformes; family Sylviidae; genus Hylia; species Hylia prasina. Next base: position 127,298 of record VYXD01002343.1, read on the forward strand.
CTTTAACAAAAGAATTGCACTTTTGTTCCCTGCACAGAGCCCGTGCCACAGAAAAATAACTATTTCTGAACTCCAGTGAGCTATTACTGCCTGCACCTGACTTCCCCTGCCAGCTCATGCTGCCCTGGATTTTCTAACCCACCCTCTGCCTTTTTGAATTTGAATCTCAAGTTTCACCCTGTGCAGATACCACATTTCACAGGATATTCATTCAGTTTAGGTCCAGGAGATTAACTTACTTGAGAAGATAGAAATAAATTATAGCTCCATCTGGCTAATGAGTCACTCATAGCTTAGCCCCAGCACGGCTTTTATAAATGCTTGGGTCCCAAAATGCACATAATCTTCAGGGATTTGTGTCTCTTTGAAAAACTAACATTAAAGGGGGGAAATACAGGTACCAAGGTGCCTTCTTTGAAATACTAAGCAGTTTAAGAGATACCACGTATGATTTAGCCAAGGCAACAGCTCCTTTAATTGGGATATTTGCCTGGGATTTTCTCAAACTGGCAAGCAGACTCACGTCCAACAGTCACTAGGAACACAGCAAGAAGTCTCAGAGCAGTATCTGGATTCAATAAATTCCTCAAACAGATAACACTATTTTTGTTCTCCCTAATCTGCACGCAGTTTGGAACACGCTCCCTATCAGCCAGCTGCAAAGAGGATCCTCTTCAAAACAGCTTCACTCCCAAGCTCATCCTCCCCCAGAGCTCTTCCAGAGATGATGTCCAGTGACTTGGGCAACTAAACCCAGATCTGCCACAGGCAAGGTATCAAATTAAACAAGAAGTTCAGCCACTCCATGCCTATTCCACCTTCATACAGCAAGAGCAGCCAGCTCTCTGTGACTTGTTCATGAGTTTTACCTGACTAAAGCACTGCTGGGCTCAAGCTCTAGGAAGGGGGGATGCCAGAAAAACTACAAGGTAGTTCATTTAACATCACTGTTGGTACAGTATATGGGAAAACTGCAGAATTACAGCCTAAGTTGGTTTAGCTATGGGGTTTTTAAGCAGGGCTGTGTGTTACTGAAAAAACAAGATGGGTTTTTCATGCCCCAAGACAGGACACAGAAGACAGCAGAGCTGCTGTGATGTGACACAAAAAGAGCTGTCAGGGCAGGCAGGGATTTTAGCCCATCAAACCTGCTGAGTTCCTGAACACCTGGCTAACTTCAGCAGGTGAGCCACACTGGGAAGGAAGGAGCAGTCCTCAGCCTTCCCAAAAACACCCAGTCCAGAGAACACCAGCAAGGAGCTGACTGCACCTGAGCAGTTTTTTCACAGGAGAATTAAGGTATTGCACATAAACCTCACCTGACACCTACGTAGAGAAAAGGCACAGCCTCCAGTAAGATCACACACAATCTTCTCATGGGTCACTTTTAAAATGGCACAGTTTACAGTCATGCAGGAGGCACTGAGCGGCCAGAAAAGCTGAAGGTCTAAATGGAGCTGTGAGCTTTGATCCCAGTGACAAATCAGGAAATTACAGAAGACAGTCATAGAATATTCTGAGTTGGAAGGGACCCACAAGGATCAGAGTTTAATTTCTGGCCCTGCCCAGACACCCCAACAATCCCACCCTGTGCCTGAGAGAGTTGTCCAAAATCTCCTGGAGCTCTTGGCAGCCTCAGGCCGTGCCCATTCCCTGGGGAGCCTGGGCAGTGCCCAGTACCCTCTGGGTGAAGAACTTTTCCTGGAATCCAACCTAAACCTGCCCTGGTACAGCTCCAGCTGTTCCCTCAGGTCCTGTTGCTGGTCACTAGGGAGAAGAGATCAGCATCTGCCCCCTCCATTTGCCCCTGTAGGAAGCTGCAGACCAGGATGAAGTCCGTCCTGTCTCATCCTCTCCAGACTGAACAAGCCAGGTGACCTTGGCCACTCCTCTCATGGCTTCCCCTCTAGACCCTTCAGCACTTCCATGGCCCTTGGGTACTCTCCAGTACCTTTATAACCTTCTTACATTGTGGCATCCAAACTGCACACATTACGCAGGGTAAAATTTAACCTACCTATTTTTATTCTTTTTTAAAGAATATAGTTTTAGTTTTATATCTCTATTTCCATGCTCTGTTTACACCAATCCTCCCAAACCCAAGACTGGGGGGGGAAGCATATTAAACAGCATTTCAAGTTCTGAATTTTTCATTTCAATACTTGCCCTGACAGCATGATTTGTGCAGCCACAGGAGAAAGCTGTAGACACTCAAAAACACCAACTGAGCCATTCAGGTGTTAAAACTACTCTTCCCAGGAAGGAGACCTGTTCAAGGGAAGCTCAACAGTGCTTGACACCCCCTCCAAGGTGCTGACAGCAGGAGCAGAGCAAAATTTGTCAATAAATCTTGCTCTCCCACCTTATTTCACTGATGCAATTAAGCCATTTGCAGAGCACAAGCTCAGTGCTTCAAATACCCTCTAGGTAAATATTTTCCATTCCAAACATGCCGCTGTTTGTACCATCTGTTGGGCTCTGTCTGCTCTCAGTCGCTTGATGTTAGTTAACACAGACAAGCTCTTTATTAAATTCCAGAAAGAGTAGCTTTGCTTCAACAAAAGCCTTTACTTTCTGAGGGTTGGTTTTTTGTTTTTTTGGGTTTTTTTGGTTTTTTTTAATACAGCTTCAGAGCCAACACCTGACAAAATGCAGCAGCGCCCGGAGGAAGCCGGGAGCGCAATACGGCTGTGCCACCTTGCCACCAGCACCCAGCAGATGTCCTTGGTCTCGTCCCAGCGCCGCAGAGCACCCAGGTACCTCCCGCCTGAGGTTCCACCACAGCACGGCTGCTCGGGCAAGTTCCCACAAGATAAGGCAGGGCAGGGATTCACCAGGCAGCAGCTGACGCCCTGAAACCACCTGGGCTGTAGGATAAAGCCCAGCACTGGAATTAGCATCAGTGAAAGTGGAGCGAGCAGCCTCGCGTTTAGCCGGGGATAAGTGCGCACACAACCTGCTGCTGGCACAGGAAAACCACGCTCTGCATTCCTGCCCGGCAGCTCACACAAATATCCCGAAACTGCACAGAACCTGACACAGCAGCACCCCACTGGGTTCACCAAAGCATGATACATGCACTGGTATCAGGAATAGTGTGGCAGCAGGACTGGGGTGGGGACTGTCCATGTGCTGGGCACTGCTGCAGCACCTCGAGTCCTAGGGGCAGTTTTGGGCCCCTCACCAAAATAAAGATGTTGAGGAGCTGGAGCTTGTCCATCTGGGGAAGGGTTTGGAGCATCAGGGACAGCTGAAAGGGTTCAGCCTGGAGAAAAGACTGTGCCCGGGGGGACCTTCTCACTCTCCACAACTCCCTGCCAGGAGGGCGCAGCCAGGGGGGCTCAGGCCCTGCTCCCATGGAACAAGGGATAGGACAAGAGGAAACGGCCTCAAGTTGCACCAGAGGAGGTTCAGATTGGATATTAGGGAAAATTGCTTCACTGAATGGTGATCAGGCACTGGCACAGGCTGCCAAGGGCAGGCATGGAGTCCCCATCCCTGGAGGGATTTAAAAGCCATGTGGATGTGGCACTTGGGGACATGGGTTAGTGGTGGCCTCTGCAATGCTGAGGGAATGGTTAGACTTGATCTTACAGGGCTCTTCCAACCTAAATGAGTCCATATTATTCAGCACAGGAAAATCTTAGGAAATCAAAACGTTTCTTGCAGTATTTGTGAGAGGATGTTACCTGGGATAAAAGCCAGTGTGCGTCAGGACCAGCGAAAAATGTCCTTGGCTCCACCAGACTCCAGAAACTGCAAGTTTCCCCTTTAAATCACTAGCAGATAACACACACACACACATAACCTATTATCTCCAGAGTCAGAAGATAACCAATTATCTTTACACTACCTTCTTCCAAAGTGCCTGTAAAGAATCAAAGGTTTCTTTCTTCCAGCAGGAATTACTCAGCAAGTCTGCATCTTCCCATCGCTACTTCCAAGGAGTCCCTGAGGCTTCCCCAGCTCCTTCCTTCACACATTCACGTACAGACATGCTCTGCCCACACCACCCTGAACTATTTAGGAGGCATTTAAACACCTGAGCAGCTAGCTCAGGATTTTGGGTAAGCATTTCCCCTTTCCCCTGCTCTCCACGCAGGCAGGGATCACATCAGACATTTGCTCGTCAATCACCACCTGTTTCCATGCACAGGGAACTAGGAAGTAACACTTCTCAAAATAGGAAGGCATAAAAAAAAGATCACAGAATTTTCTCAAAATAATACTACAAATAAGAGCCAAAACTAGCAGATTCATGGCCAAAGCTGAGTTTAGGTTTGCAGTCTGAGCAGCAGTTCCATATGTCGTGTAGTTTTTGAGCGTCAAGGGATCTCCTGCAGCACAAGCCCATCCAAAAGCACAAGCCAGGTAAAAACTGGAGCCAGGACTCCTGGGTGAGACAGGCAAAAGCATTAAACACACACAACCACGCCTGAAATCTGCTTCTGCCCAGCACCTGGGCAGGAGGGAGGGACCAGGCCACACCTGTTTTTATTCTAATTAGCTGTCTGGGAAGCTCGCAGGGGTTCGTACAATCTGCGTTGCTGTGACACTCCACAGCAGCTCAGCTTTACCACACACAAAGCCATTTACGCAGCTTTAAAGCTGCTGTGCACCTCAACAAAGGCCTTAAGACAGCTGTTGTGGTCTAGTGTATAAATAGACATTCACAGTATAATCTTCACCTTGGACCCACAGAAAGCCTCAGGGAGCAGCTACCAGCCCCTAAAAAGCCAGGGCAGGTACAATACAGGTCTGAGCCCTGCTGGGTTTGCTCACTCCAGCACAGTTTAATCCCTTTTGACGCAGGAAGAAGTTGCATTAGAATAAGTATGTTCATTCTGCACCTACCCCTGCCATGCTCTATTATTTTAACTCAATTTTAAAAGGTCTGCAGCACCCATGGGAATGATGCAGATGACCACCCTCTGCTCACCAATGAGGCAGAGCCCCAACTTCCAAGTAAAACAAACAAACGAAAAAAAAATTAAGATCATCTCCTGAGAAATTTAGGGCTGCTACATCCCTTTCATCTCCTTACATCCAGTTCCAAGTGTGAAAGGAAATTCTTGGCCATGAGGCTGGTGAGGCCCTGGCACAGGTAGCCCAGAGAAGCTGGGGCTGCCCCGTTCCTGAAGTGTTCAAATACAGTTTGGATGGGGCTTAGAGCAGCCTGGTCTAGTGGAAGGTGTCCCTGCCCATGGCAGGGGTGGAAATAATGGTTTTTAAGGTCCCTTCCAAACCCAAATCATTCCATGATTCTATAACAGAGGAAAGCAGGTAGGAGCAGTAACTTCTCAGCACTCAAATTCCTCTCATACCTTCACAGCAATCTACAAAGAGAAAACAGCTGGAATGAAACATTTTCCCTTTCCCAGTGTATATAGCAAATATAACTATATAAATAGACATTCCTGTGTTATGAATTCTTGTTAGTATTTTAAAAAATAAATGTAAAATAAGAGGAGACAGAAACAAAAGAAGCAAAGCCTTTTGGTCCAGCTTTTTTTTTTGCCTTAGCAGACTCTGTGAAAGTATGAATGGCATCCGAGCACTGGGAGGCTAAAGCTCATTCAAAAAAAAAAAACAAACAACTCAGGTTTTATATTCAAGAGCTGCAAAGAGCCAGGGAGAAGACTCCAGTGTATTACCTGCCTGTGCATCCCAGGAGAGGCAAAAGCCCCTTCTCCCTGCAAGCTTTGCACATCCCCAGCAGCAGAGTTTTCCCTGGGGCTGCCCAAGCCTCACCTCCCCGGGCAGGCACAAGCTGTCCTCCGTCTGAATCCAGGGCACAGCAGACGCCCTCGGCGCCAGAGCGACAGGAAAACCACGACAGATTGCTAAAGAAGATGGCATGTTGTTTATGGGTTGTGTTTCTGAAGTTTGGACATAACTTTAGAAGAGATCAGTCTTAATTTATTGCTCTGCTCTCTGGATTTCTACTCAGCTTCACCCTTGGCCACACTCGCCAGGCAACATTTTAGCTTATCCACTTGAATTCCTACACACACACAAGGGAGTTTTAAACCTACCCCTTGTTCTGCAGCTCTCCAGACCACCTGGAGAGCTAAGGCTTTTCTCCCAAATTTCCCACTAAGGAGGCACAGCCGTAGAGAAGCAAAAAATATCCAGCCCTCAAGGGCAAGCAAGTCACTCAGGGCAACTTTAGCAGGTCCCTGTAAATTGGATTTATTAACCTTTGCACCCTCACACCCCAAGGTGCAGAGGCTTCCAGAACTACCCCAAACTGAGCCATGCACAGCCCAACAGGGTCACACTGCTGCTTTCACCAAGCTTCCACCCACACTGAATGAGGTCTCACAGGAGCTCAGGGAAGGAGGAATGTGTGCACGGAGGTGATGGCACAGGAGGAAGACAAGAAACCTCAAAATAAGTGAATTTGGAAAAATTCCTATAGCAATGTATCACCAAAGGTCTTCCTGCAAGAATATATTAAATTCATGGTAAGAATATTAATCTTGTTCATATTAGAATTTCTTTCCGCTACAAAAATAAATCACACATAAAGATATTCTTAGTCTGAATACCATAAAAAGTGACTTTATCCAGACTTCTTTTTGAATGTATATTGAAGGAATGAGAACAGAACTCTTCTGCCAACAAAGACAGGTATTAACCAAGAAAATCTATTTAACTTCAGACTTCTTAACCAGACAAACTTTTACTCAAGTGTGCACACGCTGTCCTTTACCCTGTTGCGAAAGGAACAAAAGAAGAGGAAATGACTAATCAAAGCAGCAGCACATTAATATATTTTGGTATGTGGAAAGGGAAAATTGTAGCTGGTATTTTTAACATTCCCAACAGGAGAATGCAGGGCCATGCATTCACCAGCCGCCACGGAGGCTCAGCAGCTCCTGGGAGGGGAAAATAAAAAAAAAATAAAAAAGAGAGAAAAAAAGTGAAGTTGTGTCCCAAAGAGGAGTTCTGCGTTTTCCATTTTTCAGCATGAGCTCTGCTGGAATGAGAGCCTGGAAAGGAGGCAGGGCTGGGGCCAGCAGCAGGGCCTGAGTGATAACAGGTGCACTTTGCCTGAACTGTAGGGAAAACCCAGCCTGGAGAGGTGCTCTAGAGGAAAAAGGTGAGAGTTCCTTGGAGCACTGCCACCAGCAAACAATCCTGTAAATCCCACTGCCACCCTGCTCTGCTGGGTGCCCTCACCCACAAGCTGATAAGGGATAGGGCAAGAAAAGTGTCCCAGGTGACATCCAGCAAGTCACAGCTCACCCACTTGCCAGCCATCCCACGCCACCCCAGGCTTAACTTCTCCTCAAAACTCTCCATTCCCTGCATGAGCAAAACACAGCACCTTCACATCTTTCCTTGCAGTTACTCTGTCACTGAACCCACATGAGCCAAGCCACTGATGTCCCAGTTCAACTGGATTTAACAACTGGTTTTTAATGCCACACTCCCCTCATCCATGGGGAGTTCTTTGGGGCAGCCACAGTAACGGGCACGCTTAGAGCAACAGGGCAGGAGCCTGACCATTGTGATAAACCCAAAATCAGAGCTTCCAAACCCCTTCCTAAAAGGGATCAGAACCAATCAGCCCAGCAACAGCCTGGCACTGTCATTTGTGCAGTGGGATGGTGCAGCACAAAAGCTTTGCTCTCTCAGGAAGAGGAGCTGGACTGCTGCCTGTCTGTCCAGCTCCAATTGTTCCCACACTTCATAATTAAGGGCTACAATTCACCCTTTTTCTAATGCCAAACCCCAAAAGGCTCGTAACAAAACCATTCTGAACACTAAATGGGAACTACTGCTGAACCAACTGTAATCATTCAGATTTCCTCCCCTTGCTCCAACACCGTTGGATGCAAGGAGACACAGAGAAACTAATATTTAATGTCCTTGCAGAGGGATTTGTGCTCAGCCTCCCCGTAGCACAGCCAGAAGCATGAAGCTTAAACAGGTCTTTACCCTGGTATCACAAAATGACAACCCCAGCCATTCCAGCAACAAGATTTTCCCATTATTTCTGTTCAGTGTGCTGTTCCACACAGCTATACAAAGAGGTTGGACCACTGACAAAAAAAAAAAAGCTTCGTTAACCTCTCAGTGACTCGACAATCCTATTGTTGAACAGCAATGGACAAAAGGAGAAGCCAGCAGCAGACAGATGCTCTCATCTACCCGAATTCCTAGAGGAAAATGAAATTGAGCTGCACTGGGAACAGGCTGCAAGGCAGAGGAGAGTTGTTAGCTCAGAGGGAAATCAAAACTTCAGTGATTGTGAATCATATCAGATCTAGATGCTTTCATGTGGTTTCTTCTAACTACCTGCAGTCTCAAGACATTATTTATTGCACACATTATATCTAAGCAGTCGAGTGATTTCTGTTGTCTCTAAAGAGAAAACCTGCGACTGCTGTATCAAAATTACTGTCAGTGTGGCACAGATGTAGCTAAATGAGAGCATCAGAAAGCAGCAAGTGAAACAAGATTGCTGTACCCCGTCATCAGACTGAGCCTTGATAATTCTTCAGCTGCAAACGGAGAGGAACCAACAGGGAAGATCTTTCTCCTTTTTCACCACACTCAGTACAACAAAGAAGTATCCATCAGTTAAACAAGCAAAGTTCACAGAGCAATGATAAATTTTCAAATGTGCCAAGAGTTTAAAACACAGGGGCATGCAGTTGGTTTCTCAACCCCAAGATTTTTAAAGGGCAGCTTCAACTTAGGGTGGATGGCTGGAGGAACACAGACTAAACACAGAGAAGTCAAAGTTCCTGTAAGCTGACAGAGGGATCATAAATGAAATTATCACCAACATGCACAACTACCAAACTAGAATTTAGGGAGTACTACAAGGCTGGAATTGCCTCCTCTTCAGCCTACACAGCCTGGTAAGCACTGCATCAGCAGGTCTATTTTTAGTCTATTTTTACTTTTAATACTTTACACCACAGTCGTGGGTCAGAAAGACACAAAAACATTGGAAAACCCAAACTGCCAGGCTTGAGCGGGCATTACTTGCTACCCTCCCTTCCTCTGTGCACGAACAGCTCTGCTGCCCTGAACTGCACCCAAGGAACAGGACCCTGCCCAGCTTCCTCTGCTCCCACCTTGCAGGGAGGGGCTGAAGCCAGAGGACAATGCTGGCACGGGAACAAATGGGCAGCAATGGGCCATGGCTGCATTTTGGCTGCAAGTCAGTAAAACACTCTCAATGCTCAACCCAACAAGGTGCTCAGTGCTGTAATGGTCAATCTGTAGCCTCCCCATGGAGCAGGGGCACTGTGTTTTACCTTTTGCTGGTGGCAATCAATGAGTTTTAATCCACAGTCACATTAGGAACGACACCTCCAAAGAGGGTTGGATTTTATTCCAACTGTGCATTAAATTTAAAAATCATTTGCCAGATTAAAGCATTGTTCACACTCTACTTACAAACCCTCTAAACACAGGGAAAGTTTAGAGGTATGCTCAGGACTGAATTTGGACCACAGAAGGTTGTGCTGGTGATGGGGCTTCCTACAGCACTGATATTATGACTTTCTGCTCCAGCAGAAATTTGTACCAGCTGAAGGCTGAACGAACTTCCATCACGAAAACTTTCACAGTAGATATGAGACAGTTTGACTGCTCCATAGCAAAGCTGTCCATCAACGTTTATCCTAAAGCACGTTATCATGCAGGCACAAAGACAGCACTTCTACATCCAAGCCAGATCCCTCATGTTGTAGAATACGGTGCTGTTAATACTGTTAGAAACAAAGTTTCAAAATGGTTTAGGAACAAAAGAGGCTTTAGAAGCAATCCCTGCAGCACTGACACCATGCAACTTACACCAGTGAATTTCAAAGTACAAATTGCATCATGAGCTGGAACTTCCAACTCTGTTTAAAGCACAACATGGAGTTTTAGAAATTGCTGCTGAACTGTGGCCATTTCCCTGCTGAGGCAGGTGAAGCGTTCAGGCCTTTCTCTACTCTCCTTTGAGACACTGCACACATCTCATTTATCGAGGGCAGCACCAAGGGCTCACCTCATCATCCATCCAAAACACCTCCTGCACTACAACAAGAATTTCACTGGCTACAGCTCCACTTTCAGCTTCCACAACAAGGAGATGTGCTGCTGAACAGCAGCATCACACATTCCTCCCCACAAGGCTTCTTTTCACCTTGTTAACCTCTCTGTGCTTCATTGACCAGTCTGCTGAAGGCACTCACAGCTGAAGAAATGAGACACAGCTGGTGTCATCTCCTGGTGTCATCACCCACATCCTTTAGGCTCTGGCAGCAGCTGAAGAAGGTCACATGTTCTCAGGAATCAGTGCAGTGTTTCAGCAGACCTCGAGGCAGTATCTGCCTCTTAAAACACCCAGAGGAGGGGACCAGACTCCCTCCAGCAGCAGGGAAAAGGCTCCAGCTCCTCCACAGACTTGCTTAACGCTTGAATCACACCTGAGCCACATGGTGAAGGAGCTTTCTTTTCCCACCTTCCTCATGCAGCTGTTGATGCCCCAGGTGAGTGATGCTGAGGGTTTCTCATGTTCCTCTGAGCAGCAGCAGCCCAGGGGATGCTGCAACCCCCCTCACTGGTCCCAGTTCCACAATCCAGGTCACTGCATAACCCCACACACGGTGCAATTCTGAGAGCTGGGCAACACCACACAAGAGCCCTGCAAAAGGCGTGTTCAAAGCACATCTCTAAAGGTTTCCTGGTTCTTTCCACTTGTGACCATAAGGACCAAGACTGCAGGAGTCTCCTAAAGAAACTGGAAACGGCAAAATGCATATTTGAAGAGTTTTGAGTTCAAGTCAAGAACCCAATATCCCAGAGTTCTGCTCCCAAAACGGCCTAACATAAGCACACGCACCCGCCCCAACACGCTCAGCCCTGATCTGAACTCAAGAACATGCCAGGTTGTTAAAAAGGCCTAAAAATGCTCAGCAACAGAAATGCAGAGTAATTGAGGTCATTTCTCTCACACTTCTCCGGCTTCTCACTCCTTTTGCTTTGCTGTCCCACAATCTGCTCCTCCTTTGGCATGCAAGAATTGAACAAACACTTCAATTGCAACCACATAGATCCAAACCTATTTACCTCCAACTTAAGTTACATCTCAAACTATTACTCCAGTAGCCTGTAATGCCAAGCAGTGATTAAAAAGATCTACTTAGAAACAGGTACACTAGACCTGAAGCCAAAAAATTCTTCTTTTGGCACACAAACAGCATAGGAAAAGAGGTAGAAGCTTGGAGATGGCAGAGGGGGGGGCGAAAAAGGCAGGATTGTAATGGAAACATCTGATCAAGAATTTTCACAAGCCTTTAAAACTTCTGAAACCCAACCCCTTCGCCAGCACTTCTCACATGCCTCAGACTGCAGACCATGTTATGCAAGTTCTAATTGTGCCTGCACAGCCCTCCCTCCCTCCCACGGGCTCTGCACCTCAGCAAATCCCTGCGTGGAAGTACACTGAGGCAGAGAAGAACCCTCCCAAACCTGGCCTGGGGTGCTGCCACCTGTGCAAAGAAAGCCTGGCCTTGCTGGGCATCTTGAACCAGGCTCTAACCTCTTAAAAGTTGCTAAAACCCCCTCTGCTTTTACATACACAAACCAAGCTGTAAAAGGGTTCACTAAATTTAGCATGCAACCCAATCCTAGTGGTAGTGCAGCACAGGCTGAGGATATGGAAGTGACCTTAGGTGAAGGTAACAAGGAAAAACTGTCAGTATTCCCATTGAGCTGCTGTGGGAAAGCCCAAAGAACCCAATAAAATCCTAACAAAACCTCCATAAAACCTCCAGGCAGCTTGGTGGTTTCCAAGGCTTTGAGATGCCACCTCTGCCTCTCTTGTGGACAACGTTGCTCATTGTCCACAGTGGAGACAGGGCTGGGAGAAACCTTCAGGGCAAACAATTCTCCATGAGCTTGGAGAAGTAAAGCTCAATGGACCTCCCCCATCACTGCTGCAAACACAAAACCAGGCAGCATGAAGAGAAAAAGCAGCACAGTCTTTTGTCCTTCCATCAGAGCTGGAGCCACTCGTGCTGCCAGCAGGTGTTGAACCAGGCAAAGGTCAGAAGGTGTGACAGGAGATAACAGCATTGACCTGGAAAGTCCATTTGCTGCCAGTTCCCAGCAGAACTGGGGAAGAACCAGGAAACCTTTAGAGATGTGCTTTGAACCACACCCCCTGAGAACTGCAGACACTGCCTGCTCCAAGGACAGGACACAGAGTCTCCCCTGGAGAACAGCAACCTAAAGGAGGCAAAAGAGTTCCCACCTAGTCCTGGGGGAAAGGGCCCTTCATGGCACAGCACCCTAAACTCTGATCACTTCCCAGATCTGAAAATGCCCTGTAAAAGCTCCAGTGGCTATGAGCTGCTGTAGCCATGGTGATGCTCTCAGGTACACCTGGAGCTGAAGCAGAGAGGAGCAGCAGAGATGCTGTAACTGGTTTCATGTACCTGTTTTTAGGTCCTCACACAGAATTAAAGGCAATGCCTACGTGAAAGCCAAGCTGGGATGTCCACTTGCAACATTATGTGATGACTTAAGAGGGCAAAGAAGAACTAAACACCAAGGCAGCCTTTCAAACCAGTTTGGGAGGCAAGGAGCAACATCCTTTTCTGGGGCTAGACCTGGCCTCCCACCCACGCCAGAGAAGAGCCCCTGAAAGGAAGAGGCAGGTGGGAAAAGTCCTGGTTGCTGCAGGAAAACAGTTTGGGTTGGAAGGGACCTTAAAGATCATCACATTCCAGCTCCCTGCCATGGAGCAACTGTCCCAGGTTGCTCCAAGCCCTGTCCAACCTGGCCTTGGACACTTCCAGGGACGGAGCAGCCACAGCTTCTCTGGGAAACCTGTGCCAGGGCCTCACCACCCTCACAGGGAACAACTCCTCCCTAATATCTAATCTAAATCTCTCCTCTCTTTGTTTAAATCCTCCTTATCCTGTCACTATCTGGCAATGCAGCTCACCCACCAGCTGACTGCCAGGGGTTCAGGTCACACACGAGGCGAAGAAAAAGCCACCACCAGCTGCTCTGCTGGTGACCTCCTGGCACCTTCACCTGCAGGTGCTTGGCCTCTGCTTTCCCTCCTGTAAAATGGGCAGGTAAGTGCCATGCCAGAGCCTGGCAGCAGCACAGGGCAGGTGCCTGATGGAGAAACACTCATGTCAGCCAAATGCAAGACATCAGCTGAAACACTCCTGCCACGCAGCACTTCCCACCCAAGGCCTGGGAACCAATCAATTCCCCCAATAAATTGGAGTTTTTAATTTGTTGTCATCAAGTGTAGACTTTCCAGCTTAAAACCTCACAGCAAACTGACTGGGAAAAAAAAAGTAGTCATGGCCAGTGGTCAGATCAAACCGGTAATAATTAAAATTAGGAGCTGACTGATATTATAGGCTCTCTTATGAGTCAGTCATGATCCCATCCAATCCTGGCAAGCTCCCTGAAGAGCTGCACCTTGTGCAATAGCTTAGTCATCATCTTCCTTGACAGCTACGCACTTATAAACAGATTTTGAGTCCACTCACATTTTCCCATGAAAATTTTCCCCTCTGCCCTACTACAGGCAGGGCAGAGCAGAGTGGTGCTAGCCTAGGAGTGGGCAGCTTGTCCCTTGCAGGGGAGGAGATAAAGCTTTTATCTCCCAGACTCAACAACTTCCTTCCTGTGTGGCAGCAGGCAGACAAAAGACACCTTTTCACACCCCAGACAGGAATGAGATGTACTAAAATTTGTCACAACCCTGAAATAAAATACCCTGCTCACTGTTTTCAGTCCATACAGGAGAGTGTGAAACAGAATTAAGTCAGCATCTCTTCTACAAGGAACTTGCAGGGTGGGATTTGGAAGCAAAAGAATAAGGAGCCCAAAATAACCCGGGTTGAGTTTATATTGCTCTGGCAGCTGAGCAAAAGTTGGTAACACTGGACTGAGGTACTTCCCCTCTGCAGGATGAGAGATGGATTGTTTTTGGAAGCACTACGAATCATGGGCACAAATATACCAGGCTTTAAGAGCCTTTGACACTCACCTAATTCTGAACTCCAGCTTGATTTTCCCTGGGTCATTCAACACATGCTCAGCAAGTTGGACACCAGACAGGCAGGCTGAGTGGGTCACCTATTCGATTAATAGGTGTAATCCCAAAATCAGAGCTCGTGTTTTGCTGGATAACATCAACACACCTCTTCCAAGAGAAAAAGAGCCTTCCCTGATGCCCCATTAGTCATTCAACTGCAACTTGGAGGAAAACAGGAGTTTTGCTCTATTTCCTCAACTTTACAGCATAAAAGGGCTTAAAGATGCTTCCTGCAGCAGGGGAGCTGTGATGCAGCAGCTCCAGCAGAGCAGTGATTTGCAGGATTGCCTGGCTGTGTGCAGATCCAGACAGGGAAGTCAGGCAGAGGGATCAGCCAGAAGGAAAAGTGTCCAATGGAAAAAAAGAAAAGAATCCTGCCAGAAGAGCTGCTCCCCATTTTTTCACTACCACTGAAAATCCTGCACACCTGAGAGCAACTGCAGCAAAGAGCTGTAAATGCACACAGAGGACAAGACTATTCATAGTTGGGATTATCAGTGCAACAAAATGAGTAGCTTGTCCACATGAATGATTTACTGACACTTTCTCCAAGTTACAACGCAGCCCCAGTGATGCACAAGCAAAGATGAGATTTCACTTGAAACAGGAAAAAAAAGCTATTCCTCTAAATAAATCTTCATGGGAAGGAAAGAGGAAGAAACTACTTTTATTTCTCTTCAGTCACAGCCATTTAGAGCAGTGGATTTTGGTAAGCAGGGTGGTCACAAAGCACTCGCAAGAACAGAACACTGCAGAAAAGGAGGAGGAGAGCTGCAAAGAAGTAACTCTCTTGATTAGCCCACAAACCTTACAGCTCCTGTCCCTCTCCTCTCCCTTCCACCCCACACTCATTCCACAGCAAAATTCAAGGCTAGACGCTCCCAAACTACTTCTCTGCACCACACAGCGGCAAGGAGATAATGTTCTTTATTTGTGTTAGTACAGTTACAGATTGTTTCCAGAGTTTTCATGTAACAGATACCATTCCTCTTTTTCCCTGTTTTCTACAGTATCTAATAGACTTTAACAAAAACACCTCACCTCCAGTTAAATTGGAAGCATTAAAAAGGATCACGAGATTTGCACTCTTTAGCACCTCGGATTATTAGAGTTTCCACTGCCACGACTTCCCCTTCCAACTCTGCACCAAGCTTCAATTAAAGAATCTTCATATTTGGGTGGACTTTGGTATTTCTTACACCAAGACACTGGAGCATCCAGACTGACAGGATGGCGAAGGCAGAGGAATTTATGCACTCCCAGGAGATCTCTGTTTAATTCTGCTGCATGGAGAGATCCTGCACCAAGCCTGCCCTCTGCCCAGGACCTATATTTAGGGACTGAGCTGACCCGACAGTGCCCCTGTAAGCTCATTTATCGAGATTCACTTATTCATTCTAATATAATCTAATTAGATGCAGCAGTCCCGTACACAGGCATGGCAGTGACCAGGAGAGGACTAGTTCAAACACAGGGAACCCAGCCCAGGCGCTACTTAGTTCTCACACAGAGGAGGGGAAAAAAAAAACCCTTGCAGAGGAAAGGCAGGAATTGCAGACGCCTGTGCACTATCTCAGAGCAGCACCTGCATCCACTCTGCTTCTTCCCTCCCACCAGGGAAAAAACAATTCCTCAACTGGAAGCAGCAGCAGAGATCAATGCACGGTGCTTATCCATGAAAGGGCTGCTGCTCCTGCTCTGAAATCACTGGAAATGGGGGCAAAAAAAAAAAGCAGGAATCAGTCTGGAAGGCAGTGCCCACGCCAGCAGGCACAGATGCGTTCCCAAACTGCAGACCACAGGCATCAGCCTGGAAAAAGTGCCAAAGAGTCCACATTGTAAGAAAATACTTTAAAGGCTCCATTCTGGCACGAAATAGGAAGTTTTCAAAGCTCCCAAGTACCCTCTCTCCTGCCACCAGCTGTAGTTCAGGCATGCGAACAGGAAGAAGCTTTTACATTTCTAAAAACATAAATAAATACTTCTTCTTTAAAAAAAGTCCCCATGTGTTTTATTTGCTTGGACATCTTGTATAATGATGAGAGGAGAAGCAGATTCCTAGGAGTCATGGGCTGGTAATTCTCCCAATTTATCATCTCCATAGTTTATGCACAGTCATTAACAAGAAGTGATTTGTCTGGGACAGATTTAGCCCAGCAACTCCCCGTCTCATTAGCCAGAAACAATCACACAAGGAATGTCAAAAAGTTTGTGAGCTTAGTGCAGCAATCAGCCCCCTCCAAAATATTCCTACTTTTAAAAATAGCCCAATGCTGCTGCTTTTTGCCAATGCAGAGCAGGAAGTTTAAGAGCTAAACACAGGTGCATAAAATTCCCTTCATATTAAAAAGGTTCTGATGGGTAAAGGCAAAAGGTGGTCACCGACGAGGAAATCCTGAGAATATCAATAAGAGAACAACTCAAGGAGACTTAAAGACTTCAACTTGTTTAACCTATGAAAACAAGAGGTCAAGAGGGGATCCGATTGCTCTAATTACATCGGGGAGGGAAAACAATCATTTAAACCAAATGGAAACACTAGAACCATAAACAAATTACACACACAGGCCATGAAGACCCTGAGGATGGAAATTCAGCAACTGCTTGAGACTTCAAGGAGGTTTTCCAACAGATCTCCCACAGAGATCGAGAAAGAATAAACCGATCAGGTTTCACCTAGGAAGTAATTGTGTTAGGGAAAGGCAGCCACAGCACGGATGGGTGCTAAAAACAGGGAAACTAAACTTGATTTGGGTTGCTGCCACAGCTTTTGGAGTGAAGTGCAGGATGAAGAATTACCTCCTCCTGCCTCTCTGCCTTCTGCTTCCTCGCCATCCCTCTGGGACAGCACAGGGGGCATTCACACTATTTCCTCAGGCACGTCACTGGGGTATGAGCAGGGAACTAAACTTGGGAGCTGAAGCCTCACGAAGTCAATGGTGAGAGGTGGGTGCCTTGGCAGCAGCAGGGGAAGGGATTAGGAGCAACTAAGTTTGATGCTTAAAATAAAACACACGTCCTGTCCCCTGTGTCCTCATGCTTTAGGGTCTCGGGTGTAGCTTAAACACAGACCTGGCCATCACTTCTGAAATTCACAGGGAATTCCAGCTCCTAAGGGATTTTTTTTAGCCCTAGATTTACAGCATCCAGGGTCAAGAATGATTAGACATTTTTGAGCCATAACCACCAAATCTCCAACAGCAAGAGCAGCTGATGCAAACGAAAGCTGTTACAGAGCTAACCAAGCAACACCACAGCTTCACACCGGCTTGAGCAAGTCTTTCCCTTTTCTTCAAGGGGTTTCAAAAACAAAATAGTCATTCAGGTCTGTGACAGGGGTTTGTGACAGGGGGGGATAAAGGATAAAATTAAAATCTCTTTGCGTCCTTCAGATCCTACTGCTGCTATTTCTGAGAGTAGAAAGCATCTTCTTGAGAGCAGCTAGAAAAGGCGGGTGGGTAAAAAAAAAAAACTACCAAAAAAGCTATTTGTTAATAACTCTACCAGAGAATTAGTGTTTCTCTCCAATCCCCAACCTTTCACTGCTGCAGTTACACACAAAAGTTATTTTAATCACAGTATGCAGAAAGCAGCATCAGCATATGAGGCAAGGGAAAAAATATGTGGTAAAGCGAGTTGCATGGCCTGTTCACAGGCAGAAATTACAGCACAGTTACAGCCAAGAGGTCCACGAGGCAGAGAAACACTTCCAGCCCAAGCCAAACAGGAGGATGATAGTGATCCATCGAGAGAAAAGGCAAGGAAAAATGTCTGAAAGGAGGTGGAATACAGGAACTGAATCCCTTCTCAACTTTTGCAGCACCCAGTTCGGACTGCCCAACAAGAGATTTTTGCTTTGTCATAGGTAAAGAGATGTCAAATAGAATAGTTATGTCAACTAAATACCATTTGTGTTGGTGGACAGAGGCAGCAATGGAAACACTAAAGGAACGGGGAGAGGGGGAAAGGGAGAATTTTAAACAGAAAAGAACTACAGCATGGTATCAGCTCAGCTCCTCTTCCACAAAGCGAGAAATTATCTTTGAGGTTTTCTAACAGTGACCTCAAAATACACAGCACAGCCTTAGGGGCACGGGGAGGAATAAAGGTTATAAAATGACAAACCTAAAGCACACGGGCGGATGCACATCACTAGAGAGCAGAACTTATCACTGTCTAATGCAGTGACTAAAAGATGCTAAGCTATGTTATTCTTAATAACCACCTACTCAATTAAAATACTTCATCAGTTGAAGGCAGCCGGGTACAAAAGGTGTAGCTTTGCCACCTTAACTCCTCTTTCCTTCTCCATAACTTGCAGGCTGGAAGAAGGGAGCCAGCTTTGAGAAGAGTAGAGGTGATGGGGGCATGAACACCTCCAGGGTTAAGCGAGCTGCACACAGCCCAAATCGGGGCTGTACCAAAAGGGCACGGGCAACCTCAGAAACAAAACACCACGGACAACATCAGGGGAGCAGCATTTGCCAGCGTCTGACACCAGCACAGGCACCCAAGGCGGCCCAGACCGCGGTAATGAAGCGCAATGCTCATTAAAGCTCGTACGGCCACCCGGGCGCTGCAGCAGCCGCCTCCGGCCGAACCTCACCCGGGGCTCCGACAGCCACGGGGAACGCTCCGAAATCGCATTTCGGGCGTCAATTCTCGCCCAGCCGCCCCTCGGCGGGCGGTTTTAACGCAGGGGGCTCCGGGAGTACCGCGGACGCGGCGTGTTCACCCGGCTCCGGGGAGATGCGCTCGGGAAGCACCGGAGCCCCACCGGATCCCCCCGCACCCCGCCGGCGCCACGACAGCGGCCTCTCCCCGGCGTGGGGCCGCGCCCGCTCCCCGCTGCCCCGGCCGGGC
>VYXD01002343.1:149885-187440 GCA_013397195.1 Hylia prasina
AATCTAAACCATGACATTGTATGTGAGCAGGATGAAAATCCATCAGGCTACTACCAGTCTCCACATAATCCCCACACTATCACAATGTAGATATGCTGTTAATTAAATTGACATGGATACACTTTGTGCTGCTGGAAATCCAGCTAATTAAGTGAATTGTTCGAAACTGTTTCAGTGCTCACTGGAAAAAAAAAATTATTTATAAACTACATGCACCTTCCATTTCTGGATTTCATCATTGTAACAAAGCACTGAAAAGCTCAGAATTGGATTTAAAACTGTACTGTTCAATTTTATCACATTCAAAATATGAGCAGCACAATTAGAGGCCTCCAGACAGCTGAGTGCCCATCTCAGTGACTGACATCTTCAGAGTGATCACACCTAAATCATGATTTCTGCCAGTTTCCCTTGAGGCTCTCCAGTCCCCATCTCCCAGCACAGGCCTGACACCAGTCACTCACAATTTTTACATTTGCAAAATAAAACAGAAATTGAAACCAGAAAAATCCCTTTCCTGCCCTCCCCAGGCTGCTGTTCCTGCACCAGACACCCAAATCACACCTGCTGTGGTTTATACCCAACTCAGCAGCAGGAATTGCTGCCTGATGCTGTAAGTGCTGCATCCGCCCTGCCACAGCCTCCCCTAAATCCCCCAGGACAGAGCCCTCCTGACTGTCCTGTGTACTCACACATGCCAGCAGAACAAAACAAGCACCTAAATCCCTGCAAGATCAGGGCCTGCCATCACTCTGCATAATCCCTACTCAATTCCAAGTCGATTATTATTCCTACCCCTGCATCGCATGGCTTTAATTTTTTTTTCCCCAAAAAAGTTTGATTTTGACCAAAAGGCATCAGCTTTAGCTGGAAGCACTCACTGTAAAGGAAAACTTATTTGCTGTGACTCCAGCAGGTCATCAGGTCTGGGCCACAGAGGTGGAATTTAATTTCTAATCTGGAGATCTCAAGCCTTTGGTATCAGATAGAGCTAAAGGGATCACAGGGAAGCTGGAGAGAAAAGCAGCTTTCCAAGCAGCCCAATAATAACCATGCTTTGAATTCCCATGAGAGTGCTATTTCAAAGCAAGTTCCAAAATGTCGTCTTCTTTCTTGGTAGCATCCTAGCAGATGATGATTTTTTTAAGAGTGGGCAGTTGATGGTTATTGTTAAGTAAAGCAAATGCAGAAATGACACAGAAAACACCTTGTCTCCTGCAAAACACTCACTGTGGGGTGGAGCAGTGATAGTCCAAATCCTTTTCTCCCATTCATCATTCACAGCTACCTGCTGGTTATTTATGTTGTTCTACATTAATCTGGGGCAGGTTTGAAATTAATACTCTTCTTCATCAACACCTATGGAAGGAAGATGTTTTCCTTTGCAAAGAAAAACCTTCACAACACCGACACGACGTGTCCCTCCTCAGCACCTGCCACGTAGCAGGATGGACAGCAAACAGAATATGAAGTGAGAGATGGGGAGAAAAAAGAAATGGGGAGTCAGACAGACAGACCTCATGCTCCAGGGGCTCTTTCAGCCTGAGGATCAGGTATCCCACGGCTGGAGCAGCTTGCAGGGCTGGCTCATGTTTTCCTCTGCAGCCCGGGAAGGACATTGATTGAGCTCTGCGAGGCGTCACGGGAACGGCGTGTGTCAGGCTGTGACAAACTCCTAAGGAAACGTGCAGCAAACACCCTGGTAGCCTGTCTGGATAAATCAAAGAGCACAGGAGCCATCCCAGCTGCTCTTGCCACCGCAGAGTAGGTGAATATGGAAGTATTTTGTCTGAGGCTCCTTCACAAGGGACGTGCCTGCCTGCCTGGAGCAATGAGCGTCACACCAAGGTCCCTGGTTTGCCATCCCTGGGGGTGACACACACCTGTGTCCCAAGGGTGGCTGGAGACTTGGAAACGTTCCCAAATCCTTATGTCTGAGGAGACATCCTGTTCTCTGGTGCCCCAGAAGACCCAGAAATTCCCAGTGTTGTCACAAACTCACTGTGCATCCCATTACAAGCTTCTATTTCAGCTCACACCTAAAACGAGCAAATATTCTTCTCTTCACCTATATATCTATTTCTTTTACCTAGTAATAAGTCTCTCCCTAGTGAACCAACAGCTGCCCACATTGTGCCTAGACTTCTAAGGTATCTAAGGGTTTCTGTCATACTGTTTGTAAGGCCTGGGGAACAGAAAGGGTTAAGAAACAACTCAGAATCTCTAGGGAAAAGAGAAAGGTACCAGAAAAGCCAATTCAACTGATTTTACCCAAAGGGACAAAAGAAGGTTTAGTAGGTCCTTTATAAAATGTCAGAGAGAAAAGCTTTATTTTCCCACAGGGAAAAACATACCCATTAACAAATTAGGTGAAAGCCAAGTGACATGTAAAAGGTCTGAAATTCCTCAATGCCTTTAAACTGTCTGTCTTCACACACTTCATTTATTTTGGACAGCAGCACTGCCCATGCCAATTTAGGAGCAAATGGAAGTACCTGGGGATGAATGTGTTTTTAATGTTAATAAGCAAATCTTAATTGATCTGAGCAACACTATTTGGGTTTTAGAGAACACGAGCCCATCTGGGTTCCTCATTTTTCTCAGAGCATCACTGAGCAAACCCTCACAACTCTACCTGAGTGGAAACAGAATTCAGGGGAGCTACTCTTGTATTTATGAATTGGGTAAATGCCCATTGAAGGGAGGCCAAAGCAATCACAGCATTTAATTATTCCTGACAAGTCAAAGGGAATAGGAAAAAAAAAAAAAAAAGGAAAAAAATAACACCTTTGTAATGAACTGTGACAAGTGAGCTTCCTCCACAGCCTGCAGATACCAAAAATATATAAATATATATATAAATACTCTCTGTAGTATCTTGGATAGTATGGGGAAAATTAACTCATATTCCCCTTCCAGAGACTGACCATAAAAGCCAAATGCCATAACCTGTTGGAGGGAAACTGCAAAGACAGCAAGGAGAGAGGAAGAGCCAAATGGAGTGATGAAGCTGTAACAAAAGAGATCTCAGGCTGGGTTCCTGCTTGGCTGGGATGAGCTTGGAAAGGAGATTAAGAGCAGGAGCATGATGCAGCAGAGCTGGGCACAGACTCCTCCATCACAGCTAAACCAACAGCATTTATCAGCAGACCACGGGCAAAGGGCTGGAGTGACAGAAACAGGACGGTGTTAACAGTTAATTATGTGTGTTAAAAGTACAGAACCATCAAGGCAAGGGCACTGGAGCTTCTGCTGACATCTGGCAGCGTTTTGGGGAAGCTTAGTTTCTCCTGAGGTTCTTGTTGATTCAGGACCACTGACTTGCTGACGTTAATTGCAGGAAGAGGTAATGAGAACTGACTAATCACCGAGCTGTGTGCCCTGCAGACTCATTCCAGTGTCACTCACTGTATCTTGCTGATCACTCAGACAAAACTCCGTTTTAGAGGGAATTCAGTGATTGGTCTGCACCCTTCTTTGTATTTGCATTTATTGACTCATTGTATTTGCATTTAGCTATACAACAAGCTGATAAAAAACTGTGGTGGTGTCACAGCTCAGCTCTCCCAGCAGTGAAGGCATCACAGTACAAGCTCTAATTCCTGGAGAGCTTGCACTGAAGGTCTGGATGTACAAATGTCACTGCTGGTGTCTCCAATGTGACTGTGACCCCTGCAAACTGAATTACCAGAGCTCTGCCAGCATCTGCTGCGTGCACACCTCTCCTTTTCTGTGCAAACACCCAGCTCTGCTGTCACTGTATTGTTTTTCCAGACAAGGCTTAAAGGATCAGTATTTAATTGCAGCAGTGAGCTCAAGGTATGAGACACGGTGTTTGCATTAGAGAGATTTGTCAGAAAACTTGGAGGGAAACAGCAGCGCTCGGGTGATCCATCACACACTCACCTCATTTAAATGCAATTCAATTTAGCCAGACCCTTTGGCACAAAAGTGGGAAAGATGACTTAACAAAAAGCATGGAAGAATACTTCTGACCCCAGGTGTCAGATGGATTTGTGTGTGACATTCACGGAGGAGCTGTCCAAGAAAGCCTGCAGCCATTCATTGCTAGGCTGCAATTAAGGTGGCAGCCAATGTTTAAAACCCTCCTCAGCCCATTCCCCCCTTTTCTGGCCACATTTTAAATACAACACAGAATGAAAAATAAAAATAGACCGTTGTGCCCTACCCTACATGAGGCTGGGCCAGAATGAGTGGATTTCTGTGTAAACAACACACAGAATGCCTTCCTTTAGTAAGTTTGTTGCCTGACACAGATATGAAAATTAAATTAACTGTACAGTTTTCAAGTCACCATTCAGCCTTTCAGTTGAGACAGATGACTTCTACTTACAGTGCTTCTTCCTCTGGCATTCAGTGGAGAACTTGGCAATCCTCTCAGGGTCTGGTTCTCAGCAATTCTCTGACATGGGGGCAGTTAGTGTCTCCACTGCACACAATAGAGCTGTAGAAGCCAGGAAAAAAAATGTCTCTTTTTTTACCCAGTTTACCCCTTTCCCATCTGACAGAAGTGATTTTCTTTCCTGATCCAAAAGCCAACACACCCTGGTCTCTGCCAGTGAGCATGGCAGGCACAGGCATTAGCACACAAATGCTGAGAGTCCACTAATGTTTGCAAAAAGTATCAAATTCCCTCATTACTGCCCTTCTCAGGGAATAAGAGACCTCTGGTTTAACCAGGGCAAAGAGGAAGCCTTACCACTGTGTGATTTGGGCTGCATCATCTGATCCAGGGAGGGGCACACAGCACTAGGGGTAAATATGAACTTAGAGCCCTTCAAATCACCCAGCAAACCTGGGAAATTACACTGGACTCTGGCCCAGCTTCCAACCTTTGTAACCTCACTTCTGCCAGAGGGCTACTCCTGATTTACACAGGGCCAGTTAGACCCAGATATCAATTCCAATGCACCTGATTCTGTTCATGTTTACACCAGCACAACCTGATGATGACGTTAAATAATTCACAATTAAAAGTCAAATTACTCACTATTACTCGGTGAGTAGTCATGGCAACTTCTTTCCTTCCCTAGTAATAAATCCAGTATCTGCTGATACTGCCAGGCATTGATCAGGTCTGGCATGGAATATTATGGGACAGATAAGTATGAGGGTGATGGACACACGTGTCAGACCAAAGGCACTCCAGCATCTCTCTCTGAGTTGCCTTTTGGGCTGCAGGCATTTCTCAAGAGCTTTTCCAGCCCCATGCAGATCCTTTGCTCCCACTGACTTTAGTGCAGCTCACCTGCTCCTCTCTCTGACCCTCTCCGGGGTCCCCCTCAGCACCTCACTCTATTTACATCCCTGACATGATGGGAATCAAGGCACAGGGACCAAAACAAGGCTAAACCATGCAGAAGGAACAACCTCCGCAATAAAACTTGGATTCTGCTGTTGACAGAGGAGTGCTGGCTCCAGGACTAATCGTGTGGTCATGAATTTGGAGATACCTTGTGCATAATATATTGATTTTTTCCTCAGAACACAGTCCAGCTCTATGTTCCTTTTCTACATCCTCCAAAGGCAGAGCTTTAACGCTGCAGGCAGTGAGGGCAGAGGGAGATGGAAGCTACACCTGAGGCAAGCTACACTCTTCTGAGACAATTGCAGCTATAAAGGTTTAGCATAAAGCTCAGGAGAGCAGAAAGCAGAACCCTGTCAGTCACAAGCTTTTAATTCTGAAACTGGCTCCTAAAAAAGATAAGATAAAGCCAAACTAGATTAACCAACTTCAAAGCAAGCAGCGAGGCATTTAGGGCATGCTAGAATAGAATGCAGCTGAGCAGAGCACTGATGAATGAAACAGGTAGAGGTTCCTTAATTACTTGCTCCTTGTCCCTTCCAGGTTTTTGGAAGTCTCCTGTGATTAGTCCCGTCCCCTAAAGAGATTACAGCGCCCAGGTGATGCAGCAGTGCCTGCTACAGGAATGTTTTTAAAAGGCTGATCGAGGCTGCTAGCAGGGGCTCTGTGGAACAGTCTTCTCCAATTAGTTATCCAAGGAAAAGTGATATTGAATGACTCTTACAAAGAACACACAAAGCACTTATTGTTGCGCTAACCATCAACTTTCTAAGTAAAATTAACCAATTTGCTAATTAAGGCTCACGACAATTCATCATTACAGTAACTGCGCGCTGCAGTGATTCATCACTCGGTCACCGGCTCCTCTCGGGGACGTGAGGCTCCTCCAGCCGCTCCTTCCCCGCTCCGAGCACTCCTGCCGTGACTCGCTCGGGCCGGAATCTGGATTGCTGCTGCTTTCCAAAGGAATTTAAAAGGTGGGGGGAAAGAGAAGGGGAGGAAAAGAAGAGAGGGAGGAGGGGAAAAAAGGGGGTGGGGGGAACCCCAGGCAGCCTGAGGGAGAAATAATATTTTTTAAAACTGGCATGGGAAAAATAGTTACCTTTTCTAACATTATTTGACTTGGATGATCAGAAATTAAGCAGGTAGGTCTCATGAATTCTAAGTGGTACATTTTGCATTAACATCTGTCCAACCCATGACAGGGGTCAGTCTCCTGCTGAAGAAGGAAGGAGCAGACAGGGAATGATGCCTCTGCTGACTAAGAAGGAGAAACACAGGATTTGGGAGGCTGAGGGGAGAAGCCGAGGGATTTGGTGCCTCCTGCTCGCTGGAACACTGTTTTCTGGACCTGCCACCACCTGGCCTCTCACTCTCTGGGGCTCCCCATCACTGCTCCCTCATGGAGCCTCCCCCCCTGGGCAGATGCTGTGAGCACAGAGCCCTCCCGAGGCACAGCCACACCTGCCCTCCTTTGGGCAGCAGCCAGAAGACCCTTCCCTTACAGCAAAGTAACCCTGAAAGCTTAAACTGCACACACAGTGTGACTCTTGGATCCTCAGACGCTCTCTCAGCTCTCTAAACATCTTCCCTTCTTCAAATGGGTAAACAGTCTTTCACACATTTAACCTTAGACACCAAATTCCCTGACTCACCCAAAATCTCAACACTTCCTTGTGCCCCTGCCATTTGCCCTTATTCAAGGCAAGAAACAACACCAGTATCAAGAGATTTATAATTTATGTTCCTCTCTGATGTAGCCTCACTCACTTGAACACCACAATTTGACCTTCTGTATCTCAGGTTCACAAAATGCAAGCAAATCAATTCCCAGGGGCTGCAGGATGAACGTGTCTCCTCTCTAGGGGGTTCTGCAATGAAGGATTAATTAGCTGAGGAAATCTACAGGGCTACAGCTGCAATGCTACAGGCAGGGCCACACCAGGGGAGCCCCAGGAGCACCTCCAGCACCCCAACTTCAGCACAGCAATAGTGTCACACACTGGGGGAGCACCAACCTCGTGGCCCCCTGAGATGTCACTGCAAGGGCACCACTCAGCACAATCCCTGTGCTCAATTTGGTGATTTCTGTGGGCAGGGCAGGCCTACACTGTCAGGAAGCAGCTGTGAGGGCTGGGCTTGCACTGCTGGTGGGAGCAGAGCCTCTCACCAGAGCCCTCAGTACCCTGAGGCATCCTGTGGTGCCCACAAAGACAGCTGAGGCCATGGAGCTGTCTGCAAGCACCCCAATCACCTGCCAGCCCTAAATGGGAGATTTTAGATTTAACCATCCTGAGCTGACCCGAGCTAGCTCCACCAGCCTCCCTAATTCAAAGTACAAACTCTCTGAGTCCTCTGCTTGCTTTGCTGCCTGATTTGCCTCCCAGGAGCTCCAGGACAGGCTGTGTGATGTAAATCAACCTGCTTGAGGCTGGATTTTTCTGGGCCTGGGAGGATTTGGCACCTTTTAGTACTCACTTGTGAGTCCCAGAAATACCACAAACAAGCCCAGCAGGCTGGCTGAGGAGGGAAGGATGCTCATCAGCCATGTATGCTCTGTTCCTTGGATAAAGGGCACTAATCTAAGCCTTTGCACCTCTGGGGCAGTGAGAAGAGCCTGGCAGCACCTCCCAAGGACCTGCTGCATGTCTGAGCTTTGACATCTTCCTCCCAAGGGTTTCTTCAGCTCAGCTTGCTGTTTGTAAGTAAATCTCACAGCAAAGTCCTGTCTGGCAGAGCAACAGGTGCAGTGATCATGACAGTCAGCACATCCACCAGCCCAGGCAGGCACAGGGATGTGTTCAGCAATGGATTTCAGCTGTGCCTCCACGGAAATCCATCCATCCATCCATCACCACGCAGGAACAGGACAGGAGAGAAGGAACAAGTCAGACAGCAAGTCTCAAGCAGGGCCCAAGCCAAACTGTGGCAGCAGCAGGAGACTCCCACAGCCTCCATCAGCCAGGCACAACATGAGCTCCTTCCTGGGAATGTGCTGCCTCTCACTGGAAAATGGAATGGCCCTAAATCATCACTTAGAGAGGGCAGAAGTACACTCCAGAGGGGAAATGCCTGCACAGGGAGGACAGTGAATGTAAAGAGTAAAGGCTTCTCCCCGCCCCTCCTAAGCAGTGTTAGCCCAGCTGAGAATAAACCCATTCATCACAATGAATTGTGACTTCAGTTTGAAGTTTACGCTTTTGGCTCCGAGGGCTCTCCTCTCGAAGGACCAGATGTGTCTCATCGCACTCGATGAGGCAGGTGGCAGAAATTAAGGGGCACATGACATTTGCTAAAAAGCATCGTCTGTGCAAGGTCTAAACTACAGGTCCAACTCCATTTCTCTTCAACTCTGCAGAGGAAAGCAGACTCAGAGGAGCTTGAGGACGGGGTGTGTTTTTAGCACACGAGAAGAGAAGCCCGATTTCTCTGGTCTTGCAGGACGGGGCAAACCCTTTCCGGCAGCCCAGAGGCTCCAAGGCTGCTTGATGAGGGTAAAACTCCCACCTGCGATGTGCTCTGCTCCCTGACAAGCCGCACGTGGCCCCGGTGCTGTCCCTGGGGGTTAAAAGCAGGACCGGAGCAGGGTTGGGAGGTTTGTGTCGGTGGCTATGCCCATGGACGGCGCATCGCCGCTGGAGCGGTACCTGGAGAGCTGCAGCGGGCAGGTAAGGGAGGAAGGAAAAAATAAAGTGAGGGGAGAAAAGAAGAAGAAAATAAACCGAAGCAAAAGGAAGCTGCGTTGGCCGGGAATCGAACCCGGGTCAACTGCTTGGAAGGCAGCTATGCTCACCACTATACCACCAACGCTGCGCTGAAAATGGTTTCGCAGCCGCTCCCCAACTGCGTCATTACCGCATCCCCGCCGGGCTGAGCCCGGAATTCTGCTGTCCCCAGGGACTCCTCCCTGTCCTGGAGCTGCCGAGAGCACGCAGGAACTCTCTGGAGCTCTCTTTGCTCCCTGTAAGAGAGGTGATGCGGCTGCGTTTAAACCCTTGCGGTGGGATGCTGCCTGTGAGGGTCGGCCCGGGCGCTGGTGTGGGTGGGCACTGAGAGGGCAGGAGCTCGCATCTCCTCGTTCTGGTTGGTAAACGTCTGTAAAAATTCATTATTTTGGTATTTGGAATGGTCGTCTTGATCTCAGGTGGTTGTAGGAGCAACTGGGGTGTACTCCACAGCTGAGCATCATTGTTACTCAGGGAACAAAACTTCTTTCCATCCAGTTGTAAACTATTTTTCAGCTCAGAAAACAGGCTTAGCACGAGCTGTTTAAATCCAGAGACCTTCCTGTGGCAGTGGGTAAAGCCCTCTGAATGTGCCCTCACAAAGTATATAATGTGGTAAGGTATAATACAGCTTTTACAAATGCTAGTGAGCTTTTTATACTCAGACTTGTTAGTACACTTGCTACTAGCAGATGTGTGATATCACTGCAGGGAGGAAAAAAAAATAATCCAAATCTGTTGCTTAAGGCAGCTGGGTTTGATTTGTGTCTACCTGAATTGCAGGGATTTCTGCAGTGGAAGTGAAAATGACTGTTTCCCCTCAAGCTGCCCCAAACCAGGGGATCTCAGACAGGATCTGTGTGTGAAATCTCCTCCCTGGAGCTGCTGGGAGATGTCCAGAGCTATGCACTTGGTGGGGCCTTCGGTGAGGTTAATTAACCCAGAGTCAATAGCAATAACCCTTGGCAGCCAGCCCAATGCAAACATGGTCTTGTGCCCCTTTCGCAGCCCCTGAGCATCTGTCTGACACGAAGGAAATATTCCCCAGCACTTAACCCTATCAGGGCTTTTCCTCAGGCCTCTTAGGTGCAAACGTGGTCAGAAAGGAAAATTTGCTTTCTGTTTCTACCTGCTTTATGTAATTTACTCTACTTTTTGAAAACTTTAAGCTGTGTGATATTTCAGCTTCGCATACCACTCGTTTCTCCATCGGCTTCTTTAAGATATGTCACAAACTGGCTTTGGTTGTTTGTTTGTGGGTGGGTTTTTTTTACTGTTATGTTCATTCTCTGATGCCCATTAGTATGATGTGAGTAGTCTCACAGGGAGCTTTTTGTACCATTTTCTCTACATGGTGGTTCATAAAAAACCTTCCTAATGAGCTCCTGTTCAGCTAATCCTTAGTCCACTGGAATTCTTGCAGAGACTGTGACTTCCTTCCCCAGCTGCTGACTTGGAAAATATCTATTTAAAATGGATGTATTTTCTGTGATTCCATAATGTTTTATTTGTAACTGTTAATTACATATTTGACCCTTTTTTCTAAAGAGTAAAGGAGTACCTAGATTTATCCAACAGTGCCCTGCCCCTGCAGATCTTCTGTGGGGCTCTGTATTTAGAAGTCAGTTTTAGAAGCAGTTTAAAACGTAGGTGTTGGCAATGCTTTCCTGATTGCATCTGTATTCAGGCTAGTGAGGGCTCTCTGGGATGACTTGTCCCTTTGTCAGAGTTTTCCAAGTGTCTGCAGGCAAATATATTGCAAAGTAGGAGCAGAGATCTCCCCATGTGCATGGCTGGGTTGCCAAGTGAGCTGACTAGAAGAGAGCAGCACTAGCTCAGGGCTGGGAAGCATTGATCTGGAAATCCTGCTCCTGCTGGAGGTCAGGCAGTTGCTGCCAACTCAAGGGCCTCAGTCTTATGCACCATTCCCTGTTCTGGTTTGTGCTTGGACTTTTCAAGTCCTTCTGGCTCTTGAACCTAAAAATGCCTGATTAAACACAAAACCTCTTGTGTGGATTCTTTAGTCCAAGCTGTCACCTGCTGTGCACGTTGGCAGAAACCACCTTCAGGAAGAGCATCTCCACTGAGCAGAGGCTTATGTACCAATGGAGAGGGAATAAATCCTGTCCTGAAACTCTTGCCTCGTCGATGTGATGATGCTTTTTGAACAGCTTTTAATAATAAATAGTTGCTAAAGAAGGACATTAGTATGGAAGAGCTTACTTGCAGGTGTGTTGTGTGCTTGGTGCAGGGCAGGATGCTGGTTCTGCTGACTGTGGGGAGGCTTTTTTATGTTCCATCTTCACATCTACAGCTTCAGTCAGGCTGGTGGCCTCCAGGAGCTGAGGAATGAACTGCTGCTGCTTCTGTGAGCTGCTGCCCTCTGTTGCACAAAGCAACGCTGACAATGTCCCCTGCTAGCAGGGACAGGAA
The DNA here is from genome assembly GCA_013397195.1 of Hylia prasina. NCBI lineage: Eukaryota > Metazoa > Chordata > Aves > Passeriformes > Sylviidae > Hylia > Hylia prasina. The sequence continues at coordinate 161,370 of VYXD01002343.1, forward strand.
ATGGAACAAGATACAGAGAGATGCAGACAGCCAGAAAATGCTCTCTGTCTTCCTTGGAAAAACTCAGGAATGTGATAATGTGGTTGTGTGCACGGCTGAGGTGTGACAGTGGCTGTGAAGGGTGAAGTGCCAGTGTTGTACCTGCACTTCTCAGTTTGTGCTATCCCAGGAGCTCTCTAGAGTGGACTGTGGTAGGAAAATGCATTATACAAGCTATCTGGATTTTTATACCCTCAGAGAGAAGCAAAGGACACACGTGCAATCTTAAAACTAGTCTTTGCTAAAATATGTATTGGGGAAAAGCTATTGAAACTTTCTCATTGAAGATTAATTTTAATTTACTCTCTCAGTTACAGTAACTGTTTTGATGCAAGACCCTTAATAGCATTTTTTCTTAATTCAAGGATGACTTCTCCACTAGTCCTCATCTGTTCACTCCTATGAGCCCTTATGATTTAGAGCTTCCAATTCAAACAGCTGAAGATGGGGTGTTTGCTTCCCAATTAAGTCAGGCCAAGGAGCTCCACACAGACTTCTCCTCCGTGGATCTCAGCTTTCTCCCAGATGTTACCCAAGATAATAAAGAACAAAACCTCTCTGAAGATGGCCATGAAATGCAAAAGGAGCTTGATGGGTCACTACCAAGTAATGAGGACAGTGGTGTTTTCATGGATGAAAGCAGCCTGTCACAGCCAGGTACAGCTCAGCCATCTCCTGAAGCGTCTGGTGTGTGCCCTCCCCTGACTCCAATGTCTCCAGTGACCCCAGCAACACCTTCAGAAAGCTCTGGAATAGTCCCTCAGCTACAGTAAGTTATGGATTATTTATGTAGCACACACCATAGTCAGAGTTTGGCTTAAACTGCAGGGTGTTGCTCTGACTTTTCACTTGGAGAATGTAGCAAGCACGGCTTGGTCTCAAATAAGCCAAAAAACTACAGGAGCAGTTGCTTCTCTTGAAGGGGGGAGGTGGAGAAAATGAACTGACAATATTGGATAAAAATATGAAGATACTTGAAAAGGAGGATTTCTTCCAGGAAAGAGAATGTGAAGGACAGCAGCAGACTCCAGGGGTTTAAAGATGTCACTCTGCTTTTTCAAAAGGAGAAACAGAACTGAGTGTCAGAAACTCTGGCCTCATAAAAAGATTCTGTCCTGTCTTGGATAGAGCAACTCTGGACTAGTTTATACCTGTAGAAAATAACCCACCCTTACCCCCCTTAGGTGCTGTAGTAACTCTAAATAGTCAGTAATGGTTCAATCCAAAGCTGTGAAAGGTTTCAGTGATGCAGTGTTTGGAAGACACACAAACTTATAATTCAGAAACTAATAATTTCATGCCTTGTTCTATCTCTAAGTGCAGTTTGGGGATTGAATTACTTAAGTTTTGCCAGAAGTAGCTTAATGCTAGAGTGGGGAAGAGGCAGGCAGGAAATCAGTTGATGGCAATTATTAATTGGAATGTGACTCCAGATTTAGTCAGCACTGCTGGGGGGTGGCTCTGTGGTGGCTGGATTGTGCAATGAGAAAATTCCTCCCTCATTCCTCAGGAATATCGTGTCAACTGTAAACTTGGCTTGTAAGCTGGATCTGAAGAACATAGCTCTGCATGCCAGAAATGCAGAGTATAACCCAAAGGTAAATCATGGGCTCAAAGCTTTACCCTCACTTCCCTTTCCTAGTGCTGATGAATCCCAATGGTCCTGTGACTGTGGTCTTAATTCTCCTGCTCCTAGGTGGGTGGAAAATAAATTTAGGGTGGTAAAGAAACACTTAAAAAGCAAAGATGTGTTGTGACAAGCTTTGAAAGTGTTAATTGTTGCAAGACTAAAGAGAAATACAGCTAAATTCCCATCAGGCTTTTCTTTGAATTTGTAGAGGTTTGCTGCTGTGATCATGAGAATCAGGCAACCACGAACAACAGCCCTCATCTTCAGTTCAGGAAAAATGGTCTGCACAGGAGCAAAAAGGTATTTTTCTGGTTTTTCCCTTCCCTGTAAAGGTCTGGATCTTGCAGCTATGCATATATTCTGATGGAGAATGTCTGAAAAGTCTTGTTTAAAACATCTAGCAAAGGACTAATTGCAAGAAAGAGAAGCACTGATATTGAAAATCTTGCTTTCTTCATGATGGCACCTTAGCAGTTTCTGAACTGTGTACTTCTGTCCCTGAATTTAGAATGAGCTGAGCAGACATGAGTAGAGAAGCTGCTAAAATTCCCAGAAGTTAAGGGATTGTTTGCATTTCTCACTGATTTTTAAAGTCTTTAGGACATAACTTGTGTCTGTCAAGTCTCTCTTCAGTGTCTGTGTTCACCAGTCAACACATCTGCCTCTAGAGGAAATGGGAACTGAGGAAAGGAAAAGTTTATTTCTGTAGTCTGAAGCTTTTTTCTGAAAGTTCAGCAGAGGCTGCTGCCTTGGTTTTTATATCCCAAACCAGTCAATTAGAATTAATTAATTCATGCTTAAGAGATCTCTTCTCCAGCCCCTACCATCACCCCAGGTAGGTGATTGTACTGGTGCCTGCAGTCTAACTCCTGGATCAGCACTGAGAAGCTGTTTTGAGGAACTAAAAACCTCTCAAAAGGGGAACCTCTGAGTGATGAAACATCTCCAGTGGGTTCAACCAGACCACAGGAAGGTGAATCAACAAGTGCCTTACTCCTTTTAGCTCCCTGCAGCAGCTCTGGGGATGGAGCCTTGCTATTTTGAGTGGCAGGATCTCTTTTTCTGGAGTGCAGATTAGCACAGTGGTGGCTATAAATGGAATTCCACCTCAAGAGCAGAGGAAAGCACTAATTGTTTGGGTTTTTTTCCCCCTTTGCTCTTTCTTCAGTGAAAAGCTCCATCCCTGGAAGTATCCAAGACCACGTTGGATGGGGCTTGGAGCAACCTGGAACAGTGGAAGGTGTCCCTGCCCATGGCAGGGGGCGGAACAAGATGGGCCTTAAGGTCCCTTCCAGCCCCAACCACTCTGGGATTCTGTGATTTGAGGGCTGTTTGGAGATTACAATAAAGGTTTCTTCCTTTAGTGAAGAGCAGTCAAGGCTGGCAGCCAGGAAATACGCACGGGTGGTGCAGAAGCTCGGCTTCCCTGCCAAGTTCTTGGACTTCAAGATCCAGAATATGGTGGGGAGCTGTGATGTGAGGTTCCCCATCCGGCTGGAAGGCTTGGTTCTCACCCACCAGCAGTTCAGCAGGTATGAGGAAATCAGGTACAACCCTGTTGTGCACCTTGCAGAGGGTCTGCAGCTACTTGAGCCTGGTCCATGCCTTTGCTCCATTGTGGACTTTTAATACCAAGGTGGCCTCTTAACTCCCAGCAAAGCAGATTCCTGTCTGCAGGGATAAGGTTTCCAACCTTCAGGCATGAAGCCAAACTGCATTTGCAAAATGCAGAATTGCAGCTATGTTGTGTTTTTCTGGGATGTTGCTTTGGTTTTGTTTGGATGTTCTTTAGCCAAGAACTGGAAGTAAAGCTGTAGCTGACTGATGGGCATGTTGTGAGATCAGCTTGTGCAAAACTAGATGTTGCCATCAGAAAAGGATGATTTCAGCACTGACAAAACCAAAATTCAGTTGTCTTTTTATTAGCACTGCATCTAATAGTTTGCATTTCATTTAAGAACTAGATATATATTAAATATTTATGTTGGCTGTTATCTTGTCTTAGCTGCATTTGCAGACTAGGAAGGATTTACTGTGAGGGTGGGGAGGCCCTGGCACAGGGTGCCCAGAGAAGCTGTGGCTGCCCCTGGATCCCTGGATGTGTCCAAGGCCAGACTGGATGGGGCTTAGAGCAACCTGGGATAGTGGAAGGTGTCACTGCCCAAGAAACTGGATGATTTTTAAGGCCCCTTCCAACCCAGGCCATTCCATGATTTGAGGACTGTTTGAAGATTACAATAAAGGTTCCCATGATATGACAAATCAGAAGTGGCTCACAAGGCTTTAAAAGTCAGCATGAAGATCCCCCACCAGCTCCAGCTGGGTTTAACAGGTTTCTCTTCAAGATGTCCAAAACCTGACCTGCTTTTCTCAGGGCAGCTAGATAAAATCTGTGTGCTGAATTTACCATATTGTTACTGTAATTAAAGAGCACTTTATCCATACAACACTGAAACAGTATTTGCATTTTCCTAATCTTACCTGCTTGCTTTGAACAGCTATGAACCTGAACTCTTCCCTGGCCTGGTTTATAGGATGGTCAAACCAAGGATAGTGCTGCTTATCTTTGTGTCTGGAAAAGTTGTACTGACTGGTAAGTGGTGCCTCTCTATATCTGTAGCCCACTGCTGCTTCACTTTCTGAGAGAGCATTTAAATTAAACATTTACTAAAAATCAGTACCTTTTGCCACAGTAAAGCCACTCAGGGAGCTTTTTAATGGCTGCTGCAGCTTATCTGTGTTTTCTGCAGATAACATCAGTGTTGTTGCACTAGACTCTTGTATTGTTTCATACATGGAGTCTCAGATTTCCATGTTAAGTATTTTTTTTATTCAAAGCCTGATGACACGTGCCAATGCAGAGGATGCCAACAGGATACTGACATGCCAGCAACTACTCAGGCACTTAAATAGGAACCTCACAATAAGCAATTTAAAATTGCTTGGACAGGAAACAGACTTCTTAGAACACTTCACTGACAACATTTAGTAGGGATTATCAGAGGAAAGGGTGGAGATCTAAGAGCTGGTTCCAGACTGGCAAAAAAAAAAAAAAAATCATGAGGCAAAAGCCTTGCTGAGTCAGTGTGCTCAGCAGATAGCAATACCTCAGATCCCAGGTCAAAAAAGGTGAATTCCTGAGCTGCTGGCACATCCAGCTCATGAAAATGCTTCTATTCAGATGTACTGAAAGGTAAGTGGTGCTTGTTCCCAGAAGCTCTGAATGTGCTATTCATATTCACAGCTTTGAGACATGTGGAGGGCAAGAGAAGTGCCTGCCTTAGGCAGAGATGCTCACAACCATAAATCAGGAATGAGCTCAGTGAACTGAAGGATGGGGCACTCAGGACTAAGCTTAAATGCTTCCCCCTCCAATGTCCACAATTTTCTTAGGCCCAGTAGAATGATACTGGTCAGTCAAATCATACTGCTCAGTTCCACTCCACTGAAGCTTGCATTTTTGGGGGTACACAAATTGTAATGCCCTTGCTTCAGGGCCTGCTGTGCCCACTCAGTCCTGTTCTGTGAGTACTGGGCCCAGCTGGAATGACAAAACTGACTTTGCTGAGCTGTGAGGAGTTGTTTTGTTTTGTTTTTTTCCCTAATCAAGAAAGAAACTCTACTTTTGAAAGTAAAAGTTGTGGTAAGGCAGATGAATTATTTGTGTCTAAGTGAGGACATGAGAAAAGGTTTACACATTCAACCTGAGCAGGGCTTAATTCCACTTTTAGTTCATTTAAATGCAGTTTTCTTGTAGCTGATGTTTGCTGGACCACCATGAGTAGTGCTGCTGGCAGGGAATGTCCCTGCCTACTGCAATGCACTTTGTGTGCAAGGCTTGGTATTAAAGATTTGTGTACAGTACCATGGAAAGGGATTTGAAATCAAAGGTGTCCTAACACAAGCTTAAAATTAAAATTGCTTCTCAGAGCTGGAGGAGAGTTCTCAAGCTGTGGAACAACTCCCAGTATGAAATAAAGGCTTTTCACTTCTTGTTTCTACCTTTCCACTCACCTTATGAACAGGCAGAGCTGTTATTCTTAAGCACATAACACCATGGTGGTGCTCAGCTGCTTTTTTCCCTTCTTCAAAGCCAATATTTTGCACCTGTCAAGAGCAGAAAATTGCTTTTTTGGTTGCACAGATTAAACAATACTAGTCTTAAAGCTAAGCAAGCTAGAAGTTGTTCTTTGAGATGGCAGATAGAAATTCTGCCTTTAATAGTAAAGTGCTCACAATCTCCTGGATTTCTTCATGGTTTATAATCTTACAGGGTTTAAACTGCATTCAGTTACTCTCAGCACTCTGTTAATTAATTCATGGAGTTGTTTGTTTGTTTTTTTCCTTGAATGTCTATTTAGGAGCAAAAGACCGTTCTGAAATCTATGAGGCATTTGAGAACATCTACCCCATTTTAAAAGGTTTCAAGAAACCATCGTGACACAAAGCAATCCACAATAACTCCTGGGTTTGTGTTGCTGTGCATGGAACAGAAGCCAAGGGGGTTCCTGCACCCATCTGTGGAGTTGTGAATTGTTAAATAAATTATACATTTCTGAATGTCACATATGCTGATGCCTTTCTACAGCCTGTGAGATGTTCTTTTCTTTCAGATTATCTGTTTGTAATCTACCTGAGTTCTGATAACTTTTGTAAAGTTAAAACACTTGATAAATGAGTGCACTTTTAATAGAATGTATATTAAGGTGGCACTTAAAAATATTTTGAAATAGCCATGTGTTTTTTTTCCCCTGTTGAACAAGTAAATTCACACTGCACTTCAATTTGGCTTAATCAAAATCCTGAGCTCAAAGTGTCCTGAATTGCTCCTGCAGTGTTATAGCTTCATGTTTAAGCTCAACACATGTTATTGTCTATAACATGGCTTACAAAATCCTGCATGAGTTGATTTTGGTGTTTAGAAGACATGTACTGAAATCACTCTGATCCCACTGGCTGGCTAAACTCTTGTGTGTGATAGTGCAGGATTTTCTTTCACAGAGAAGACATTCCAGGTCCTGACTGCTGGGATATATCTAGAAAATCTGTGAGTGGAAGGGTAACTAATTAAATTATCTAATTTGACATGGGACAAGTTAGATTTTAACTAAATGGTACCCACTTGTATTACTGAAGTGCCCTCAGATGATGGGAGTTCAGTGCAGACAAAAACACACTGCTTTGGAACTTGGTTAAAAATGGATTTGAGGAAAATACAAAAAAGCCTTGGATGCTCATGACTTAATTATCTGCATTACTTAACCAGAGTTCAGCCCATGGCACTACATTTGGTAATTTTGGAGCAAAAACAATGGGGTTTCCTGTACTTGGATGAACTCAAGCCTTTCTTTTCAGAAGGTGCCCTGTTCCAAGTGGTGCTGGGAGCAGGAACAGTGCAAAGCCTATCCCATGGCTGTTCTGGAAAGCCCCTGGAAGCAAGCCAGAACAGTTTGTGTCGTGTCCTCCCCGTCCTGAAGGTGTGGTACCTGTCTGGAAACACCACTAGAGGTTGCTCTTAGATGACTTAAGTGTAACCCAGGCCAAAATCCTCCTCTGTCCTTGCTGGAAATACTCGGGATGGGCTATGGTTCAACTCACAACAGGGTCCTGCTGGGCTGAGTTTTGCTGCCACAAAAGTTATTTCTGATTTCGGTGAGGGTGTGACTTCATCTTCTGCATCTGTTATGTGTCTCTCACAAGTGTTTTTATATCTATCTCCCTGCTCCTCTGGAAAAGAGTTTGAAAAACTTTGTGCACTTCCTCATGATAAGCTGGTCTTAGCTGTTATCAAGTTTCTTTGTCAAACTCTGGATTTCCACACTCTAATCTATTTTAAACACAGGCTTACTTTTCTGTTTGCTTTCTAACGCTGGAGACTTTCCACAGCCATGGGCTGGACTTTTATTTGCACTGTAGCTGTAGTAGCAGCTGAAGAGCTTCAGTTACAATAATCTTTTGTAAGTGAAAACACCCTGGTTTTATTGAGGTGTTGGGAGGGGGAATTTATCTAAGATGAGCCCTCTTCAAGAAATCACATTTTGCTTAAGAGCTTGCCACATGATTTCAGTGGTAAAATTAGTGCTCTTTAGAAGTACAGATAAAGCCTTAGAGATAAGAAATGGGCTCTGTGCCTTTTCACTGAGCTACTGATTAAGTTAATGTTTGCTGTGGTAACTCTTGTCTTTAAAACAACAATCTTGGGTTCTACCTCTGAGGTGCTGTTCCTGCTTAGTGTTTGATAACACTGGGAAGGGGGAAGTATAGGCTGGGAATTGCTCTTAAAAAAAAAAAAAAAAAAAAAAGAAAAGGTAGGGCAATGTTTTGTTGGAGTTACATTTCTTTTGGGAAGGGGGATATGGGGATATTGCTTAAGATAGTCTGGCTTCTGTGGACTCTGTCTCCTCTAATTGTCCTCCAGACAGAAGAGGGAATGGCATCAAACTGACAGTAGGCTCATATTAGGAAATATTAGTTATCAGGAAACAAATTCTTTACTCAGAAGGGGATGGTGAGGCCCTGGCACAGGGTGCCCAGAGAAGCTGTGGCTGCCCATGGAACCCTGGAANCCCGCTCTGCAACACCACGCGCCGCCGCCTCACCTGCGCCAAGTGCGTGCAGAGCGGCGACTTCGTCTTCTTCGACGGGCGCGACTCCGAGAGGTACCGGCGGCGCTGAGGGGAACGGGACGGCCTCTGCCTGCCCTGCCGCGGGTCGCCNTGCCCTGGTCTAGTGCAGGCTGTCCCTTTCGAGGTCAGGAGGTTGGAAATAGATGATTTTTAAGGTCTCTTCCCTGATCCAGAGGAGTTGCTCCCTTCTCCTCAACCCCACTTCGTGTTCTGTATTTAACTCCTCACCGTCGCTCCCACCATGGAGGCGGGGTTGAGGCCAACATCCCCCTGCGTCGCTTTTAAGGATGTGCATCGGTATTTGCTACTCGGACGTTACTGAAAATACACGGCCGTGCTTTGATTGGCAGCCGTAGTCCCCACAGCCGCGTTACTGACTGGTTATGCTACGGCTATCGGCTGTGAAGCCTCATGAACCGCACTACAACACCCCCATCGCTCTGGGAGCAGGGCGGGAGTGATCCCTTTCCCTCTGCAGAAGGAAAAGGGCGCAATTTATATTAAAACTCGGGATTTTCCCGGCGGACCGCGGCCCGTCCCGCGCCCTCCCCCGCTCCCGCCCGCCGCCTCAGCGCCCCTTCCCACAATGCCCTGCCCGGCAACAGCGTCCCACGTGACCNCGCTGTCCCGGGGCTCGGGGGGCTCAGGGTGTGGGCGGGGGAGCGCGCCGGGCCCACCCGGGGCTGGGGGCGGACACAGCAGGAGCCTCGGTACAAGCCTTCAAATTATAATAGTTTCGATAATAATTTAGAAATCACCCCGACTTTCAGTCAGTCAGGTGCGGCTGTGTCCGTGTCGATGTCGCCACAGAAGCTCCGGGCAGTTCGGGGCACAGAGATCCGTGCAGTGTTATTTCAAACGGGTTACCTATTTTCGTCAGCACTCCTTGAAATAGGAGTTTTGTAAATCGTTAAAAATCAGGAAGGTGTGTAAGAACAAGAATTCTGTGTATACCCATAAACGTGGCTCCCTCCTTTAGCATGACAAAGAAATACTCGAGTTAATGGTGTGCCATCCTGCTCCTTTTGGAGCCCCGGCTCTCCCTGAGGGAGGCTGGATGAGCGCTGTGCCCATAAACAAATTTTCTCATGACATGACTCAGACGGTTCCTCCACCGCCGTCGTTCACAGCCTGCCCATCCCAGATTCTTAAAAAGTCTCCCAGTGCCATGTCTGGAATGGCTCCGAATCTCGGCTGGCACCGCGTTCTCGGCCCCTCGTTTGCAGCTGTCGGGAGTGATTCCCGGAGCTATTTTGGGAAGGTGGCAAGCAGCGTGTGGGGTGGCGGTGTCCTGGCTCCAAAGGCTCCTTGTGTCCCCAGAAACAAGGGGACAGTGGTGCCTTTCACCCATCAGCACCCACGGGAGTGGGGAAATGCTCTCAGCCGGTGTGAGTCAGCTTGCAGAACTGAGACTTTAGTCTGTCGCTGGATGGTTTTCCCTTTTTTAATATATATTAAAAAAAAGCTGTGCTGTAGAACCACAAACTGGATTTAGCCTTTCTAAAACAGGTGGAAAACGTGTAGTTGTGTGAGATTGCTTGGGGTTTTCTGCAGATACTATTAAAAGATTGGGTATGGAGCTTGGAACGTAAACCAAGTTTGGGTTTTTTTCTTGTCTCTTTTCTAGTCCTAAGTTTTTGGCTAACCATCAGGTTTAATTACAGAAATTCAATTGTAGCCTTTGTTAGAGTTAAAGCACTGTTCTGTATTAACCAAGGCTTAAGAAGTCTCGGCCCATGAGCAAAATGAAGTCATAAAGAAGCAGCTTTAGCCAAAGTACCAGAAGCAGTGTAAGAGAAAACCCTCTTTATCTTCTCACAGGAGACAGGATCAGCTTTTCTGTCTGACAGTTGTCACTGCATCCTCCTGAGAAGCTTTCACTGCCCCATTTGTCTGTGGCTGGAAAAGCTCCTGTATATTTACACTGTTTCTTAACTGCAAGGATTAAATCTCTTTTTATTTTCTTTTCAGTCTTTTTTCCCTTTCCTCTGCCTGGACATCACAGTTCCATCTCTGCACACTCCATTTCCCCAGGCTTTGTTTCTTGCTGCTCAGAACTTTCCCATGAATGAATTGCAGTAGTGCAATCCATTAAAAATAGCAAATTTATTTTAATGAATTAAAGGGCCAGCACACCTGTATGAATAACACAGTGTTAACAACCTCAATATCCTCAATGGCTGCAGAAACACTGTGTAAGGACAAAAGATTGGGGTTTTGAGGATAATGGGATTATGTTTAAGCTGTGCCTGAAATATTTTGTTTGCCTTCTCTAATTAATATTTGGAATGACTGCTGTAAGAGTGGGGAAGAGGTCAGTTTTCTTTCTTTGCTCTTTGTGGGTGTCTCTGAATTTCTTGTGACGTGAGCCCTGGGAGAGGGGGAGATGTTTGAAATGGTGACCAAGCACCACCAGGGCAAAGCCATGCAGGGACAGGTGCAGTTCACTGGCTGCCTTTCAGCTGCTGCTTACAGCCATCGTTATTTATTTGTTTGTTTTATGCCTTCTAGTACTACCTGGGTTAATTTTAGATCAGCCCGTGCTGGAGGAGGAGTGTCATGACAAGGGCTTTGCTGAGTGGCTCGGTGTGAGAAATTCAGAATGTGGAAGTGTTTGGGGGCACTTGGGCCTCCCACTTGTCTTTTTGAAGTGTTGCAGATGGGGGAAAAGGATCATTATCTTCCTGGTTAAATATAAAGGAACCAAGCATTACTTCTTGTATCCAACAGTGGTTTATTTTTAGAATTTGCTTGTGAATTTTCCTTATACGAAGATGAACAATTTTCATGTTCTAATTATTTCAGATTTCATGGGACTATTTTGTGTGCTAATTTTTAGAAGAGCTACAGTGAAATTGGAAGTTTTTCATCTGTCTGGCAAAAATCACACCCCGTATCTGTGAGGGGGAGAGACTGAGGAGCTGTTAAGATTAATTACTTAAGGAGAGCTGCAATTAAGGATGAGTAGTCCAGAAGTCCTCCAGTAAAACAGTCACTGACATCCTTCTTTTCATGAGTAATGTGTTGTATATTCAAAAGCCAAGCTGGCATCTTGATGTTGGTCTCAGCTCAGAGGTTCTTCTTCCTCCTGGGAGTGTCCTCCAGCCTGTCATGTGCATAAATTCTCAGAATGTGGTTTCCCAGACTACTGAATTGCTTTGCTCTGTGTGTCTGCAGATGGCAAAAGCCAAAGACAATGTAATTGTGACATCTGAGCCTGGCTAATTTCTCCGAGCTATGGGTTATGGTTAGGAATAGTGACTTTTTTCAGCAAGGGAGTTACAGTGAATATAGTGCCCTCAACTCCTTCAGCATTAATCAACTCTTGTAGATTAGGAAGTCCCTCTCTCTGGTTGTTTCTCTCTAATCATGAACATGTGGAAATAAGCCAGGCAACCACAGAAAATCTCACCTTAATGTGTTAAGACGTGAGGAAAGAGAAACATTTCGTGGGTAATTCGAGAGGTTCTCTCCTCTCAGTTTACATTTTATGGGAGTTCCTATAATAATTCATCCCAAGTTTTGTTCCTTTGCCAAATTGAAAGGCTAAAGATATATGAAGAGAAATGGGTTGCAGGATGCAATGGAATTGAAATCAGAGCTATATAAAGAACTGGAAATGTTTGCTTAGGAGAAACCTGCTGGAGAAGTTGGTAGGAGCTGTTTGACATCGCTGCCGAAGCACATGGTGAGCTGGAGTTTCTGCAGGCTTCCACAAACACTTCTGTCTTCCCTCCACAGTCAGAACTTAATTTATTCCTGTATTCTTTGACAGATCATTCAGCTTTTTGCTGGTGTGATGGACAGGAATTGGGTAATTCCGTTCAGAGTCTGTGCCCATTAATCCAGCTCTGAAACGAAGAATTGCCGAATTACCCCAGCGCTCTCCTGTGTGGCTGCTGAGCTTCTGGGCCAGGGGATTTTTGGTGGCAGCCAAAGGTGGGAGTGCAGGTGTGCACTGCTCTGTGGTAAACAGGAGGCTCATGCAGGGCCTTTTGTCACTTCCACGGTGACTCCTGGGGTGAGGACACACAGGAAGAGGGGAAGAGCAGCTGGGCTCCAGTTGTGCCACATTCCTCCAGCTCACGTGTGGCCTCTGGCTTTTGTGCCAAGCACCTGCGTTTGGTTTTGGTTTGTTTTGGAAGGAAAAGAGATTCTTTTGCTTGACTACAGAAGCAGCAGCCAGTGGTTTTGTTGTTCTAATGCTAATGTTGTCTGGGAGGGTGGTTGCACACGCTCTGAATCCAAAGGTAGTCACCAAGCTTTCAAACGTCAGCATTTGAAGGAAAAAAGTGAAGCATTTTGAAGTTTTACCTGAAATCAAATCCACAGAGTAACAGGGAAGTCCAAGATGTCATCCTGTCAAGGCTTACTATATCATTCTTTCTAAATAAAGCTAAAATATCCATGAAATAAAGGCAAAATCATAAAATCACATGGGTTGGGCTGGAAGGGACCGTAAGGACTGTCTAGTTCCAACTCCTGCCATGGGCAGGGGCACCTTCATGCCCCACCCTGCCTGGCCTTGAACACTTCCAGGGATGGGGCATCTGCAAATACCACAGCTCTGTTAGGATGAAATTGTCAATTCTGTATGTTGCAGAGGAAAATAGAATGAATTGTGGAACAGTAAAGGGGGGCAGAACGTGGTTTCTGTATGCTCAAAGGGTGAAAACACAGAATGATGAAGCCTAAAAATCCCTTTCTGATCAGTTCCCATATCCTAGAATCCAGTGAAGCAGAGCTGAAGCAGACATTTGGGTCATGGGCCATGTGAGGTAGTACTATTAATTTCTCCAGTGGCTGAAGGTTTTTAAAGTACTCAATCTTTTTTGTAACACACAAAATACTGATCTTGCTAAGCTATAAATCTAGAAATAGCAGTAATTTGCTATTTGTTTGATAGTTTGACACTCTGATGTTTCTCCAGCTTAGAGGTTCTGTTGCAATTCCAGTGAGACACATGCTCTAGAATTCTGCAAGAGATTTACACATCTAGCCATTAACTTTCCAAGATGAAGACAGATAGCTGAGGTTTGGAGAATCCCCAAGCTTCAATTTTATTATCTTTTTCAGACAACTTACAGTGCTGTAATTGTGCAAAATATCAATAAAAGAATTTAATCTCTTCCAGGTTTTCAGACAAGAAAGAAAGGCTGATGCATCTTAAAACCAAACAGAGAGAATTCCAAAAACAGTAAGTTGTACTTATTAAATTGATATAAAAGCTAAGAGATCTCATAAAAGGAAACAGTCTCTTTTAACACACTGTTGCTGGAGACAGAGAGAGTCCAGATAGTCATAAAACTTTCAATCATGTTTTTTCCTCTAGTGTTTTGAAGGCCATGGAAGGGAAAGAAATAACAGATCAGCTGGTGAGTTGCTCCAAGAGTCCCATGGTTTTTAAACTCTCTGAATTCCTAGATCTCCTAGTTTAAAGTTACAGTTTGCCTTGAGGGCATTATGTTGCTTTCCCAAAGAGCCTGTTGTAAGCAAAACTGAAATGGGCTCTGCCAGCAGACTGTTCCAAGCTGTCTGAATTTTTCATTTCTCTCTCGATATCTCTTCAATAACTTATTTTACCAATTGACTTTATACTAAGCCCTCATTTAGTTTGTGGCATTATTCTGTGCACAAAGCACTGCATGAAATATTTAGTTGTTTGATCCATTCAAGAGCATCCTGCTACTTTTGCACCAAAGCTGCTGGCTTTGTTGTTAATCATTAGTTCAGCGTGTTTGAAGTCGTTTGTGCCCTAGAGTTGCTGAATGTTCTTTTTCAGAGATGGAAAATAATGTCTTGCAAGATGAGGATTGAGCAGCTGAAACAGACCATTTGCAAAGAAAATGATGAAATGACAAGACGTGAGTAATGCCTGTGCTTTTGTGATGTGGAAAAAACTCCCTGTGCCTCAGAGTGAAAAATCAATTGAGGTGAATTTGAGCGTTAGTTTTTTTAAAAAGTGGTGAATTTCCAAACGGTTGCTTCCTAAATCAACTTGAAGGCAAATCACTGAGTGGATTTTGGCCTTTTTATGCTTGGGTTTTAATTAGCAAACAGCCGACATTATTCAGCTGGATGGAGATGGTTTTGCAACAGCTTTAAGAGCAAATGCTTAGCAGCCTGTGACTCTGGCTGTGTCCCTAGAGATGGTTTTATTCAGTGTAGTGTTTCTGATCACTTCCTCTTGATAAAGAGGAGCAAACAGCTCTGCAGCTGTCACAGATTTCCTGAAACTGCTGAATTTTAACCCACACCTGTCTGAAAATCCTAAAATCCTACTTGAGCAAGAGTCACTGAAATGTGGTGTAGGCTCCATTCAGAAACTTGAGTTTTTGAAGCCATTAGATTGTTTTACACTAAATTTGCAGGGTCATTTGTCAGAAGAGAATATGCAGCTCTCCTTACTACCTGTGTGCAAGGGAAGTAGAGGAAGCATATTCAGAAGCATATTGATTGAATCTGGGATATTTTTATGGCTTGAAATTCAAGAGGAGCCATACAGAGAGTGGAAGCAGAGGCATAACCTGAGAAGAGTCATAAAGGATTAGCATGGGCTTGGGGTGAAAAATCAGAAAGGCTGAGATGCAAAATTACTTTTACTTAAAAAGGAGGATGGATAGTGAGAATAATAAATGGATGATAAAGAAAAGGTGAAGGAGCAGACAAGTGTGTTAGTTAACAGGAAAGAGAGCAAATAACACTGCAGAGAAGCCTGAAGCATTCATTCAGTGCTGCCTTTGCTTCATCTTCCTGCAAAGAAAACGGGATCAGCTGCTTAGCCAGGTTAAATTTTACATCGTGAAAGGACTGCAGGCTAAGGAAAGGAAACAGCTACACATTAGTTTTCTTTATGGAACCCAAGGAACAAGCTGAAGTGGTCTGTGGAGCACTTGGGAACCCGTGAGGGAGCGAGGGTGTCTGAGGAAGCTGAGGGCAGTACCTGCTCTCAAAGGCTGCAGGAAGGGACATCCTCAGGGATGACACAGGCGTCCTGTTACAGACCTGGGGGGCATTGCTGGTAACTGACAGATCAGGTGGTTAAAAATAGGCATCACTTGATTATGATATTCATGTCAAATCCATGTTTTGTTATTTATGTCATGATTTTCATGTCAAATCAACCCCTCGTCTGGAGGTGAAGTGGTGCAGTGAAGGATGAAGCAGAAGCTGCACAGAACTTGGATTTGGGCACTGCCTGAAACTGCCTTGTGAGCAAACAAAATTTGCTCTGGCTGTAGCCCCTGCAAGGTCATCACAAAAGGTTAGAAAAGCTGCATTCAAAGAGTGGTGAGACAGGTGGAGCTCAGCAGGAGCCACTTCCTGGCCCAGTTTTCTTCAGTATTTCCCATAATAGCTCAGTAGAATAGAGGGTGGAATAGAGGAAGCCAGGCTGGATCCTGAAATGACTTCTGTGGAGACCAAATTCAAAATCATGCAGCTAAATAGACAGCATCATCTGAAAAGGACAAAAATCAAGGTACACGTTGTTGTAAAGAGAAACATAAACCCAGAATGGGGGATGGTGGTGAGATTTGGCAGGAAGGGATCTGGGGAATTGCAAATTAAATAAAAATTATCAATCTTGTGCTGCTCCAGAAAGGTTCAGGCCTCTTTCTGGGTTAACTAATATAAGTGCTGTATTTAAGATGGAAGCAGTTATCCTGCTGTGCCAGATATTGCTGTTGCTTCAGTGGAAGTCTGGTGTCCAATTTAAACAATTTAAGAAAGATACAAATCAGCTGGGGGAAGTCTGAGTACTGGAATGAAACAGAAGGGCTAAGAAAATTCATGTTTGGATTAGAGAAGAGGAAGTTGAAGAAAAACAAGCTTTTCAGTAGGTAGAAGATTATTGTTATGGAGATTAGATTATGACTTACTGGTTTTTGCCTGTGAAGAAAGGAGAAGAGGAAATCAATGTGACTATAAGGAATTAGTCACCTTTTCTCAAAATGCTCTGCTCTGAAGGTGGCAGAGTGCTAGGACCAACCAGGGAGTGGAGTTCTCCATTTTCCCACTCTTCTGTGGAATTTATCTTCTGCAACTTTTGCAACTTCTCTTGATTGACAGTGAGTTTGATTAGATTTAACCTAAAAACTGAGCTGACTATTGCCCAACTAACCTATTGTTAGCTCAGTTGCTTTTGGAAAGAGACCAAAAATGAATTCTATCTGTGAGTAGCCAACAGATCAGGATCCAACTTGGTCACTTTTGGACCACATTAAAAAGTGTGAAAAGGTTGTTTCTCTGCTCTTAGATGTGGCATGGTTTAATTTTCTGAAATAAAAACCATTTCTAGAACACTGGGTTCCTGCTTTTGGAGTTGACTCACCTGGAGACCTCCATAATTGGTGGTGCTTAAAATAACATTTTAAAATCTGTGTGTTTGCCTTCTTTCTGTGCAGAACAGTTCAAGGAGACAGGCTTGCAAATACCTGGCAGAGCTCTCTGGGCAGAGATCAGTGTGCCTGGGCTTGCATTTGTCAGGCAGTGCAGGTGTGTGGGACCCAGTGGTGTCCTGAAATACTCCTGGGGACAGATTTTTAATCACCTCATAAACTGGGTCATAAAGCAGAGGTGCTGTGCAGAGAGCAGGACAATTGTTTGTGCACTGGGACTGCTGAAGAGGAAACGTGAGTGCAGTGTCTCCCCTGCTCCCAAATAATTGCTGTTGGACCTGCAGGGAAGGGAGTTCACTCTGAAAATGTAGCCTTTCAAGTTGAATATGAATGTGAAAATTGAACAGATGGACGTTTTCCTCCTCCTCTGTCTCTTGTTCTTTAGGCAAAGGGAGAGTTTGGGACTGTGAGTGCAAGTGTTAATTGATTTTCTGTTGATGTTAACCTGACTGCTTAAAGGAAAGGGGATTAGAGCTGACACATAGGGATTCTGGTATTGCTCAGAGAAAAGTGGATTTTTCTACTGCTCCTCTAACAGGGGTCACTTATTTATATTATATAAACTTGAGGATTATTAGTTCTTATCTGCATGGAGGAGCTTTTCTCACCTCCTTTAACTTGGGAGTTTGCATCTCCCACATACCAGATCTTGCTTCCTGCCAGACACATCATGGATTGCAGCAGATCAGATGACTGGAAAAAATTCCTGATGTTCAGAGAGAGCAGCCTCTGTGTCTGCAGGGGCAGGCACGCTTCAAACCAGGGCAGAGGGAGAGCTTTAAACCTGTGTTTGGGGAGAACACAAGAAATCTTTCCCTGGGCTTTTAAAAGACAGAGGTGGCTGACTGTCTGTTTGTGGGAGCATTACCACAGCCAGGTATTTTATAGCAAAATCAGCAGACCACAGGATCATCAAGGTTGCAAAAGACCTCTAAGATCATCAGGCCCAACCTTGGATGCTTCAAGATGCTCTTGCAGGGTATTTTTCCAAGCCTCAGCATGTCTCACATGTGGAGTGAATCCAGGCAGTTGCAGCACTTCAGCACACGAGCACAATTCCCATTTTGTGAGTGGAAAGGGAGATAGTCAATGTTCCCTGTGGGAACAAGGAGCCTGCACTGTTGGATCCAAGTGCTGTGAGAGCACATCCATGAGTGAAGCCCAACTAACCCACAGTAACAGCAGCAGAGGTGCCAGAAATGGTGAATGAAGATGCTATCTGCACTTGATTTTGGCTGCAAGCAGGGCAGGGCTTTTTTGGCCAGCACAATGCAAACATGTACAGTCAGGCTATTTCTGTCAGGATTACCTCAGGAGTTTAATTAAACTGGGAAATCTTGGCTTTTGTGCTCCAAATCCAAAAATAGGTGGGTAAAAGATAGGGAAAGAATAATCCCAGTTGCAGTCTCTTTGGAGATCTTCAGAGGAGATTAAAAAGTTGTACCACTGAGCAGCTGGAAGACGTTAATAGTTTAGCAGGGTTTTCTGTTTGAAGCTGCCACAGATCTTGTTTTCCATAAATATTAACAAAGCTTTTCTCAAGCTTTTCCTACAAGCACCTCCCAGCTCCTTTTCCAAGGGATAACATCTGCTGCCGTTCTCACAGACACGGAGGGGCTGCTGAGGATTAAAGAGGAGAACCAGAAGCACTATCGCAGGGCTCAGAGGCACCAGGAGAAGAAGGAGAAGATCCAGAGGCACAACAGGAAGCTGGGAGACCTGGTGGAGAAGAAAACCTACGACCTGAAAACGCAGTACGAGCACCTGGCAAACCTCCGGCGGACGCACATCCTGGAGCTGACCTCGGTCATCTTCCCCATCGAAGAGGTGAAGACAAGCATGAGGTATGGCAGGCTTGTCCTTCTGGGATCATTTTGCTTGGCTTTAGGCAGCCAGAAAAGAGTTGTGTCAGTCTGAGGTAGGTGGTCTTGGCTCCCTTAGGGTCTGTGGGGAGGAGGAGGAGTTGTGTTCTCACCCCACAGGTAGAGGTCCAAGACAGAAGAATCTGAATCTGGAGGTGCTTGCATCTCCCCACTGAGAGATCTGAGCTGCATGTCCAGTGTTAAACTTACAATACGGATCCCCCATCCCTGGAAATGTTCAAGGCCGAGCTGGACAGGGCTTGGAGCAGCCTGGTCTAGTGGAAGGTGTCCCTGGCCATGGCAGGGGTGGAATGAGATGGTCTGTAAGGCCCCTTCCAACCCAAACCGTTCTGGGATTCTAGAAAAACAGGCAATTAAAAATCCCAGAGAAAATGAAAGTAGTTTTGGGAATGAGGAGTTTTGCAGAAGTGGTCTATAAGGCCCCTTCCAACCCCAGCCATTCCTGAATTCTACAAAAACAGCCAATTAAAAACCCCAGAACAAATGAAAGTACTTTTGGGACTGAGGAGTTTTGCAGGAGCGTTCCTGCCATCACCCGCCCTGAGTGAAACCTGCCTCAGCACCTTTTGATTCTGTTTTCAACCACTCCTTTCCAACCCCTTCTGGGTCCTGCAGGGACCCTGCAGACGTGTCCTCAGAGAGTGACAACGCCATGACCTCCAGCACTGTGAGCAAGCTGGCAGAGGCACGGAGAACCACGTACCTGTCCGGGAGGTGGGTGTGTGACGACCACAACGGGGACACCAGCATCAGCATCACGGGGCCCTGGATTGTCCTGCCCAACAACGGGGACTACTCAGCTTACTACAGCTGGGTGGAGGAGAAGAAGACAACACAGGGACCTGGTAAGGGGCAAGGCCTGGTTTTAGGCAGCTGGGACGCTCCAGGAGCTTTGGGTGCCAGCAGAAGGCGCTGAGAAGCAGAAGACCGATTGATTTGTTCTCCCCCTGAGCCAGAAATAAATGCCAGAATAGGGATTTTAGGAGAAGATTCCCTGCCCAGTGGTCTTTAAGGTCCTTTCCGACCCAAACTGTTCTGTGATTTTATGATTAGTCTGCTGAAATCTTTCTTTAGCATGAAGTGCTCACTGGGATACACAGCACAGTGAACTAGAGAAAGTTAATTATTCACAGTTTTGACACAGTTCACATGTCATCATCTTAACAGGAATTCCAAGAATTACTATTTTCTTCCAACTTCTGACAGATTTCACTGGAAATGATTGCTGGATTCAGGCTGTTCTCCATACTTAGAAATGACATATTCCAGAGTGAACTCCAGGAACATATTAACACACCCACCGATTTTACCAATTTGTTTTTTTCATTTAAAACAAAGATTTCATGTTGTTTTTATTTCTTTCAGATATGGAACATAACAACCCTGCTCATACCATCAGTGCTGCATTGTGCTATGCAACTCAGCTCGTTAACACTTTGTCTCTCATACTTGATGTAAATCTTCCCAAGAAGCTCTGCAACAGGCAAGTAAAAACACAGCAGAGGAATCAGTGACCTTTAATTAGTTAAGTTTGAGGAACAAAGTAATGAATTGGAACAGCTTTTGATAGCATAGGTGGCTCGTGGATTTTTGTGTTGTTTGAGGGGAGGGCTAGCAGGATTTTAACCAGTTAACAGTTCCTCCCTCCTTTTTTACTTCCTGAGAGGGAGACCAACCATCACAAAGTTGAAAATAACACCTCTCTAATTGACACATTCAGCATTCTCAAATGAGAGATGAAATAGGGCAGTGCATGAATGGCACTTTTCATTTTATTGGAACCCACTGTGCTTCACAAAATCACAGCCCAATCCAGCAGCTCTTGATTAGCTCTGCTGCCTCCTGTGCTGTAGGACAAGTCCTGTAATATGGCATGGCAGCAGTGTAATTCCCAATGGGATAAAACACCTAGGAGTGCAATGCATAAACCCCTTTTGGGACAAAGAGCACTGTTAGAATTTTGATGTCTGTGTGGAGCAGCTGGGATCTGCACAGAAGGAGCTGCAGACCTGGTCAGACTCCCAAATGTGCTGCTGAGATTCTTTTAAATGTTCTAAAATAGTGGTTGTCAAAGTGAGGGCACAAAAGTTGTGCAGGGTTTCAGCTTTTTCCCACCCCATGGCTGGGGGGTTGGAACCAGATGATCTTAAAGGTCCCTTCCAACCCAAACCATTCTGTGATTCTCTGATTTTTGTTGGGCTGTTCAGCCCTCAGAGAAGGAGAAGGTTGGGAACAGGAAACGATGCAAGAGTTTAAAGATCTGAAACAGTTTGGCTCTTGTGGATCTGAGTTCCCTACACTTCACACCACCTGTCCTGTGGAAACTGGTGAGGCCAAGCAGAGCTTGTTGATACAATGCTCACAGTCCTCCTAGGTTTAAATTTAATCTCCTCAGCCCTCTAAAACTGGCTGTAGACTCTGAACAAGCGCTTGCTGCTAAGGTTTTTACTCCAGGATTTGTTAGGAAGCCAGGGCATAGAATGCTGATGCCTCCAGTAAGTGTATTTTCACAGCATTTTCCTCTCTGTGTATTTGTGTGTGTGTGGTGTTTTAACAGTGAATTCTGTGGAGAGAATCTCAGCAGACACAGGTTCACACGGGCAGTGAAGAAGCTGAATGCTAATATCCTTCACCTCTGCTTCTCTCAGGTAGGGGGGATGCACATTTGATATCTTTAAATAGCTTTTTAAATATCAGCTGTGCCTGCTGGTTCCCTTCAGGACCTGATTATGTTTTTTTTTTTCCCCTCCCCGTGTCAGCATGTAAATTTAGATCTGTTGCACCCCCTGCATACCCTCAGGAACCTCATGTACCTGGTCAGCCCAGACACCGAGAACTTGGGCAGGTAAGAAAAGCAAAATACGGACTCTCCTGTGGCTGAATCCCTTTGGACTTTATGCCTTTGCCTTGTTACTCCTGAGGGAAATTCTCTTCTGCTGTGCCTATAGATCAGCCCTCAGCACAGAAACCAGGGTGGTTCCAGGAGGAGGAAAGACTGGACAGAAAAAGGGGCTCCTGAGTGGGGAATTACATTTCACAGACGTGTGTTTGCTGTGCTTCTGCCTGTGACAGGCTCAGCTGGAGGCTTTGCAGCTGATGATGGACTTATTTCCCCTACACCCAGGAACAGGAACTCCTTCCCTCCAGGGAACAGCAGCACAAATGCCAGGCAGCTTTGCCATGCTCCAAGTGTGACCCTGCCCACGCCTTGCCAACATGCAAATACCTGAGAGCATCCAGTAATACAAACCCTGAAAAGAATCCCAGGCAAACATTTCCCAAAATACTTCCAGCCAATGAACTGCCTAGGCCAAAGCTGACCCTATAAATAATGTTCATTTATATGTAAATTAAGATTAAAGACAACTGTTCTCTTAGCTTAGAACATGATGAAAAGAACATCAGTTCTGGCCTGCACGCACCGGCTTTAATAATTTCTTTCTTTTTTTACAAGTTAAATATAAGAAAGCAAACGACACTGATTCCCCCATTGGGATAACCCAGACACAAGTCACTTGTGCCCAAGACAGTCTGAAAATATTTGTTTGATGTGCCTGGTGCTTTATCCCTCCCCTTAAACACAGTAATGTTCTGAAATCTACTTTTCTGCTTTGTTCCCTTGTATGGATTTGGTTTTATTCAACAACCTGCAGTGCCACTAAGAGGAGCTGCCTGTTCCTTGTGTTCCCTGGATGTATCCCTACTGATTCAGCCCAGAGACATGGGGAGCCACATCTTTGTAAAAGATTTTGGACAAAAATCTGTGCTTGCTGCCACTTCCCTGAAAATAGAGCGCTGGAAATGGAGAGCTGTGTCCTCAAAGGAAAGCAGCTGCTCTAAAAGGTCCAGGGGCTGCAGTGGGCACCTGTGCAGGTCTCACAGAGCTCCACAAGCATCAGCTGGGTCCAGAGAGTAAAAGCAAGGGTTACAGGAGAGTTGGATAAAACACCCACCAGGCTGCTGAATGGCTTTACAGACACCACCGGGAGCAGAGAGTCTGAGCTGGTTGAAATGAGGCACATGCACTTAGCAGAGACATTAATTACCCACAGGAATGAAGGTGGGGATTCTGTTTCCTTCTGTCATCCTCTCCAGGCTGGATGAGTTGCTGGAGTGGATGCTGTCATCAGGCAGGAGTTGCTGGGCTCAGGGCAGGGAGAACGGGTGGGACTCAGTGGCCTTTGTTGGAGAGGAGGTCACTTGAGATGATCTCATGGTCCCTTCTGGCCTCAACCCTGATGACTCCCTTCTTGTGTTCCTGGTGAAGCAAAAGGCTTTGCCAGGAGGCAGGGCTCCCATTCCTTTCCAGATTATGAAAGAGGAGTGTTTGCCTTTAATTTCTCAGCTGGCTGCAAAGCTTGCAGCAACCAGCTCTCTTTATTTTCCTTTGGATACTCAGGCCTGTGGTTGCCTGACAATCTCCTTTATATGCTGCTGCTTTCATATGCTTATAATTTTACCAAGCTTTAATTATCTGGATTAATATTTCCCATGATAAATCACTGCTTTGGGCTCCTTCTCCTACTAAGGCTGGATAAACTCTTGCCTGTGTTAAATGGTTCCTGTGTTTAATGGTTGGACTCAGTGATCTTAGGGGTCTTTTCAACCTAAATGATTCCATGATTCATTCCAATTCTTGCTGCTGTTCACAGGGCAGTTTTGTGGCTTGGAGTGAGCTCTGTCAGGGACACTGCTTGCCGTGGGGAATCTGCCTTTTCCCATGGAATACAGGCAGCCCTGGGCAGTGGGATGGGGCAGGATGCAATCGCCTCTCCCACCAGGCAGTGGCAGCAGGGAACTGAGTCACAGCACGGGGGGACCCTGCAGGACTGTGGAGATGCAGCCCATGGCCCTGCTCAGAGCAGAGCCCGTGCCCACCACTGGAGCATCTCCCTGCCCAGGAGGGCTGAGGGAGCTGAGAGGGGCCCTGATCCTTGTCCAGTGTCTGCAGGAAGGGCTCAGAGACAGAGCAGGCTCTGCTCCCTGGGGCCCAGCAATGGCACCAGGGGAAGGAGCAGGAACTGATGCCCACAAGTTCCACCTGAACGGGAGGAAGAACTTCCCTGTGCAGTGACCCAGTCCTGAACAGAGACCAGAGGGGATGTGGAGCCTCCCTCACTGGGGATATTCCAGAGCTGTCTGGACACAATCCTGTGCCCTGAGCTCTGGGATGACCCTGCTGGAGCAAGGAGATTGGACCAGATGTGGTGACTTCCAACCTGACCCACCCTGTGATTCTGTGGTGGGGTCTGGAGTGTCTCCAGGGGAGACCCCTCAGCCTCTCTGGGCAGCCTGTTCCAGTGCCGGGCCAACCTCAGGGTGAGACAGAGGTTGAGGTGTTGCTCGGGGCAGAGTGGAAGTCCCCACTGGTGAGCTGTGCCAGACCTGTGAGTTGCAGGGTACAGCCTGACAGAGCTGAGCTCTCTTGGCCTGGCCAGGGCTGGTGTTGGAAATTAAAGCCGCTCCACATCAAGCCAAGATTCCCACCAGTGGAGCCCTGAGTTATCACCAGCAGCTTTCTCAGTTGCGTGTGTGTTTCTCCATCCCTGCTCCGTGGTCTGGAACCCTGTCCCTTCCTCAGCCAAGTGTCACCAAGTTCCCTCTGCAGTTCCAGCTGCTGGAGCTGACTGATCCGTGCTGTGCCCTTGGCAGAGCAGGCTGCTGAGCTGAGAGGACAGAGGCCCTGACGGCCCCGTGTGCTCACCCGCAGGTCCGGCCCCTTCGAAATCAGCGCCGACCTGGAGGACTCCATGGAGTTCGTGGAGCCCAGCGCGGCGGGCGAGACGGACGAGAGCGGCGACGAGCACGTGAGTGACGAGGAGACGGACCTGGGCACGGACTGGGAGAACCTGCCCAGCCCCAGGTTCTGTGACATCCCCTCGCAGCAGGTGGAGATGCTGCAGAGCCAGAGCACCCAGGTGTCCCAGCCCATCGCCAGCAGCAGCGCGGGCGGGATGATCTCGTCCGCCGCCGCCTCGGTCACCTCGTGGTTCAAGGCCTACACCGGGCACCGCTAGCGGGAACCCCTCCCCGACTGTGCTGTGGTCAACCTTTACCTGGTCAGTTAAGTAGTGCCTGGAACAAAGGAAAGGTCAGACTTGAGTTTTGTAAACCGGAGAAAACCTTTTTATTTACCCACGATGACTGTGACGGCCCCGTTTTGTACATTAGCTCCGTGCTCCCGACGGATTCCGCGAGGGCGCTTTGTGTCTTGGTTCTGTCTGCATCGAGGATTGCAAAAGGGCCCAGCAACTTCCAGCTCCACTTTCTTGAAGAAGAAACGGATTTTGGAGCATTTGGATCGGGATGAGTGCAGGGAAGGCTGCTCAGGGCGCGGTCTGGACAGTGGTGCAAATGCAGTTCCCACTTTCTTAACTCCTTACAGGGTTCTCCTCTGTGTGTGTGTGTTTTAAATCTGTCTTGCATAATGCAAAAATGCGTATTTCTAAATTTTTTTCATTCAGGACATGAAAATTATGCATTTTTAACATGTTTTCTAATCTCTGTTGCCATATTTTTAATACAAATGATCAGCATGGACAGGTAATTCACACAGCAAATTGCTCTTGGTCTAGATTTGGTTGTGAATCTTTACCCAGTTTTGCCATAGAAGACTGGCTTGTTTCATGCTGTTTCCACCGGTAGAAATTTTGTGTTGTGCTGAGGCACACAGGCTCTGTACTCTTAATACCATACACCAAAGAAACACTGGACATTCTCTGGCTAGACCCACATTCGATGCTGATACAGAATTGCATTGTTGCAATAATATCCATCAGTTATCATGTTGCCACTTCTGAGCATTAGAAAAACCTCATTTCAAGCCAGTTTGGTAAAGTCACACGCTCTCCACACTACATGTGTTTTTAACCCTGTTTTTGTTGTATGTTCATGTGGGGTTTGTTGTTTACTGACTGCCAGGAAGTTGGTTTGGATTCCCTGGCACAGCTGGCTTGTGGAACCCCGGGAGGTGGGTGCTGAACGGTGACTTGGTGAGCAAGGGCTCCTCCTCTTCCTCTGCCTTGCAGGACGGGGCACCCACGGGTGGTTTGCTCAGCAGAGCTTCCAACGTTTACATTTAGAGCTGGGACAGTTCCTGCACAGGCCCAGCCAAGGGAAGAGCCTCCTGCCCTCCCTCCACGAGGGAGGATTTCTGCCACTGCCCCGCAGCTCGTGGGGACACAGCTCCTAACGAGGACCTGGTGACAGAGGCCCCATCCCTGCCCGATCCCAGCTCCAGGGCTGGCTTTCCCAGCCCCCTCACAGGGGGTTTTGTGGTGGATTTCTCTGTCCCTCTTCAGGCTGGCCGCACTCTGTCCCCATGCAGGAGGGGTGGCAAGCCAGGTGTGGCAGTGACACCCGTGCGCCCCATGCCGGGGGCCCAGCTGAGCATTGTGCCACCCACCCCTCCACGGCAGCTCCTTCTCTTCAGCCCTGAGCTTGGGCATCTGTTGTCAGTGGTTTCTTCTAATTTTTATTTTCTTCTTTTTTTTT
>VYXD01002343.1:187474-212498 GCA_013397195.1 Hylia prasina
TTTTTTTTAAACCAAAGACCCTTAACTCCGCGCGAGCGCCGCGCACATTGTCAGACAGCACCGCCCTCGCTCCCGCCGCTCCTCTGCTCTGAGAGTTGGGTTTGTTTTAGGAGAACAGCCCAGGCCCCTGGGCTGCTGCAGCCTGAGGGGGGCCAGTGCCCCCAGCCCTGCTGCCAGGCCCAGCCTGGGCTTTGGGCTCTGTTGGCTCACAGCACTTTATCCCTCGCAGCTCTGAGCAACCAGCACACGCCAGTATTGGAAACTGGGCTCACAGCCCAGCCCCTTCTGCTTCCCCGTGGATTTTGCACTGGACCCCACCATCTAAATACCCTTTTCTTGTTGTTTTTTAATAGGCATTTCAGTCCCTTTTTCATTGCTGCCTTTGTGCTTTGAGCCCCGGAAGGTCAGGCCGTGACTCAGCTTCGTGCACTGTCACTGAACTTAGGGAAAGAAAATCCAACACAATAACTTTTCTAAGCCATATACTTCCGATCCATGTTTTCCAAAATAATTTATTTGCAACCCTGTCATACTCTTGAGAGTGCACAAAGGGCACCGTGAGGGTGTTCAGGTGTGTTGGGGTGGGGCTTTTCATGGAACCTTTTTTTTGTAACAGAACACGAGGTTGTGGTGGTTTTTTTAAAAAGTGTTTTGCACATGTGTAGCTGAGGAAGAATTGTGTGTATCCAAACCTTGAGTGCAATCACCAGGATTTGTTTCCCAGGTTGTTTGGGGGGGTTGGGAGAGGGAGGGATACAATTATATCTGTAATTATAGATATTTGAAGGCAGCCAGCTGAGAGTTTACAAAACATTTTGTGTAGCATGAACACGGGAATTTCAGTTCGGGCCGGGACTTCTGGTCGTGACCAGTGACCTGGGGTGGCCAATTTGGGCTGCCAGGGAAGAGCCTGATTTCGGGGCCCAGCCCTGTGCTGAAAATCAGGTGCCTGTGCAGGGTCACGGGGGGGACACCCAGGGGTGACTTTGTCACCCAAGGAAACTCACGGCCTCTCTCTCACAACTTCCAGACTTAAGATGTAACTAAACACAAATGGTTTGGTTTTTTGTTTTTGTTTTTGTTTTTGTTTTTTTTTTCCTTCTAAATTTTATTGTATTATTGCAATAAATCTTTAACAGTAATTTTTTTTAAAGTTGTATATTTATGACTGTTACTTCCGTGTGGTTTGTTTTTCACCGTGCTGGGCAAAGTACACAAGAATTTCCAGCCTTCAAAGCATCACAGGGACCAGACCTGTTACAGTGCAATCAGTCATACAGCGGTGGAATAAGCAATACCCATTCTAAAAAAATACTCTTACATAAAATAACTGCTTCTCCATGGGAGCAGGGGCTGGAGTCCTGCACAGCACACACACACACACACATCCCTCTCTGTACATGTAAACAGACAAACCTCCGGGGTGAGCCTGGCTCGGGGCTGCTCCTGTGCTGGGGGATGTTTCTGCAGGTGCTGGATTCCTCCTGCATGCAAAGGCTCCTGGTTGCAAGCTCATTTCAGGATGCAAGAAGGTGTCTTTTGAAGGATGGAGTTATTAAAGTGAAGCAGTGTCAGAGTGACACGGATGGAAAGAGCCAAGCAGGCTCTGCCCACGGGCCCTGGTGGCCTGGCAGCCCACGGTTCACAGGCTCAACCCCTCCCACTCCATTTTTTGTGACACACGGGAGGGGAGGACTGATGGCCCCGTGATTCCTGGCTGTTGGACACTCAGGAGCGG
Source organism: Hylia prasina (assembly GCA_013397195.1). NCBI lineage: Eukaryota > Metazoa > Chordata > Aves > Passeriformes > Sylviidae > Hylia > Hylia prasina. The sequence continues at coordinate 189,213 of VYXD01002343.1, forward strand.
GAGCAGCAGCCAGCTGGGGCTCCTGCACACAGAGCTGGGGCAGTTCATGGGCTCCCTCCCAGCACAGTCACGGCCAGGGCCCGAGCTGGGCTCGTGCAGACAATGCTCAGCCACTCCTGCTGAAGCAGGACCAGCAGCAGCAGCTTTGTCCTCTGCCCACTCTGGTCTGTGGCACCAGAGCAGCCTGACAATGCCCTCACCTGTCCCTGCACCAGGAGTGCCTGGACCAGCCACAGGCAGCTGGGAAGGAGAAACAGCCCCAGGGGAGGCTTCAGCACCATTTCCACTCTGCAGGAAGTGGGAGCCAAGGCTGGGGTTGGATCTGTCAGTGCAGTTTTGTGCAGGTTGAAAATCTCAGAATGGTTTGGCTTGGAAGAGATCTTAAAGATCACCTCATTCCACTCCCTGCCATGGGCAGGGACCCCTTCCACTATCCCAGGCTGCTCCAAGCCCTGTCCAGTCTGGCCTTGGGCACTGCCAGGGATCCAGGGGCAGCCACAGCTTCTCTGGGCACCCTGTGCCAGGGCCTCCCCACCCTCACAGGGAAAATTCCTTCTCAATATCCCATCCATCCCTGCCCTCTGGCAGTGGGAAGCCATTCCCTGTGTCCTGTCCCTCTCCAGCTCTCCTGGAGCCCCTTTAGGCCCTGGGAAGAGGCTCTGAGCTCTCCCTGGAGCCTTTTCCAGGTGAACACCCCCAGCTCTCCCAGCCTGGCTCCAGAGCAGAGGGGCTCCAGCCCTCGAAGCTTTTCCATGACCTTTCCAACAGCTCCAGGGGCTGGCACGGGGGCAGATGCTGCAGGAAGGGACCTGGGTCCAACACATGGAACTGAACTCTGCTGCAGCATCCCAGGATTTCTCCACAGGGAACAGGGCCCAGCAAAGGGAAAAGCTGCTGCAGAAACAGCCAGGATGGAGCAAGAGCCCAACCACAAGGCTCAGCCACAGGCAGCTTTCTCAGTGCTGTCCATGCCAGGAGAGCCCCAGAGCTTGCTGAAAACTGGAAGCTTATGGACAATGGAAATGTTATTACAACTTCTTCGCAGGCCTATCTGGAAATTCAGTCCAGACACTCCAAATGCTCCCAGGCAGGGAAGTCAAGCACATGGTGCAGTCAGTCCTTCACCCTCAGTTCTAAACACTGAACTTTGTAAATCCAACACTGGATTTTATTTTTTAATTGCTTCTTAGGAAAAAAACCCCAAAACCCTAACAATTCATCAAACCTTGGCTTCTCCCTGAACCATCCCTTAAGGAAACAAGTCTGCATTTTACAACGTTACATGGAAAAAAAAAAGCCTGCAGGCAGCTCAGCATGGCAGCACTCAGAACCAACCCACTTCTGGATGCAAAAGCTTGCTCTGTGAAACCATTTTTAACAGCAGTGCTGTGCAGGAGGGACAGTTCCAGCAGACAACATAATAAATGATGAATAAACCAGCCCATGCTCCCCAGCCAGCCTGGGGGGAAGGCAGGGATGGGGTAGGGTAGACAGCAAGTTGTCCTCTGGATTTACCTGCTCCAAGAACAAAATAGCCTCATGATATTATTTTATCCTCATGGTTCCCCTTGTTCAACAAAAGTGACCAAAATCTCACACGCTGTTCCAAACAAAATGACCTCACTGGCCCCTTATCTAATTACAAAATATTTTCCTCTGCCACTCCATTCCAGCCTTGCAGGGACTTTCCTCGGTGCTGTCAGCCTCAAGTTTTCCAGAGTCGTGGGTGGGGGGGCAGGAAAGCAGCTTCTTTCCCTTTTCCCCTAATCAAAATTAAGCTGAAGGCCTTTGATGCCAATGGCTTTGGCAAAACAACAGCCTGGAGGTTGTTTTGCTGCTGGTCCGGGCGCAGCCGAGGGAGCAGATGGAAGTTTGGGGGAAGCTTGTGCCCTGTTAGAGGATGAAGTCAGGGATTGAGGAGGGATCCCTTCTCCTCTCCCTCTTCCCTGCAGATTACAAAGTGGCCACACCCTTGTTTCAGATTCCTAATTTCATTCCTCCTGGTTGTCATCATGTCTGCAGTGCAGGGAGGCTGAGCAGCTCCGGGAGGGGTGGCTGACACCCGGTGGGTGGCAGGAGCAGGTGGAGGCAAAACACAAAACCAGCACATCCTTTAAACCTCCCTGAAAAGCCTGAGCTCACCAAACCCACATTTCAGGCTGCCAGGGCTCGATTTTCCTTCTCCCACTGTTGAAGGAAAGAACAAAAGCCTTCAAACCCTCTCTTGTCCTCCTTAGGCTCCAAAACCAAGTGAGTCATTCCCTGTGAGCCCAGGGCAGGTGGAGGTGGGTGGCCCAGCCTGGCCCCCACAGCCAGCAGTCTTCCACACCTTGCTGATCCAGCAGCAAAGGATAAAAGAACAGGATGAGCCAGGCCGGGCCACCCCATCCCTGCCCTCTCCAGCAGCTCCCTGGGGTTGGCAAGGCAGAGGAAGGTCTGAGGTCAGCCCCATGGGAAGGTGGCACCGGCTCTTCGTGCACCAGGCCAGAGATTTTTGGCTGCTCCAGCCGGAATGGTGAGAGCCAGGATTCCATCCATGGCCTGAGAAGGGGCAGAGGAACAGCAACAGCACCAGGTGGGGGACAGCAGGGACGTGGCCAGGGCAAAGGCACGGCTGCCACACTCCATGGGCTCCCTGGGAAACGGCTGCTGCTCCCCTGACTGAGCTGGATGCGGCTGCTGGACTGGCCAGGCTCCATTCCCAGGCTCCCAAACCATCCACCCTCCGAGGTGTTCACGGGAGGCTGAGGTCTGGCTGAGGTCTGGCTCCCAGCAGGGCAGGACAGGAATGGAGCCAGGGAAGCTCTGCCAGGGCTGCCACGCTCCGCTCCCGTTCTGAGCGCGAGGAATCGCCGTTCATCCGACACCAAACTCTGCAGCTCCCCTGGAAAGCACCGACCGACAGCACGGGGAGGAGAGGCCAGGGCCTGCAGCAGAGCAGGGCAAAACACTGCAAGGATTCTTCTTGCACAGGAAAAATTCCATACAGAGCAGACAGGAAAGCTTCCAGCACATCACAGAGCCAAGGCAACTCCACGCTCATCCTGCCGGACCCACGCTCCATCCTCGAGCATCCAGGGAACAGGGCAAGTGCCCACACGAGAGCCAAGAAGCAGAAGGAGCAGGAAGTGCCTGTTGTTTGCAAGCTTTACACACCTAGCACCAGAATTCCCAATGAAAGGAGCCTCTGCTACACGCAGGGCTGGCAGGAAGGAAAGGAAAAGCTGGAATCTGTGAATGTTACAGCAGGGAGTTGATCCGGATGGGGCGTTTGTTTCTTTGTTAGTAGGACAGGTTTGCTAGAGAAAGCACATTGCACGTCTGAACTACAGCACAGCACCAAGTTTCTGCCACGTGTTTTACAGCATTTTTATTTTGGGGCAAAAGTCTTACAAGAGAAAGTCTGGTAAGGCAGATCTAGAATGCACATTTTATTTATGTAAAAAAAAAAACCCAACCAGACAACATGGGTAAGGTTGACAAAAACTTTTTTTATATTCTGACTATACAATAATATTCCTCTCTTTTTTTTTTTTTTCTTTTCAATCCACTGCCACGCTACTATAATGGATCTGTTCTATATTCTAAAGTTTCCGGTTGTCCAGTTAAGTTGTCTGCAGCTTCTTTAAACAAGTTGACCTTTACCTATTTAGAGTTTCTTCTCAGAAACATTCATATATTATACAGGATATACAGATTTTGAAACAAGACACTTAAAAACACACACACCTATAGCCGCAACACTGGGATAGCTGCATTGTAGGGGTTACCTTGTTCAGCCAGCTGTAGACTCTGTATGTACAATTAGTTTTTATAGTGTTATTTACACAGATGGACTAAAAGCTCTCTTTTAATCTAAAAGGTAAAGGCTCTTGTGTTTGAGTATGTGCAGTTTCATAGCCCTGTGGGGGGGAAAACAAAAAAAATCACGACAATTATATACACTGTAAACAGCACAAGGCATGAGAATCTCCTCCTCCTCCTATCCCAATCTTGCAAGAAAGTGTTTGTGCACTAATATTCCTCTTCCACCTCTGCTCCCGCTCCTCGGGTTTTCTTATGGATCGCGCGGTTAAAGCTGTGGCAGGCGGGGACCCAGTGATTGTCATGGAGACCCAACTTACAGCCCGGGATGCCCTTCTGGGAGCGGTGGCAGCACATCCAGTAGCCAGGCCCGTAGGGCAGGGCCTGGCAGTAGGGCTTGGGGTGCCACCGGCACAGGGACACGTCCCCCTTCACGTATTTCTTCTTGCACTGCTTGCAAGGGTCTTCCCGGTAGCGAGGGTCGCGCACCCAGCGCGAGTCCGCCGGCCTGATGTTGTAGTACTCGATGATGAATTTGAAGTAGTAGCAAGTGCATTTTAGGGCAACCAGGCTCCTGGTGGGAAGCAGCCCGAAGATCTTCACGATGATGTGGTGAGGCAGGAAGGCCATGTACTGCTGAGGCTCCAAAAGCTGCTGGATTTTAAACCTGGTCTCCAGAAAGTCATGTGAAACCTGCCGCTTCAGGCAGGAAGCATCAAGTACTTGCAAAGCCCCTTCTGTGGGAGGGACAGAAGGGGCCGATGGCTCCGTAGGGACGTTGCTTCTGACACAGGATCTACCAGATGCCAGAGCATCCTCATCCTCATTTTGGGCTACTTCCCCTGGTTTCTCCTGGGTATTCTCTCGCCGTGGCTGTTGCTCGTGAGCAGCAGGCTGCTCACCCTGGAGGAAAAACAGCCTCCCTGGGAGTGAATCCTCACCAGAACTGGAGAGCTTCTCCTTCCTGCACCCTTCCTCTGTCTTGGTGACCGATATACTGATGCATAAGGGCTCCTTCCTAGCAGGATGCTTTGGGAAAATTACAGGCTCTTTCGACATACAATCAACAGTCGCGTTCTTGCTCTGCAAGGCATCCGGTGGCAGCCTGGCAGCAGCCGGACACGGGGACAGCAGAGCCCTGGGAGGCTCAATCCGTGTTTCAGTGTCATTCCTGCCAGCTGCCATCGCCAACACCGCGTGGGCAAGCCCCGAGTTCACATTCCCCACGCGGGCATCCAGCCCCGAAGGAAACGGCCGCTGGGCGGAGGCGCCGCCATCCCACAGCCCGGCGTCACCCAGAGGGCCGCAGCCACCTCCGTACCCGGCCTGCGCCACCCCCGCCTGCCCCAGGCCGTCCCCCTGAGCCGGGACCCCCTTGCCCACCTCTCCCTCGGGCTGGGCGCCGCTGGCCAGGAGCACCCTGCCGACGTTCCTGCGGAAGCTGTTGTTGCGGGAGAGGCTCCCGGCCTCGCGCTCGCTCTGCCGCCTCAGGCACTCGGACTCCAGCTTGGCCACCATGTCCAGCACGCGCACGGGCTCGCCCTGGGGCTCGCCGGGGCCCCGCTCCGCCTGCGCCTCCCCCGACGAGGAGGGCTCGGGGCCGGGCCTGGGCTGGGCGCTCAGCCTGGTGGCGGAGGTGGCAGCGCAGGTCTTGGCACAGTCCACCAGCAGGGCGCTGGCCCGCTGCTCCAGGAACGCCACCATCTCGATGACCGACAGCGAGCGGCCCGGGAAGGCGCCCTCCCCGCCCTCGCTGCCCGAGTGCACCGAGCAGTGCTCGATGCCGCAGGCGAAGGGCTCCGGCTGGGAGCACCTGGCGTTTGCCTCCCTCATTCTTTCCAGTTGGATTTTGGCTTTTTTAAGATCCACCGATTTTTTCCTGCGCTTGGCCGTTCTGCCGTCGATGTCCCACGTGCTCTTGATTTTCATGGAGCCCGTGCGGGTGCTGCTGCTGCACTGCTGGGCCGCGAAGAAGGCGATTTTCTCCTTGGTGTTGCCAGGTTTCACCACAGCCCAGACGTCCAGCGGCCCTTCCCCTTCTTCTCCCTGGTGGATCGTGGCGGACAGGGCGTTCTTCTTTTCCCTCGCGCCCGGACCGTCCGCCGGGCCTTTCCCGTTCATATTGCACATAGTATTTGGATAAATAATCCCCAGAAGCTTTTGAGATGGAGTCACGAGGGAGGGTTTTGGGAAAACGCTCAGTTTGGTGCAGTTGGTGTATTTTTCTCCTTGCGCCGGTCCCTGGTGGCCTCGCAGGGAATCCTGGCTTATTTCTGGGGATCGCTCTTTCTTCTGTAACTTGAGATATGGCTTTAAGTGCATACCAGAAACCCTGGAAAAACAGAGAGGGAAGAAGTTATAGTTGCAAAATATGCCTGTCTGGAATTAGAGAGGGTGGCCCAGAGCAGGCACCGGCCCACACCTCAAGAGGAACCACATGAGAAAGGAAAAGAGCCGCCAAGGCTGCAATAGCCACCCTTTGAGAACTTCCTGCAGTAGGAGAGAACTTGCCATTAGAGAAATCCGTTTCCAGGCAGTTGCAAGGAGAAATCCTACAGTTTAAGTTGTATCAGTTGTGAAAACACAGCTAGTGGTTCATTCTTGAGCTGGAGCCATCCTTCATTCCTTAATCCAGTTGTAAGGCACACATGGGTCACAGGCTTTATCTGGACATCAGCTACCACACACACTCCTTTCAGCAGATAAAATGTGGTTGAAGCTCAAAAGGAAAATTAGCAAGAATAATTACATTAATCAGAGATCCCAGGGGATACCTAATCTCCTTGTATCACCCAAAATCACACAGTGGTTTGGGCTGGAAGGGACCTTGAAGTTCATTTTGTTCCATTTCCTTCCATGGGCAGGGACACCTTCCACTACCTCAGGTTGCTCCAAGTCCCATCCAACCCATCATTGGACACTTCCAGGGATGAAGCAGCCACAGCTTCTCTGGGCAATGAAACTTTTTCTTTAGCATATTGAAATTTGGTGACTTTCCCATAAGGGTCCTTATGTTATACACATCAGATGCCCCCCACAAAGTGACAGCAACATAACACCCAGCTGAGGACACCCACTCTCAGGGATGGGATTTCAGAGCCAGGAATTCCAGAGCTGTGAAGGACCCCTTGGATGCTGCTGACACTGCAGCAGCAGCCCCAGACTCCTCTGTCCTGTCACACTCCACAGGCACCTTCCATTCAAAGCTCAGGAACACCAGAGCTGGGGTCACTGTCACACAGGATGCAACCCCCAGGAGACCCCAGGCTCTTCTCCCAGAAGTATCACATAAGCACATTATAGAACTAAGTATAGATTATGTTTCCATGGTAATCTCTGAGTTGTTGCACTCAAAGGCCCCCTCTTCAGGGATGATCTGTGCTCGAGAGCTGAAGAGCAGCAGGTTCAATGCCAAGTTCATCGTGAGCTGACACAGACCCTTCAGGCACTCAACATGTTTCCCTTGAGAGCCAACACCAAGAGAGTTGTTTAAGTATTTCAACTTTGTAGGTTTCTAGCCTGAAACCAGCTTTTAACTAAACCCCTCAATTCGTTGGTCTATAAAGTCCAACAAATTTTTAAGTGACGTTGCCCAAGCAGAGGAAGCCCCCAGGCCTAGGAGCAGCTGTGCTGCCTAACCACTGCTTTCCCTGGAGGTTTGCTCCCTCCTTCTGGCCCTAGTGACAAGAAGGGAGGGCAGGCACAGAGATTTTGGGCAGGTACATCCAGAGGAAGGGCTCAGTTCACCTTTTTACCCCTCTTTGGTCCAAGCAGGGCTTTGAAGGCCAGGAAGCAGCTGTTGAAAGGCAGATGCCCTGTTCCTTCCCTCTGGATTTTTAGGGAAACCAACACCTGGCTCTTGCAACCAGACAATGCCAAAACCACCTGTATGTCACTAGAGACTGTAGGGGTAAGAGATCCCAGTGCTGCAGACACACCTACCCAGCCCTTGGGTTAATAACTCTCTCCCTGTGCCTCCTGCGTGCCAATTCCAGCTTGTTGGAATTAGGTCATCTCCCAGTTTAGTCTCCTCTGCAAAATGCAACTGAGCTACTTTGTTTGCCTCCTCAGTCGGATGCTAAAAACTAAAATAATCTCACAAAAATAGAACTTCAGGGCATTGAAATAGATGCACGGAGAGAAAAATGGGAAATGGAGGCCGCTGGAGTTTGCTTTGGCCTCGTTTTTCACAGGGGCTGCCTCATTCTGGTCGTACCTCACAGCGAAGCAGGGTCAGGCCACTGATGTGGCCTGGCCAAAGCCCAGCCCAGAGGAGCAGCAGGTGAAGCACTGCAGCAAACTGCTGCAGAGAACAGTGCCTGCAGCCTTCCCCTCCCTTCCCTTCCAGAAGGACATTTCCCAGACTAGAGAGAGAAAAGCTCTGGTGGCTGCTCGCCACCGTACCCTGGGGAGAAGAGGTGAATACAATTAAAACACGACTTTGCATGCTGAAATCTCCTGAGCCAGGAGCAGAAGATCAAATTTCATTCATGAGTTTTCATGCCAAGGTGTTTGAAAGATGAGCTGAGCTTGTTTTTAAAAGGCTTTCTTCAAGCAGTTTTCAGGAATCCAGCAGGACAATCAGCTCAACACCCTTCATTAAGAGAAGCTGCAAATGGAGGTGAGACCAGGTATTATATGAATAAAACCAGAACCAAACTGGTTACCCCGACAGGCTCAGGGGACATGTTCAGCCAGCAGAGTTGGTTCAGCTGCTCCCAGCTATTTCTGGTCTATGGAGAAAAGACAAAGGGCAAAGTTCTGCCTCACCTATTACAGATTTCTTGTTTAAGGTTATATTTCCTATGTTTCAGTTAGTCCCTGGCTAAGCCAACAATACCATTTAAGGTTGAAAAGTTATAATTTACATAACAAAATTATGCCTTAGTCAGAAGTTTTACTGCCAGAATAATTGCCTCATTTGAATTCAGCATTCAGTTCATTGCACACATTTTAATGGATCTGGATTTAAAGAAAACCTTCATCTAATAACTTCAGACAGCTATAAAGAGCACTGCAAACTCCACAAGACCAGGTGCCACCTGCCTCAGAGTTTTCCAGCAGCAGGGAAAAGGACTTTCATTTTAAATGCCATCTTAGCAATAGGCCTTACCTGAAAGTGTCACTTGGAAAAAACAGGCCCCCAACCTCACGTGCCCTTTGCTGTGGACATTGAGAATGAACTTTTAGGCAATCACAGCTTCTTCCCTGCACGTCAGCAGCACATTTCATCTCTAGCTCCTAGAATTAGAACAAGGCTTCCCAGCAGAAATTGCTTTGAAGATGAACCAGAGCCCAGTCCCCACCCACAGACTCCCCTGTTTCTCACTGCTGGTGAGCAGAGAGCTGTGGCAGCTGCAGGTAAGCTTTTAAATATTTAAAACCACCAAAAATAGTTGTTAAAAGGTGAAGTCACATATTCCCCATGACACTTCATTCCAGAATAATTCTGTTTGCTTTCCTCCACCCTTTAAGTTATCAAGCTCTCTAATTTTATCTTTAGAGACAACGACTCTTCAGAAGTCCACGGGAGCAAACATAAAAGGTTTTCAATCCCAAATGTGCGGTTTTAAATTGCTGATAAGAGAGAATTCTGCCAGGAATGATCAGCACTGAAACAACGAGCAGAGCTGCCTTTATACTGTTATTCCATCCTTAGGCTGATGAAATAAAGGGGCCAGTTTTTCTATTTCTAATCAGCCATGTCTGAAAAACAGGATACTTGCACTGCTGGAATGACACTGCTGTTTTTATAAGTCGTAACTACAGCTTGTTTCCACTGCAGTTTTATCAAGTTGGTTACTACACATTGTTGATACAGAAATATATTCCTTTGTATGAGCTCAGACACTCAGAGAGCACTCTTCTCCCCACCCAAGGGAAGACCCATAACCCACTGGTGGACTCCTCATCCTTGAAAGTGTCCAAATCCAGGCTGGATGGGGCTTGGAGCAACCTGGTCTAGTGGGAGGTGTCCCTGCCCATGGCAGTGAATTGGAATGAGATGGCCTTTGAGGTCTTTTCCAACCCAAATCATTCCATGATTCTACTTGCCAAGCTGGCCAGAATCTTCCAGCATCCTTTTGTATTTATGAATGTTCTAAATCACAGCAGCCTAAAACAATAATATATTTGCTTTAGTGCAAACTCCAGAGTTGGAGGAAAATCTGTTAGAAAAGACTCAGTTTCCACAACTCCTTTGTAAGGTCCACAGAGAGCAGCTTCCCCTTGCAGCTCCCAGCTCAGGGACTCTATGATGCCCCTGTGAAGCCAAAAGATTTCCTCTGGCCAACAAGAACAACAACAAAAAAGCCTAATCTTCACAAACAGCATAGTCACACTTCAAGTTTTCTGGGCAAAGCACCGGAAGGTTTTATTAGGGTGAAAATTTCCATCGAAACCCCCAAGTTTCCTATGGATTTCTCCTTGTAAACACCAACTCCAGTCGACAAAAGCTCCTCACGTTGCTGACTGCACACCCAGTGCCAACTACAACTCTGAAAAATCCCTCAGGACATACTAACACAAGGCAGAAGCCAAAAAAAAAAAAAAAAAGAAAAAAAAAAAAACCCAACAAAAATAAAAAGCCCACACCTCTTGCAAAGCATTCCTCTTCCCTGGCATCCCAGTTCTCTGTCCATAGAGTTTTTCTCCTCCATAAAGGACACTGACAATTAGCAAGGACTGAGCACTGAGTGGGAGTTAACCGCGGTCAACCACTTGTTATTTCTGGAAGGGCTTGGTGGGTCCTTTGGGCTCCATCTCCAGTACCATTTCCATCCCCTTTGCACTGCCAGGGCAAGGCAAAGCAGACACAGAGCTGCTTCAAAGGCATTCCACGGATTCTGCCGGGGCGGGAAAGTCCCGGGATGGAAGGAGCTCTGCTACTCATGGAGTTTGTTCTGGAGCATGGCAAGGCTCCAAGCCCAGAGAAAGGAGGGCTGGGAAGCTCCAGAGCAGGGGTGGGTTTGACTCTAGCAGCTGTGGAAGCATCTGATTTCCTGAAAACCCACTCCCCTTGGAGCAGCAATTGCTCCTGACCCATCTCCCAGCACCTCCAAAATGCCTCTTGCAGCAAAGGGAGAGCCAGCAAGGATTAGAGCGGGATTTGAAGGCAAACAGAAGGCATGTGGCTGCTGAAGGAGAGCTCTCTGCTCCAGTGGCCAGCCTGGGGCAAATGGAAGAATGCCAAAACCGTGGGGCAGAGCTGGCCCAGCAGAGCTGAAGAACTAAATGCACTGTAAGAACCAAACTCCTAAGGCTGGGTGCCTCCCCAGCTTGTTCACCTGCGTCAGGTGTGCAGATAACCTGACCCTGGGGGAGACAACACCCAAATACAGCTGCTCACAGCACAGCCAGAAAATCCATCCCACACAGCCCATCATCTGCAGCACACAGAGGTTTTGGGTGACAGAGCCCAACACAGACCACCCCACTCTGAGGGCTCCCACCCATCAATGTTGTGAACATGTTTTACACTAAACACACACACACACCCCTCACTAAAGCACAGTTGCCTGGGCTACTTTCTAAATTTGGTACAGGAAGAAGAGCCACTGCTTTGCCAGGCTTTTGTATAAAAGCACTTGGCATGAAGGGAGAGGTGCAGCAGCAATGCTGTGCTGAGCCTCAGGAAGCTCAAAGCCCTGCTCCCCAGCCATACCAGATGTGACACAGAGATGACAAAGCAGAAGGGAACAAAATAAACTGAATTCAAGGTTATCAGCTGCTCCAGAAATGTGTAGCTCAGAGATGATGGGATGGCACACGTGGCTGTTGCGGGACAGGATGAGGGCAAACCACAGAGACAAAAACTGGTGGTTTTATAGGGCTTCTGCTGAAAGCTGCCCAGAGCAGCACAGGTAAGTGACAAGTGTCCTTCTGGAAATGTTTTGTCTTTATTAATTTAGTTCCTGATTTATAAAATGCAAGAGGAGCAAGACCTTTCTTCATATCACAGTGCAACAGATTTCTCGTGTTAACGAACCAACACAGAGTGATGCTATTTATAGCCTCCTTTTTTGTGCATACGTAATGAGAACACATGAAAGGTTGCAGAAATTAACCTTGCAGCACACGATCAGGAACAGACTCAGCATTCAAAAGAAAAAAACAAGCAAAAGTAGAGCTGAAGGCAAGTTATCAGGTTGCCCTTTTGAAACACAAGACAGAAAGGAACTGGTTCATGAAGTTCATGGGGGGGATTTCACTGCATACGTTATTCTCCAGGAGTCAGAAGGTGATTTCGTTATTAAGAACACATCCCAAACAAGATCCAAAGCAACTCCAACTGGATGTGATCCTTCTTTGTGAAGGGTACCAGAAGCAGACACAAGTTTCAGGTCACATCACTTGGAAACTTCTACCTTAGAGATCAAAAAGTCCAGGAATAAACATGAGAACTGGCGCAGTGTTAAGTCACTGCAGAGATATTTAACAACAAAGAAATAGTGAAAGGTTTTTTTCAGTTTGTGAGAGAAAAGAGAAACAGGGATGCAAGCAAGGGCAGGGCAGAGATCAAGAGTACACCACCAAATACCAAATTTGACTTTGTACCATTTTTAAAGAGGGGAGGTAAGGGTGATGGTGAGGGCAAGAGCCCAGGCGTTAATCTGAACAAGAGCATTGGCAGGGGGAGGATTAGAGAGCTTCATAAAAATTGTGAGGATTGGCTCATCCCAGTTTTAGAATCCAAACCAGATAGGCTCATGTACTGCAGGCCAAGAAACAGGATTTATAAACCTCTTGAAAGGCAACAATAGGAGATAATAAACATGTGGCACATTGGAGGGGGCACTGCAGGGGAGAAAGAGGAGGAGAATGATCACAGCCTCTCCAGGGCTCATATTCTGACTCCAATATAAAGGTGCTTTGCAAGCAAAGAGGATTAATGTGACACAGAGAAAAAGGGGCAAGAGGGAATAGTTCAATATGCCAGACTAACCTCAAGGTTCTCAAAAAAAGCCATCTTTTTAAGACCAATCTACTATATCTTCCTCACATGGACTTCAGAGAGCACAAAGAGATTTACTGGTTAAGACAGATTGGCAGAGGAATGGGAAAACAGACAAAGGAGCTGGCTTAGCAGCAGACAGCCCCAGGTGATGCTGAATAAGAAAATACCAGCCTGGAAACCAAAGACATGCCTCAAGAATCAGCCCTGGGAACATCTGATTTTGTTAGGAATGACCTCAGCACTAATTCTGCACCCACAGAAATACAGGCAGTTCCAAAACAGCAGAGGCACAAAGCTCCAAGTAACAGAAACTGAGGAGGGTTTTGAAATGCAGGCAGTGATGCACCAGCAAGAGGAACACCAATGAATTTTGGAATTAAGTGAGGTGAACTGGCCACGATAGAGACATCCATGAAATAGGGAAGAGAGGTGATGCTGTGACAGCAGTGAGAAGCTCTCCAGCCAGAGCAGCTCCAGGGCACAGCACACACTTTCAGCCAGGACTGAGAATATTCTGTAAGGGGCATCACAGTGAGAACAGCAGCAATTGCTACTCAAGAAGCTACACTTGGGTCACTTGGCAAAACCACAGGTGAGGGTTACAACCCCCTTTTACAGAATGCAGGAGAAGAGGTAAACCACTGAAAACAAGCAGCGGTCCTTAGGCAGAAGGAAAATAAAGGAACAGAAACTCAAATGAGTCTATAAACTGTCATGAATGTTCAGCCTGGGAATGAAAAGAAGGTTCCTAATTGCACAGCAAGATCTGTCATCTTCAGTAATGGCTTAATCTACAAGAGGAGAGAAGAAAAGATGCAAGAAAAGATGTAAATGTTTTTAGGCTGGACTAAGTTCACGAGAGGGATTATGAGATCCTGCTTGGGAAAGCAAGGAGCTGGGTGACCCAGGAAGTCTTTTCCAGCACTAAATTACCATGAGACTAACATAGCAAGTATATGCTGTCTACACAGCCACAAAGAACAAAGGTTAAAAGTTTGCTTTAAACCCACACAGCCTTTGGAAACCAAAAAGCTGGCACTCTTCCTCCAGACTGAGGAAGTTTAAGAGCCTTGGTTTCAAAAAAAGAATAAAAAAAAAAAAATACACACATATTTTGAAGTAGTTTGAACTCCAGCAAACTGGCATGTCCTTGCATTTGCACGAGGACAAGTTGTTCTGCACAGTGTTCCTACAAGGAGACACAGTGAGAGGCGTCCACTTAATTGTCACATAAGCACAAGTGTTTGAAATCAATCGTGCATTTCTCCTTAATAAGAGACACAGGAGAGTGAGCAATGCAAAATCTGAGCTTAAACTAATCTAATTACTTAGTCCATAGTAAGACAAACCACAACAATGACTGCCAGCATTTCCACTTGCTTTAAGCTGCCTGCATGTTTTAAAGCCTATTCTGATGAGCCTTTCGCCAATTAAGTTTTACTTCAAAGTCATGTTTCCCAGACTAATTTACAGCTGTTGCTAGAAAACCCAAGGATTTCTGCAAGTACACTACCAGCTGCAGTGAGTCTGCAGTTGTCATTATCAAATAAAAACGTCAAAGAACATTTCTGCCCTTGAGCCATTACAATGTTTCGCTTAAACACTACCCCAAAGTCAGAATTCAGAGCAAATGTTTGAGTGACAGCACGAGGCAATAGGAGGGGACAAGGAGAAGGCTAAAAAAAAAATCAGTGCTGAATCCTCAGCTGCAGGCAGGGCAGCCAGCGTGTTCGTACCGTTTGACTTGATGGAAGGTGGAGGATGTGGAATTGAGCGGTTCCCTGTGGAGGCCAGCTCTGCAGGAACTCCTCATGGTAACGACCTCTCCGGCTAAGGCACGTCGTCGTCACAGCCAGTCCATGCTGGGCTACACCCCAGGCTCCCCCATCAGCTCTGCCTGCCCCACGCTCAGCTTCACCGTGTCTCTGCCACCTAGAAACTGAACAACAGAGAGCTAAGTGAGAAGATCAGGTGATCAGGACATGGACTTTCCCATGAGAGAGAATAGATAGATAAATATATACAAAACACAAACATGCTAGGCATGCATAGATATAAAAGATACATATTCAGATATAAAAGAACTTAACATCATCATGCCAGTATTGCAGCTGGGGTTCCTGAACACCACCAAACACAAATGAACACAGCCTCACCACAGCCTGTCTGCACACACAGAGTTTTTTTTCACCTTATATCCAAACGCAGCTCTACCTTGGCACCTCCCACGGAACACGCTGTCTTCCCAGCTCCATGTAAACAGGACGCACAAGATCTCTCTGCTTGTTAGCACCACATCAGGCTTTGGAGGGAAGTAGCTGCTAGCAGTGAGATTTGAGGCTGCCAGGAGTTACGTTAGCTCTCTAATCAAAATAACGTGGTGGATTTTATAAAAGGACAGAAAACATGTCACCACGCAGCCTCCAAGTCTTGTGAAAACTGCCCCGTCTTTGCATCACATGCAGATAAGACAGATTACACCAAAACAAAGCTGTTCTGCAGTATCTCTTGTTCTCCCTGGGCTGCTGCCTTCTCCACCTTGTCCTTGGAGCAGACACTCTTACCGGCGCTTTAACGCACTTTGATGGAGAAAGAACAACAACCTTCAAGCTGGAACATTAAAGGGAAGAGTGACACAGCAAAAGAGCCCTGGAAAACCTCAAATACTCCAGCCTGAGCTGCCAGCAGATTGTTTTAGAGACCGTTTGCTTCCTCTCTAGAGGCCGTGCACAATGATGCACGTAATAAAGGAATGCCATTTGAGGATGCTAACTCTGGAGCTGTGTCCCCAGGGGAGCTCTGATTTAGTGCAGCAGGTTGTTCTCTCCTTTTCAGCAGCTCTGCCCAGTGCTCCTACTGCTGTCCTACCCCTGCTTTTGCAGAGACTGAGCCTCTCACATCACCCCCTTCCCTGTGCCTCCCATGCAGAAGAGCCCCCACTACGCCCAGCTCAGCACTGCTTGACCAGTGTGGTTCAGAGTCAATGCTTCCACTAAACACTCCTGGCCTGGAAAACCTGCTCTTGGTAGCCACACTTGCCAGGAAAATGATGAAGGATGAACTTTCCAGGCAGGAAAGAGAGAAGCTGGTTTAGATCCACCTGACTTGATGTCTGCTACAGCAATTTCATGGTTTGTCTAATGATGGCGAATAAGAGGTTAAGCGTTTGCCTACATTTGAGTAGCAGGAGCCTAAAATAATATATAAAATATTATATAAACACATTCCACTCTTCATGGAGAAATCTCTGCTGAGCTCTACACAAGGCTAAGAAACGTATGGGGTGGAAGAGACGGAGGCAGGGCAGTGGCAGAGCAGGAGGAGGAGAGCAGGTCCTCTGCTCCAGGGATGCAGGAAGACCAGGAATTAGGCTGCCATGATCAGCAACAGCAGAAATTGAAGCTTTGTAGTTAAACATCATTTTCATCAGACTACCCAGAGTCTCTAACAAGGACCTACCTCTATGAGTGAAACCTAGGCACAAAACCAGCTGTTTCTGATGTTCTCATGCTGTAAAGATATACATTCACAAACAGTAATTCACAGAGAAGAAAAAGCATATGCCCACTGCTTTAGGAAAATCAAACACAAAATCGTTACTTTCCCATGAACCATCACTAAGAGGAACTGAAATTCTGACTTTTCTCCAAGCTTTTGTCTGGCTCTCCTTCTGGCTTTACTAACACTAGCATTTCAAACTCAGCAGGAACTGTATCACAGAAACATGATTATATCCACACCCAAATAAATGCAACCACACCATTTCAAGAATGCCACTCACTTTTCCAATAGCTTAAACCCTCTCCATGGATCCCTGGTTAAGAATACCACGTGTTTTGTCCTAGTCCCACTCCTCTGGAAACCAACTGAGAAGTAAAAGATAAAAAACCAGACAAAACTGAAATCCAAAGATATCCTGTTTGCAGTAAAGAGCTCGAGAAACAAAACCATCAAGAGAAGTGGTTCAGGTCAGGAGCAGAACCCTGATCCAAGCACAGGCATTTTATGGTGGGATTTCGTGAGTTTAGGAAGGGACCAGCAACTACTAGAGGGAAGCAAAAGCTGACAAAATAGACACAGCCAAGTTCAGATGGGCACTGCAGCACAGACCCAACCACAGCTCCATACAAAGCATGCTTTTTCCCCCCCTCTGTAGCTGCTGGGCTATAGAAAAGAGCTGAAATAGACTATTAATGCCAGCAAGCTCCTGACAAGTTCCTACTGTGTGAGGAGTAAAAAGCTGTGCTTGTGAATTAAAAAAAAAAAAGGAAAAGAGGAAAAAAACCCCCAGCATTTAAGCTAGCAGATATACTTACTGCCTTTTAACTACCACTGTTTCTGAACCAAGGCTGATCCTTAGCAGAAGGAGCTGCAGCCGATTTGTTAAGTTTTGCACAGAGTCGGGTACAGCCCGAAAAACTGAAATACAGATGCACAGAGAAACAAAACAGAAGAGGAAGTTAAAACCCTAATCGTGTCCTTCTCCCTCTCTGAAACCACCCCCAAACATATGCCTTTCTGCACAAGATGTGGGAAGGACTCGGGTTTTGGCAGCAGAAAGCATCACATCCTCTCAGCCGCGGACGGCAGCTCAGGAACAGTCCCACAAAATTCCCTGTCTTATCACCGGGTTTGAACACTGCTGCAGCTTAGAAAAACAAATGTATCAACTCAGCCAGGCTGCAGTCAAGGTCTCCCCTTCTGTGTAGCAATTCACGACAGCTCCTGATATTTTGATAAGTGCAAGTGCAAGTGTGTTTTAGCTGTAGCAACAGTAACTGATCAACAAACCCGTTCAAAGGGTGGGCACATCCTCTCAGAAAATACACTTTCTGGAAAGGAGGCCACGGCCTCGGGACTGGATCTGAGCAACAATCGCTCTGTTGGTAAAAACATGTGTAAGAACACATTTGACCACCCCACCTCCACGTAGGGCAAGCTTTGGGATGCTCCACAGGGATGTTACTCTGGATCAGCTGGGCAAAGTGCATCGGCACGCTCAGGATGCAGAAGGAAGCAGTAGCAAGTGTTTCAGAGCAGAACTCCGAGGAGTTCATATCAAAAGCAGTCATTAGGGTGGAAAATGTCAGTGCTGAGGCTTTATAAAAAGATAAGGGTATTTGTTTTCTTGCAAGAACTGGGTTCCATGTCCATTTTCCCACCACGGAGCTCAAGCTTAGGTTGTTACATGATCCTTGTCTCCAAAAGAGGAATTTACCAGACATGAAATTCTGCCATCCCACAGCCAAGTCATCCTTCCTTCCCTCCCCAAACACCCCTCAGGACACCTACAACAGCACCAGCTTCTCCTAAGCAAGAGGCTTTGGCAAAAAGTCTTTCCTTATCCCAACACTCCCGCTGGGAATGATCCACAGCAGCTCCCAGGGTAGGTCTGACACTGAGATTGACACACCAGGTCCTCAGCCTCTCAGACACCCATGGGAACGTAACCATTTCTTTTTAACTGCTCTTCAGGTAATATCTACATATTTAAAACACCTAAAAAACTGCCTTTTAACCCTAAAGGAGCCATCACAGGCATCATTTGCCTCGTGAAACCGTGTGTGCTCGGCTTCCCCTCTGTTTGATTGTCAGTCAGATCTGATTTTAGCTGATCTAAAGGCAATGAAACTGCCACAGGGGCTCCAGCTGGAATTAACGTGGGAGAGCTTCCTGTGTCTAGTCCCACACCCAAGGCAGCTGATGGCACTTCTGCTAGGCACCAGGAACCAGAAACCAGAGCTGGCAAAGCAGTCCGTTATCATCACCCTGTGCTCATTTCCCACCAAATTCACTCCAGCCCTTCCTTCTCAAAGCTCCTCCAAGCTCCCATCCTTGGATCACACCAGACAGAGCGCACCTCTCTATGAAAACTGAAGATTCCCATGTAAGCTGAATCAGCAGAGGCCACAAAGACAATGAGGGGTCTGGAGCACCTCTCTTATGAGGAAAGACTCCAGGAACTGGGCCTGTTCAGTCTTTCACACCTTCCCCTTTATCAGCACCTCCTCCTTATCTATTTCTCACCTGAAGCCACTCAAGGAGCTGGGCTAGGACAGGATTTACCCAAAGTGGCTGGTTCAGCTCCCTGAACCCACTTACCCCTGATCTGGCAGGAACTCACAAAGCTCAGCAGGACAAGGCTCTCAGAACCTCAGACTGGATTCAGCCACCTGAAATCCACAGCTGGAATCATGCTGGAAAATGTGTCTGCTACAAGTGGATTTTAGGTCCTTTCAGCGGAAAGGAACACTTCTGAATGCACAGTGGGCAAAATCCAGAGTGTTTCAGAAGCAGGGAAATGAGCATGTAGGGCTCCAAGGCAACATTTGAGTCCTCACTGCTGTCAAACAGCACTACTTGCTGTACTGATAAGTATGTGAAATGCTTATTCCAATGAAACACTACAGGGAGAACCTGTTTTCCTTCCAAGATCACGTCAATAAAGAATGAAAGGCTCCACATTCGTGGCTCACATGTTTTCCCTCTAGGTGGGGTAAGCGTTGGAAGGACTAAGTTGTCCTCTCAAAAGGAAAATCTCAAAAGGGAAAAAGAAAATAAAGACAAGCTCTGCTGCACCCTCTTAGCCCTGCATGAGTACAGGGAAAAATAATATTACAAGTGTTTCCCTTGTTCAACTATTCCTGAAAGGTTTCAGCTGCCTTGCACAATTTGGGTAAGGACATCGCTCGCTGCTCAGCTGGGAAGAAGTTAAGAACTGGCTCATTAGATTTCTTCTGCTTGATCCAAGAGGAAAACAAAACCAGTAAATCCCTCACTGGGCAGCACTGCTGCAGCTCTGGTGACAAACACACGGGGCTCACACATCACTCTGCTTTCTAGAAAGCTGCCCTGGCACCCCCTGGCGCCGTCGCGTGCCCCGAATGACAAACTGGGGGAGCAAAGCCCCCCTGAGTGGGGCTGCGGCTGCTGCACCCTCAGCTCACGGGGCAGAGGCAAAAATCCTCCCTCAACACACCACACTCGAGGCCACGTGACCCACGAGCCACCTCTGAGTTATTTAGCCTGTAAAACTACATCTCTTTTGCCATGCAGATTGTGAATTAATGAAAGCTCAGCTGAAAGGCTACTTTCTTGGGGCGAGAGGAAGGAGAAAGCTTCCAGAAGCCTTCCCATTATAGCAGCAATAGAGCTGGTTCCAAATATAGTAGAGCAGTGCTCCCAGAGCTCTGGAGACGTCGTGCCCTGGTTTTGTGAGGCTGAGGTCTCGCTGGATTGCTCCTGCACATGCAAAGATGGGTAGAAAGGACTGCAAGATGCAGAACTGATGTGAAAAGGGAGTTTCAGGACAAACACCAGAGGCAGAAACCCAGACTGCCTCTATGAGAGATCAGCCTGAACACCAGGAGAGAGCCAACCTGGCCCACTTTAGAGAAAGCCAGTCAAAACCAGCAAGTAGAATCCTGTATTTTTCAAGAACACAACATAAGCTTGCTAAAAATTATTATTATTATTATTATTACTACCCTGACGTGGCAGATTAGGATTGCCAACCATCATTTCATCACCCTGTTTTGCTGTGGCAAGAAGCATCCTGGCTGGAGAGGTGCACTTGACTCACTCTGGCACGCAGAGGGTGGATTTGTTTTTGCTGTGACAGCTCATAAAGTGACCATCACATGCCCTGCCTGACAGAAATTCCTCGCCAGTTCACCAGGAACAGTTTGTTAGTGATCCAGCAGCACGGGATAACGACCCGTTTGAATTCTTCAAGTTCCCTTCTCCTGTTTCACGGCAGATCTCGTAAGGCAACAGAAATAAACACAGTTGCAAAACTCTGATTACAATTGCATCTTTGTGTATCTGTTCATCTGTGTACTCAGGCATAGGACTGGCCTTTAGATTGGTAATAGTAACAAAGTAAAATGTCACCAGGAAACCAAAAATCTCGTAGAGGACACTACATAGGGAAGAAGGTTCCCTGCACCATAGCACAAAATGCACGGGAATAATTAATTGGTCCTGCACATCTCTCCATGGGGTATGAAATGGCTCCTAAAATAACAGAACTGGCTTACAGAATCTAAAATATAGCTCACTTCTAAATATCCAGCAAATAAATAAATACCTAAAGTTCCTTCTTTAGAGCTCTGCTAACACAGAAAACTCCACAGCAGGTGACTCAACCTTAATCACTAATTTAATCAGCTTTAAAACTCAATTCACTGAACGAAATGTGGCTTTAACAGGTTTCTATGGCTCTAACTGGTTTGGACCAGCCCTTGAGTTGCCAATTTTCCTTTCTGAGACCACCTCATATTCCCTAAGCACAAGTCCAGACCTACACAGTTTAGCAGTTTTCACTTTTATTTACTTCTGTGGAACCCTACCCTTTAACCAAAAGGTTATTTTGTGCATTTCTCTGTCCTATACCACTGTGGATACCTTTCCAGCAGCGACAGAGGCACAAAAGAAGCCCAGAAAACACTCCCCAAAAAACTCCAAGCAGACACACAAAAGACTCAAAGCAGAATGACACAGTTTCATCCACATTGATTCATTCTGCCAGTCCACTGCAGGCTCAGAGGTTACAATATCCATTAGGCATTTCTAAAGTGTCCAGATTTTTCCTAAAAGTCTCCAAATCCAAATTCAGCAAACCTTACTCAGCAGCACAAACACTAGATTAATGTAACAGTACCAAAAAAGAGTTTTAGAAGTAACTGTGCCATTACTTGCAAATATTTGGATAGGCTGGATAAGGCCTTAAGCAACCTGGTCTAGAGGGAGAAGTTCCTGCACATGGCAGGAGGTTGGGATGAAATTATATTTAAGGTCCCTTCCAACCTCTTTAACATTCTATGATTCCATGATTTCTGTCATTCAAAATGTCCAAGTGTTTTCTATCATATTCCTGAATCCACTCTATTCTCACATAAAAGCATTTTCTGCTATTTTTAGTATCAATGTCTCATGAATTGTCACAAAATCTTAAATATTTTCAAACTTTTGTTTAAAATAGGCCACTGCTGGTGCCCCAATGTCACACTTGCACACAGAACTATCCTCCACTCTGCAAGGACAATGCAAAAATGCTGAACTCAGAAATCTCAAATTTATGGGTCAGCAGTTTACAAAAAAGTCTGCTCTGCACTTAGGGAAAGAGCTATCCATGTATACTCAACTTCAGGACAGATTTCATGCAGAAATAAGTTCAAACTATTTTTTACAGCACATTTTGGAACAAAGAGCCTTGTTACATCTCCAAACTTCCACCAGAAGAGATTCCTTAGGAACATCTAAAAACAACCCACCCACCCACAAACAAACGGGACACACCACCACCCACACCCTCTGAACAAGCTTTGGATTCACTGGGCTTTCCAGCTGTGTCTTATAAAACAAAACATAAAGCTCCTAAAGAACAGGTTATAATCTAAGACAAAAAGAAAATAAAAATCACTAATTAGTGTCAGGTTCTAACAGAGCTTCTACTGGAGGAGGTCAGGGCTACCCCCAGGCCCTTTCCAGCCTCTGATCCCACCACAGGACATGGCTGAGCCCATCACTGAACCAACTGGTGCCACTGAGGAAACATTTAAGAACGGGTGAGAAACACCTGAGAGACAGTGAGGAAAAAGCCCATCAAGGCCAGGAAAGGATAAGGGATGCTCCATGGCAGAGTAGGTCATCCCCCACAGTGAAATGGGAGAGAGATGTTGGTTTTGTGCTTGTTACTTACTATTATTTTACTGTTCTAGCCATCAATAAATGATTTTTTTTGTTGTTTTGCCCACAACAGTAATGAGTAATCTCATGAACTTTATCTTGACCTTTAAGCTCTCTTGGCAGCCCTTCCGTGACATCTCCGATTCCAGTCCCTGGAAGGCAACAACCTCCTCTGGACCCATCAGGTGGGGAGATGGATGTGTCTGTCCCCTGCAGCAGGGACTCACCCACTACAATCATTCACAGCTTATTATTAATGTATAGTCTTCAGGAGGGACAGGAATATTCCTCAGTGTATGGAGAGTGACCACTTTCCAGTCTCCCTCTTTTACTCACTTCTGATGAGATGTGGTGCAGACCCCACTGGGACCCCGATGTCGGGGGGCATTCAGACTTCTGAGTCTCTGAAAACATCCTGTTTCACAGAACCCTTAAAGGTTCAGCTTGGAAGGGACCTCAAAGTCCATCCAGTTTCAACCCCCAGCCAAGGGCAGGGACAACTTCCACTATCCCAGGTTTCTCCAAGCCCCATCCAACCTGATCTTGGGACACTTCCAAGGATGGGGCAGCCACGGTTTCTCTGGGCCTGTGGTGGGAGAATCACATCCCTTGACCTGCTGCCCTCTCCTGTTTTGAAGCAGCCCTGGACTCAGGGATCCCTCTGGACTGTGAGCACACATGGCTGGCTCACAGCCCTCTTCTCATCCACCAGAACTCCTGTCCTAGGTTAAAAATGTAAGACGTGCCCAAAGTATGTATTCTATCACCATCTTCATGAGCTGTTGGAACCAGGTGGGGCAGTGTTTCCCTTATCTTCTGCTAATGGCCCATCAATG
>VYXD01002343.1:212512-239073 GCA_013397195.1 Hylia prasina
CATAGATAACTCCCCTGGGTGTTATCTCATAGATAACTCCCCTGGGTGTTATCTCTGTTTAATGGCCCATCAAGGACCCATTCCAGGACTCACAGAATGATCTCAGCCCATTGTGAGATGCTCTGCCCAGGGAGAGGAGCCAAGCATTCCCACCTGGATATAATCCAGGGTTTGTACAGCATAGGGAGCCTTTTCCCCACTGGAATCACAGAGGACAAGAACTACCTGAGCTTTCTACAAGATCTCTGCTTTGACAAGACCATTTCATCTGGACTGCTACTGCCACCCTGACTAACAGGGTGTCACGTTGTATTCTGACTCTGTCAGTGGTATTTTATACTGTTGAATTTATTTTATTTTACTTTATTTTACTTCTTTTCTTTTGCTCTTATTAAATTGTACTTCTGACTTGGAGTCTCTCAGCACCTGGGCTTTCAAACCAGCACAACTCCCCAGTCCTCCTCTGCAGGGCTGCCCTCAAAGACTTTTGTCCCAGTCTGTACTCCCACCTGGGGCTGCCCTGACCCAGGAGCAGCACCTTGCACCTGGACTTGTTGAAGCTGATGAGGTTTCTCACTCCCACAACCTTCCTACAGGTACAACTGGACCTGGTGGCACAGCTCCTCGAGGAGGTCACACCTTCTGGAGAGATGACTCTCAGCCCCTGGACAGGGAGCAGCCACTCTTTACAACCAGAGGCCTCCAGAGCTCTATTGCCACCAGGTCTCTTTGGGAGGGACCCTCTGACATCGTTGGGGCTGCCAGGAAAGAGCATGTCTCCTACAGCTCCAGGCCTGCAGCGTGAAGTCATGCAAGGAAAAAGAAAGAAACACCACACCAGGGTGTCACAGGCAGCAACACAGAGCTGGAATCCTCACCAGGGACAGGAGGAACAGCGCAGCAAGGCACACAAGACTCACAACAGCACTTGGCACCTGCAGAGCTCATCCAAGCACAGACAGAGCAGCAGGAGCATAACAGGGCACTGGTGAGCAGAGCTGGGCTCACAAAACGTGAGCAGGTGAACAATCCCAAAGCAGCATCAGGGTAATTCCCACCCTAAACTGCTTTGCAGCTTGTAAAAAAGCACAGAATTTGTTTAAATGGACCAGAAAGGACTTTGAACACCCAGAGCACAGACATGTGACACGGCCAAAGAGCTCAAGATGAAGACAGAAGGCAGCCAAGAGGACACACTACAAATCCTCCCCAGACAAAGTATCACCTGGGTTTACAGAAATTCTCAAGAGAACCTTATACACAAAACATCTGCTGAACCAAGTCAGCTTCGGAAAAACTCAGGGGTTCTGACTGGTAAACTGCAGTAGAAACCAACATTAAATACAGTATCTTATTGCATGAATGTTTCAAAGGACTGTTAAAATCTGAGCTGGTCTGGAAACTTACCAATTCCACAGATCTTTAATCTTTTATTAGCTCTGTTTTGAAAGATTTTTTTTTCCCCATTCAAGAATTATTGAAGTAAAAAATAGTTTGATATTTTCAGAGCTTTGCAGTCAATACACCTAGCAACTGACACAATTAAAATTTCAGAAGTCCTAAGCATAGCACAAATTCCACTGTAATTTGTTCTTAAGGAAAAAAGAAAGGCCCCAAAATAGCACTGAAATTTCAGTAAAGGACAACTTCTGCACGCTTCTGAACTATGACAACTTCTGCTTTTTGCTTCTGCCTTTCCCTTTCCACATTTCCCTCTCAAAATTTAGTGGCACAGACCTCTAAGAGGGCAAATAATTCCGGTGCAATTCTTTCCATGTTAATAACACTTTTGGAAGTATGAACTTTTCTGAAGTCCACTGAAAACATCAGATTCAGGTTTGTTTTACAAGACTTGAAATTTTTTTAACGGAAAACCACAGAAAACATAAAATCCTAGAATGGTTTGGGCTGGAAGGGACCTTTATTATCGCCTTGTTCTAATGCCCTGCCATGGGAAGGGATAATTCCCATTATCCCAGGTTGCTCCAAGCCCCATCCAACCTGGCCTTGGACACTTCCAGGGATCCAGGGGCAGCCACAGCTGCTCTGGGCACCCTGTGCCAGGACCTCCCACCCTCACAGGGAAGATTTTCTTCCCAATATCTAATCTAAATCTCTTCTCTTTTATTTTAAAACTGTTCCCCTTTGTGCCATCCCTATCTACTCCCCTAAAAAGTCACACTCCCCCATTTTCCCAAGTCCCCTTAGGCACTGGAAGGGGCTCCAAGGTGTCCCCAGAGCCTTCTCTTCCCCAGGTGAACACTCCCAGCCCTCCCAACCTGGCTCCAGAGCAGAGCTGCTCCAATCCTCAGAGCATCTCTGTGGTCTCCTCTAGACCTGCTCCAACAGGTCCAAAAAATAGCTTTATAATCAAAACAGAAAAGGAAAAAATACCTGCATTGCTCTCTAACCCAGTATTCCCACTGCTCCCTCCAGCACAAACAGTATTTACTTCTCAGAGCTTCCCCCTCTTGGACAAAATGGAGAAAATGTGACTAAATCCCACCAAATCACTAAGAAGTGAAGCAGAAAACAAGGAGGCCACAGCTGTGGTTTAGAAGGGATGGCTTAAGTGAGCCAACGTTGGAGCTGAGGATTGTGACCCTGCTGTGGAAATCCTCAGCTCTTTACAAACCAAATGTGCCACACCAGAGCTCCCAGTCACCACCCTGGCCTTCAACAACCAATTCTCTCCCAAAAGCCAGCTGCAGCTTGCCAGCCCAACACTGAATTACCAAAGCAATCACCAATCTTGAGCCCTCACCGTTTGACATCTCTCATCAATTCTGTGAGCTTGCAGGAAATAATTTCAAACAGCTCCCTCAAGAAAATAAGTTTCAAGCCTTAGTTTTTTCCATCCTGAGCCATCCCTGCACTATTTCATAGCTCTGATAATTATACCACTGACTAAACTTCCAACTGGGAATAACTGTTTTTATCATCACTATTAAAAACAGTCCCTCACACTGTTAGGAATCTGGAAATTCACTGGAGCTGCATCCCACCCTTCGGCCTCTCAAAACACTACAGAGCAATGAAAGTATGTGCTGAAACCAGAGGATCCCTGTGCTGAACTACTCCTGTAATTTCTGGGTAACTGGAACTGCTTCCTAAGCAAACCATGGAGGCTTGGTTATTGATTTTAGAGGGGCAAGTGGCACCAGAGCCCTGAAAGTCAAAGTTTTCCATACTGGACTGGGAAAGTTTCGTTACTTTTAGAAATGCAGCAGTGACATGCATGCCAAAAAGCTCCTCACGTTCACCTAGTTTTGTAGTTTTTATGCTTTTTTAAAAAAATTAAAGGAAAAAGATCATCTGCAGTTTTCCTTTCCTGAAAGCACATTATCTTGGTTTTTACACCTTGGCCAGATGAGTGACTGACAGCTCTCAGAGAAGTAGCGAGATGCAGAAAAACAAGAGTTGAAAGAAAAGTGGATTTAAAAAACAGCTTTTAATTATCTGAAGGTATGGTTGCCAAGTAGACAGCAAAGAGGCTGTGCATCACTTACAGATGGGAAAATTCCCCCAGGTTGATTTCACAGCCAATTACAGTCAGTTAACCTATTAGGAAGAGCAAAATAGATATATATTTTTTGTGGATGCAAGTTTCAACAGCTTGAAAAATCATTGCCACTGGTACTTTGATACACAGGATCAGCAATCTGTTTTATCACACTTCAAGTCATCACCATCCATAAACACACCCTAGAAAAAACCTCACCCTCTTTTTTAATGCATCTTCTGTCATTATTTCCTTCTCAGGGAATGGCATCTCTCTTGGCTCCCCACTTTGAGTATCACTTCATATATCAATACTTCTTTTACTGTTGTTAAAGAGAAGCATCAAACACCTTCAAGCTGTTTTACACACACCTTTGCACACACATATATTATTATATCTGCCAGATGACACTGTAAAAGGCATTTGTCAAACAGACAAGCACCAAAGCACTGATTTTCAGCTTTCCAGGATCCCTCTGCTAAATCCTGGGTGTGCCTACTTTTGTTTGGTATCAAGTTCCTCCCTGCTGGCTCCGCTGCAGGAGCAAACTACAGGGATAGTTAAGTTTTTCCCCACCACCAAAAACATCTGTTCCTTTTCTGAGTCCTCCAGACTTCCTTCCCCTTGACCATATCACAAAGCCTCTCTTTTCAGCAAGGCTGCCTTCTTGATAGTCCATCACCATTATCTTCTTGTTCTCTGCAGAGCAGCTTGAATCACCGGGTCTTGCAGAGCTTCCAGTCCTTTCAGCTCAAGGCCAGGATCTGAACTCAAGCATCGTGATTTACAGAGAGGGTTCTTAGACTCCTTCCCTGACTCTTTTTTAACACTCCACAGTTTCCTGTCCTGGGAGGCAACCAAACTGCTACAAAAATGCCAGTTGCTGTTAAATATCCTCAATTCCTGCGACACTGAGCATTTAAAATAATTACGTTACTTCCAAATCTCGCACCATAACAGCTTCTATCCCACAAAGTGCAGAGATGAGCAAAAATTCCCCGAGCACCAAGGAGTGTGACTTGGTTATTTGCTGCATCTCACAGCATTTCTAGTTAACATTCAGGCTTGGCACGACCCACCATCCACTCGAGCACACAGCACAATGTCACCCCTCAAAACCCCACTGTTCGACCTAAAGGCACTGGTTTTTTTAATTTTTTTATTATTATTATTATTTATTTTAAGGGTGCATCAGCTGCTCCCTGAAAGTGGGAATGCTTCATTTAGCACACGCACACTTGTTAAACTGCTCACAGCATGCAAATGAAACGCTGCATTGTGCAAAAGTCATTCAGTCTCCCCATCCGTAGATATGAGCAGTGGAACCGCGGCCAGGAAAGAGAAACTTGGAACAACGTGCAAATATTTCAGCCCCTTATTCCCAGTATTCACATCCCAGGCTAAAGCCCACAGCCCTGTCATGCTGAGGGGTGACCATGTTTGAGAATGTGCCCTGTGCAATGGGTGGGAAAACGCCCATTATCTGTCTTGCCCCTGGACTGCACCCTTTTATTTGTAGTTATTACTGCAAACTGCCTTTTTTTCCAGACAATGGTTGTGTTATTATAGGTACCTTCATGCCGTGCCAAAGCACATACACACAGCAATTCAGAACAATCAGCCTTGTTTTCATGGGAGCAAAGGTTGCAGCCAAATGAAATGGGTGGAGATCACATTAAACAATCTTGGAATCTGCTAATAGGATATAGGAAAATGTGACCATAATGCAGATGCGTAGTTCCCCTTTCACCTTCCAATGTTATGGATAAAATAAAAGCTTTGGAAAACCAATTAAACTGTTTGAACAACATTAAGCAAGTCAAAGTGTTCTCAGGGTGCTTACAAGACTACTGAGAGGTTCCTTAAAATTAAAACAAAGCAGTGCCCTTTCAAAGCTCTGAAACCAGAGAGCATTTCCCCACCCCAGAAACAATGACCTCTTCCACCACCTGTTTTAAAGATATGGGAGACCTGCAAGTCACCTGCTTCTCCACGGTGAAGAGAAGCTCATCAAGACAACTGCTCCTGTCTTAGAGACAGAATCAGCCCCTCCTCTAAGGAAGGAATTTTCACACTGAGGCACCTTGGCTGGTCAGCTGTAACCTGCATTCCCCTTGTTTGCTTTTGAGATGTGCATTAGTCAGCTTTCTCCTCCACAAATCTGATTGTGCCTCTGCATGATCGTGCACTGAAGTCATGTCCTTGAGCGTGTGACATCAGTCTGTTGCCATGGCAATGCACAGGGCAGTCCAAAATTCAGTCTTATGGCATCACTGAGGGATCAGGCAGCAGAACAAGCCAACGCCTGAGAGCTGGTTAATGCAGCACGAACGGCCAAGACATTTCAATCTAAATGTTAAAGTGTAACTGCACTTCATCACAATATTCTTCATAAATACGCCTAGGAGCCTCAAGAAAGACAATCCAGAAGGTCACTGAATTGAAGGAACAGGCAAAGCATCATGCATCACTAAAAAGAAGGGCAATATGCTTCCGAGGATGGCCACCAAGTATGAAGAAAGCTTAGTTCAGCTCTCTGAATAGAAACCACCATCTGTTCCTAAGGCAACACCAGAGCTGCCTGAAGACAGCATCCACAGAGAAACAGGGATGGCCCCTCAGCACCCCAAAGCAAGTGTTAGGTTGCACCCAGTTTTTCTGGAAATCAGAGACTGCAGGATCACAGCACTGTCAGCCCTTTCAAAGGGACAGCTTTACATAAGACAGAGTTCTTCGATTTCAAGCTTTGAAGCAAAGCACCATTAACCCAGCCTGTAACAAAGCCATGTAGTTAAAAAAGGGTGGTACCTTCCAAGAGTTGTTATTCCATGTAAGGTTAGACATTACAGTTCTGTAGGTTCCTTGCACACTCACGAGAATGGCATTTCTGAGGAGCAAAAGGGAAGGAAAAAGGAAATTAGTGACACAGTAACGGTGTTAACAACCACCACCCAGCTCCTAAAACCCAAAGGTTCCGGTTTGCCCAGAGCAAAGGGCACGTGGGAACAACAACCCATGCATTGCTGATGTGGAGAACCACCAATTCAAGGTCTTCAGTGCTGACTGATCGAGTACACCCCAAAAACAGCCCAGCAAAACTACAGGTGGCTGGGCAGAAGCCAATTTGGCACCATGAGAGCGCAGATAGCAGAGAGGAGGGACCGCAAAGCCCCCAGAAGCCACAGCAGACCCCTTCCTTTACCTGTTCCTCTGTTCCCATCAAGCACACACGTTTTGGGGTCTGGGTGTGGATTCCCAGTGGCTGCTCTGACACCCAAACTCCTCAAGCCCTTGGAGTGCCACTGCTGTTGTACGTCAGCTTCCGTGTAACCCAGCCCCTCCCCGTACGCTTGGCTGCTTTCATTTTGCCTCCTTCCGCTTTCCCTTATTAATCCACGCGTCTCCAATAACTCAGTCAACACTTCCTTCTGCAGAGCTGACCTCCAGCCTTGCCATAACCCCAGACCCACCCACAGTTTCTTAACGCTGCCATTAACCAGGCACATTCCATGTTCTTCCACACGGATGCAGCCCTCACCCACTCCTAACCCCTCCACCCATGTCCCTGGCTGTAATTACCCCATCCCTCGTTATCTAACACCCAACACAAGCCTTGGGGCTGGGATCAACTGTTTGTTTGGCTCTGCAGTGTCACACACCCCGGTGGTGTTGTATAAATAAATTCCACAACCTGTTTGAGCCTGAGCTTGATCGAGACTTGAATTATCCCGGTTTCCAAGTGACTGCTGCGAATACCTTCGCTCACTCCCTGCTCGCTTACGCAATCGGCCACCAAGGCAGCTCCAGCGCCAAACACCACCACAGCCAACTGCTCCCATGGGGCACCACTGCACAGAAAACAACTTCAATCCCTCTGCTTTTCAATATAAATTGCAGATTTTAAAGGGATGAGACAGGCAGAAGCACACAGCTCTCAGAAACGTGCCTCAGGCTGTCACCCGAAGGACAAGCTCCATATGCCAGTGTCACCTCTCAGCCACCAAAGCAGCCAGGCTTTGCCACAACCCTTAACACTCAGCAGGTTACCCAGTCATAAGTCTGAAGTACTAGGGAGGATGAGATTCTGGAAGCAACTCTGAGCCAAATGGATTTCAGAGCAAAATAAAGCCAGCAGGCTTCATCTCCATGGAGCTCCTTCAACACAACATAGGCTTAGCAAGTCACTCAGGGCAGAGGTCTTTCTTATTAAGTACCTAGTAAATTCAGATTAAAGTCAGACAGCTTTCCCCCCTCCCTCATATAAAAATCAGATGCTATCCAGCCCCGAGGAATCAATCCAGCTTCTGCAATAAGAAAAACCTGCTCACAGCTATATGACACCACACACAATCCATAGGATTGTGGCCCTTCAGGTGCTCATTAAAAACTTTTTCCCTAGAAAAGTCTCCAGTAACAATTTGCCTTCAATTCATTTTCTGCAGTGAAGATGGATGGTAACTAAGCACTGGATGTGGAAGCATGTGAGAAGTCCCAGTGGAGCCATCCCAGGTCATAAACACACCAGTGTAATCCCATGGACATTCACCAAGTACCCACCTGCTCCCATGTGCTGAGTCCAACATCAGAGGGGCCATCAAAGCCCTGAGCCAAACACCAGGAAGGCAGGAAGGAAGCACCAAGGCACTCTACAACCATTAAAAGGCAAACAGAAGCCAGAGAAAAGCCAAGGTTGGGTGTAGGTGATGGTGTTTACAGGAGGAGGAACTTTGTCCACTCATAGGAAGGAGCTTTGCTGACGCTTCCCAGCTGAACCTCCTGTCCATAGATGAGGCCCTTCCCACCCGGATTACCCTTGGAGCAGCTTGGCCAGCATGAAAGATATCACAGCCCATTTTTTGCCTTCTTTTCCCTACAAAGTCAAGGCACCCAACCTCTTAAACAGGCAGCGTGGCACCTGTGCTCCCACGTGAGACTCACATCCTAAAACCTTCTTCTAAACCAACCAGGTGGGGGTCAGGCAGCCCTGCCAGGCTACACTCCAGGCTTGAACCTCATTTTTATTCAGGCAATACTCAATCCAGCCTGCCAGACTCCTGTCCCTGCAACATCAGTGGCTAGAAAGGCATTCAGGAGTCTGATCAGCTACAGACTCTCAGGAAAAATGTATTTTTCCCCAATACAAATAAACAAATGCCTCTTTTAAAAAAGAGCATCTCATTAAATAAGTCACACTGTTCCTATCAAAGCATGGATCCACTACAATACACAATGCACAGGCTGGTTTGCAAAGCATGTTTGGGCCTTTCCCTCTGAAAGCCACCTTAAAAATGTAAAACTCAATTAAGGGGGTGTTGTACTCTTTAGTCCTTCAAAATCCACACCACTTCACCTTATTTATTCCCAGAGCTTCATGCTGCAGTTGGCTCTACACAATCAATCCTATCAGCCAAGTTACAACCAACCCAACCAAGCCTGAACTTACAAAACTATTAACTTTTATGAAGTCTATTACATTTTCTTTCCCAAAACATTTAACCTGCTAACAAATACCTGCCTTAGTGCATTACCATTCTCCCATTGTCCTGGAATGAGTTAGCAGGCTTGCAGCAAAACACAGGGAGAGCCAAGCACACTCTGCCTCCTGGCCAAGCACAGCCTGCAAGAACAGACCCCCTTTGGGGCAGCGACAGTTGAGGTCAATTTAATGGGAAAACAAACTACTTTTCCATTCAAGTCCAAAGCAGAGACAAAGAATTTTATGTGGCTCAGATTGCACAGTCAGTTGTCTTTTTAGGAACGGATCAGATTTAATGGTTCTGTGGCAGTTCAGAAAAAATGAGCCTGAAGAGAGTTTAAGGCTTGGCCGGCACTGCGCTGTGCAAAGTCCAGGCACTTGTCTGGGGTGCTCTTGTGGCCTTAAATTGGTACCTTAAAGTCATCATCATCAACAGCAGTTCCAGGTATTTTATGAGACCCTGGCACAGGTTGCCCAGGGCCTGGAGGTGTCCAAAGCCAGACTGGACAGAGCTTGGAGCAACCTGGAATAGTGGAAGGTGTCCCTGCCCATGAGAGGGGGTTGGAACGAGATGGTCCCTCCCAACCTAAACATTCTGGGATTTCATGATTTCCCAGGGTTCAGCCTGGAGCACAAATTCACTTTTACCCCATTTCAAAGAAAGGCAAAATCTCTCTCCCAAACTCTGCCTGATAATTCTCTTTTGCATCACACGGGTTGCATTTAACACCATTTCCACACCAGAGAACCAAAATGAGGCAACGCTTCAACGTGACCACCCTCACCACAGGGACTCGTATTCTGAAGCAGCAGAGATGTGCTCAGGCTCTTCCACTTGACTGTTTCAGGGCCTAATGCAGACAGAGAAGCTAATTAACATCTATTGCTATGGAAAGGAATATAATCCAAACCTTCACTGGTTTATATCTAAACCCTCTGAGACATCGAACGTCAAAGCTAAACAGATCTTCACCTGGCAAACATTTGGAGAGCCTTCAACTGAAGCTTCCAGGTAAGGGAATGCAGTATTTTAGGGTATTTTTGCTACATACACTGGGGACATACCTCTAACACAAAGCCCAGAGAATCATCATGACAGCTGCAAAAACAACTTTGTCCTGGCTAACATTCACGTAACGAAATTACAGTTTCACTCCAGGGAAAAAGGAAAAAGCACTTAAGTTTTGTTTAGATTGAAGTGCTGTGAGCCACGCCACTTATCTGCTATCAGAGCAGATTGCAGGGCTGCTCCAATGATTATTCTGTAATGAAGTAACTGGAATTGGAAGGTATGCAATTAGTCCTATCTCCTCCTCCTCTGCCACCCCCCTATCAAGAAGAAAACCAGCACAGACGTTATCACCTCTCCCTGGAGCTCTGCTACCCTCATCACTTAAAATACCCACAAAGCAAAGTAGGGCTGTCACTTACAAGCTGCTAACAAGCCTGGCTTGGCCCTGACTGGCAGCAAAGGTGATATTCTCAGCATCCCCACAGGAGAAAGTTATAGGGTTACCTAATGGGAAGCTTTCTCAGGTACCCACACACACATATATATTAAGCTTAACATGCCTGCATTTAGCTATTTTAGTAAAAGCAAACCACTTTTGTGAGGGGAGAAAAAAAAAAAAAAAAAGCACTGCTGCTTCTAGTAGCTTTAGGTTAAAACATCTCTCACTAATCCTCCTGGGCATGCCCAGTGGGAAGGGAATATATGAAACTCAGGACACAGGTATCACTTGCTGGCACTCTGGGTAGTTTTACTGACTCCAGCCTGGCTCATTTTACCTGGGTCCTTTACCCTTCCCTCCCCCAAAGAGCTGTGCTCTATGTCTGTAAAGTGGTACGTGCAGCTAAGAGATGGAAGATGCAAAAAGGGCCCAGACAGCCCACAGCCAAATGGAAACTCAGTGAATCCCTGATGCCAAACTGCAATTCTGATAAAACACAATCTGACATTTATTCAGGCTCAAAAGCTCGCTCATCTCTTCCCCTCCACCCCAGTGATACCCGTTGGTCTAATTAAAGACAAGGCTTCTCTCAGCAGCCTCTGCCTTACATACATCCCACTGAAGTCTCCATCTGTGACCCAAGGAACACAGGGGAGAGCTAGGAGATAGGGGGCATTCCCAAATCCTTAAAACAAAATATAAATATTAAATTAAAATAACCTTACAACCATCATTAAAGCAACATGAACAAACTTGCTCTGTATAGGTCCACTAGAGATGCAACAATTTTCACTCTGAAATTCACTCAGTTGAGTGAATTTCACTCCATTTTTACGTCTTCCTCCGCAATTTCTTTCCTAAGCTCTTCCCAATCTCTTAAAAACACTTTCCCATAGAAAATGGGCCATCCCTGCAGGATGCACTGGTGCCTTCGCTTTGTTGGATTCAGTCAGGTCAGGGATGAAGCTGTGTTAACCCCACAAAATCCATACACAACCCTTTCCTCACTCCACACATCTTCTGATCCAGAAGAGCAAAAAGGGCTAAAAAACCCCCCCTTTTAAGGCAAGAAGAGTGCTCAGTATGCTGCAGAGACATTTGCTACAAAGGTATGTAAACTACTGCTCTTTATCCTACAGTTTACCCCATGGCCTCCAGCTGACACATCAGCTGACACCATCTGAACAACCCCATAAGTAGCTAAAGCTGAACAAAGCAATCATTAGGAAAACTGGTTTAGTCCACTGCTGGTGGCATCCCATGTCCTCTCCATGGAGGAAGCGTGACTCAGGCTGCTCTGGGCTCCCATCCACAGCACAGGCTGCAAAGCTGCGTTACAAAGAGAATTCCCAGTGACTTCTACCAAAGTCACGTCTCCGACTCCTTCTGCTGAGAGACCAGTTTGAAACGAATTGTTTGATATTTTAATATGACTACATCTGCAGTCCTACTGCATCTAAAAAAAACCAAAAAAAAAATCCATGAGCACTTTAAGAGAAACACAGGAACTTTTTTTTTTTCCCTTTAACACCATGGAAGATGGATTCATTGCTATCAGTAATCCTCCCACAGCCCCAGTTTCAGAAGCAGCAGCAGATTCACAGATTTCAGCTGCAAAAACAAGAGCTCTTTGCATCACTTCATTCATCTGTTTATTAAGAAAAAGTTACCTCATTTTAAAAAAAAATGGTAGAGTGTCATCCTTCTTTAGAGAGGAAATTAAGTAAAAAACCACGAAGAACTAACAGTCTGTCCCACACCTGCTGGCAAGCTCTGCTGCCATGATGGTTAAATTGAGGTGTATAAACTCATTTTCAGGTAACAAGATTTAAGGATTTTTTTTTATTATTATCATTTTTAATTTAGAATTCCCTTACCAAGTGCCTGACATTTGCCTCAAGGTACCATGCATTGCATGCCCCCAGCGTTCAGCAGTGGATCCTCCTCTCCCCAGCACCAGGACACTGTGCAGGAAGTCAGGAAGGGAAATGAATAGGAAAAATCACAGCAGACATCGTGGCAAAGCAAGAGCTGCCTTTCAGCAGGAGAAAAAGGGGCAGTTTTGCATGTACATTTACAGGGAGCTCGTCTCAACCTCAGGAGTCAGAATGGGAGGAAGCACAGAAGCTCTGAAGACATAAAAACATCAAGAGGCACAACACAAGAGCAAAGGCTTCATGACGGAAAGGATTTTTAGACTTTGCAATAAAGGTGAAGCTCAGAACAAAGACCTCAGTGAAGAGTTTGATAAACAAAAAGAGAACTGGGTGCTCTGGAAGCACATGACCATAATCCACAATCCAACATTAGCCACTATCACTGATGCCCAAGTCCTGCTTGAACCCAGGGTCCAAACTCTTTTTTTTTAAAATATAGCCTCCAGTACGACACAACTCAGAGAGCCAGACCACAGGCACAAGCCATGAGCTTGTCTTTGAAGTTCAGATACACCAGAAAATTACTTCACCTCCCCAGATGCAGAGGGGATAGTGCTGCCTTTGATGCTACAAGACATTTTAGTCCTAAACTGCCCAAGGACTTCAAATTGCTTTCTGGGCTGCAGCGTGGCAACACCCAAGCCTACACATACACACGAACATAATTATGCCTGGTCTAGACTTGGGGGGAGGGAAAAAAAAAAAAAAGAAAAAGTATTTTCAGTGATGTTAGCACGCAAAGAAAATAATAGCACATACAAAGAAACCTCTAGGGTGACTTATGAAGAAGATTTTATGCTTGGCTTTCTGCCAATTAGAGAGGAATTAAAGACTCTGGCAATATAACCCTGTTCATCCCAAGGAAGAAACTGCATTTTTAAGTGGTCAACGGAGCAAGAGGGATGAGGAAAGAGGGCCAAAGAATTGGGAGTGCAACTGTACAGAGCAACACAGGAAGTTACTGATGGTACTGAGACAGAAAGTGGGCACAAATGATTCAAATTTTAAAACTAATCCAGTCTATTGCCTCCAAAAGAAAATCAGCATGTAACAGTTGACTCTAAATGACAGCATTCCAACAAAGCAGACAGTATTTTTTGCTATAAAATTGCAACTGCTTCAATATTTTACAGATTATCTGCCTCCACTGACTGCCAACCAGCAAAATCGGCAAAAGGTGGAGGTCACAAAAACAAAAGCAAACCAAGTGGAAAAGGCATGGCTAGACACCTTGGAAAGCTGAAAATGTCTCAAAATACAGCCTTGGAGTAAGAGAGGACATTTAGTAGCTATCTTCAATGATGAATTTACATCCAGACTCTTTGGAGCTTAAAAATTCACATCATAAGAGCAGCTTTTACCAGAATAAGGACCAGACTTGACATGTCCCAGTTTCCCTAAGGTTACTTTTGGAAACGCATCCGCTCTTAAAATATTTCAAGCGCTCTGCTCACACTGCAGAAGAGGAACCAAAACCTACCTCCTAATTTTACTTTTCTAGAATTTTTTTTTTTTTTTACAAGAACTTAAATTCAACACCTTTTTATCTGAATGACAGAAGGAATTCTCTGTCACACTGCAGGTTGAAAGTTACTGGAAATGGCAGCAAGCTGCTGTTGCTTATATAAAGTCATTGCAAGGAAAAGAAAGAAGAAGCTACAGAAGCTTTCAAAATCAAACCCTGTATAACACCAAAACCACAAAATGAACCAGAAGTAGCTTAGGAGTTGCTAGGGATGTTTAAAGTTAATAAAAATTCTAAATTAAATGGCTGCCGCTTAGGTTTGCCAAAAAAATTATGCAAATTTCCGAAGTTCATACATAGTAATTAGCACAGCAAAAAGCAGGTCCCAAATAAGTGATGAAGTTAGCCTCGCTCTTATTTCTCCAGCAGATGGAATTAGCTATGTGTGAAGCTAATTTTTTGCAATTGAATATTAAATATATTATCCTGAATATCAATTCTGCAAGCACAGTGCATTCATGGAAGCAGGAATCTGCAAAAGCCAGCCTGAATCCTTCTCTTCCATCAGTCTGAACAGGACACTGAAGAGGCTGGGGGAGGGTTTACATATTTAAGGCTTCATTTTTCAAACTGATTGCTGACAACTTGGTTGAGACAAGTTCTCTCAAAGTACATTTAGAGTTAATAGTCCAAACAGGTTTTTCCAAAGAAATATGTCTGCCTTGACTAAAAATACATCCTCTTGATGTGTTAATTGACAGATCACAAAAAGTCACCCAAACTGCAAGTCCAAACAACATGTGTCAGCAAAGGCTCCTGGGTTTGTCCATTACTTCTCTAAAACCTGATTCAAAGGAGTGTCCATCATACACTGTGTCATACAAATCCACCTTTTCCATTCCTATTATGGATTTGCCCCCTTACTTCACCCTTAAAAAGACACAGCCTTCCCCTCGGCCCTGCAGCTCTCCAGCAAGGGTTGAACCTCGTGTGTGCCCTTGACCAAAATACTCCACCTGTGTCCCATATTCTCAATTTAATTTCTTGAGCTCTGCAGCCCAGAGCTGCCCCACCACAGCAAGTTCCTCTGAAAGACACTGAAAGAGCCAGCAATTTCTCACCGTTGTCAGGCTGCACTTTATCTTCCTTAGAACAGCACAAGCCATGAAGGCTCATATCAACACATCCAGCCATGTTTAGGGGGCACCACCCAGGAGCATCTCCCACTGCAGCAGGAGAGTCTGGAGAAGGTGCAGGGAGCACCTTCAAAACCAAGTTACTGCACTGATCACAGAGAGAGTGGATCAGCTTCTTCCTAAACACCAGCTTCCATGCAGAAAACTGATAAAAGCAGTAAAAACAAACTATAAGTCTCTTCCTACACAAATATTACTTTCATGCAGCCCAGAAAAGATTTCTAGAACCTGTGTGTGTTACAAAAAGAAAGCAAAACTTACATAATTAAAAGAACATAGGGAGGGGAAGGTAAAGTTTAATGCTAATTTCAAAGTCAAGTAAGTGACACCCTGGATTGAATACTATTAACCAAAATTGTGCAAGTTAAAAGTGGATGTACTGAAAGCAGCAGAAACCCTGCCCGCAACAAAATGAGAATTCTCTTACAAAAATACTTCTGTGGCCAAATGAAACAGTGAGTTTAAATAAGAAAGCAAGCACTTACACCTATCGTGCTCTCCCCCTCTTCCTCTTCTCATCTAGGGAGTCTCATTTATCTCAAAGCAATCAAAAGAAAACACTTTGATTTTTTAAGTCAGAAAAGTTGCAGAAATTACAGCCCTGTCTGGCACGAACAAATAATATTTCTGAAACCAGAAGAAGATTCTCCAAGTTCGGGGAAGGGCAAAACCAGTCCTGAATAACTTACTTTGCACAGCCCAATTCCTGCCAAAACAGTTCTGTAAATCCCATGGTAGTTCAGATAATTTTCATTCTTAGAGGAAAGAAAAAAAGCTAGACTGAACATTAGCAACATTAATTGTGTGATATGACCTGAATGATGCAAGAACAAGTAGTTAAGTGAACCACAGCATCTGCTGAATTTTTAATCACTAGTTGTTTTGCTGCAAGGCAGAAGAACACTGTATATCAGCTTCCAAGCACTGCACGGAATGGCACATTAGGACAGCAAGATTTTAACTGGCAGGAATTCTGTCTCCCTGCTACCCAAATGCCACCACTTTGCTGTGAACTGCAGACAGAACAGCTTCTAAGGCAGGATTATTTCTTAATCACACAGGGAAAAAAAAAAACCCCAGCACTATTTTCTGCACCCCAAGATACCAGCCAGCCATTTCCAATTTTTTTTTTTAAAGCTGACACTTTATTAACAGCCATTTATGCGTCCCTCTGTAGAGTTTTTTCTCCTCTCCAAACAGCTTTAAGCAGTCATGTGGCTGCCCAGCAGCAGCTTGCTACCAAAGAGGTGGCTGAACCTGGGATGTGTAGGAAGGTGATGTGTGTAAACATTCCTATTAGCCCTGTACTGCAACAGGAGGAGCAGCTGCAACATGTTGGGGCACACCTGAGCTATATTTAATCCATCCCTCCCTGCCACCCATTGCAATGACGCTGCAGACACCCAAATTTGGACAGCCAGGTCATGGTGCCACTGGTGCTCATCCTGTACCTACACCAGACAGTCCTGCTGCAATCTCGCTGTGTTTGACACCCAAAATAGTTAAATAAACCAACCACCATGTGGTAAATACAGCTCCAGTTATGCTCTAGGCATAAAATTGCAACAGCAGGATGAGCAAGTGATACAGCAGATATCCCCCTTCCACAAAAAAAAAAAAGACAAAAAAGAAGAAAAGTTATTTGGGGAATAAACACTAAATCCACAACTACAATGTGAATTCCAAATACAAGTCCCATAGTTACAGGCAGAATATGAACTATGGACAATTATTCTGTTTCATATTTTAGGGGTGAAAAAAGGACATCTGAAAAAAAGGACAACATTCCTACATTAAAGAAGGACTGTCACACTGACTTTAACAGACTCTAAGTTTAATAAGTTAATAGAATCAAAATAGCTCAGAAAACAAAGGCAGTAAAATATGGTACAAATAAAAATGGAGCAGCCACACATACCAAAGCAGCATTCCTGTGCCCTCCTTCCTGCAGAGCTTACAGAGCTGGGAAAAGGTTCTCTAACCCATAACTTTCACTACCACCAGTATTTCTTTCAAAAGCTCAAATCTATGGACAGGAACATCCAGTGATAAATCCAATGACCAAATAACCCACAAGAGACAAAAAAACCCCAGCAGACAAGTGCAAGAGAGATGCTTCCCAGGCTGTATCATCTTTCATTATAGGTTTAGGATCAGTCCTGTGCTTTCCTTATAGGCTCAACCATCAGGTCCAAGAAAAGCTGTTCTCTTCTCTGAAACCTGCTATCAAACCTGCAACAGGACTACTGAAATATGCCCTACCTGCTGGGAATACAACAAACTCTGTGTGAGGATTATACCCAAATGCTGGTTTGGTTATGCTACAGGGCACCGAGAAGTGAAAATGACACGTGGTGATGAAAGTGTTGACACCTGGAACCTCAGGGAGTGTTATTACCCAGGCAGTGTCGTGCATCCACTACACAGCACTCACCTTCAGACCACCCAAACCTAACCTGGCACCTCCACACCCCAAAACCACGGGAGCTGCAGACCAGTCTGTGAACACTGTGACAAACACCTGCAGCGCAAGCTTCACGATGAGCTTCCAAATTTAAGAGACACAGAAAGATGTTTTATAACCTATAAGTCACTCAGCTGCAGCTTATCACTTAACAAGCCACTCACAATTCTTCACAATCCTTCTCCAAATGGAGAAAAGACTTTGAAGAGCATTTAGTGCAAGTGAAACATCCCCAGCTTTCTCCTCAGCCTCTGCTGGCTCTCCAATTAAATATGAAAGCAACAACTTAGTCATACTGAGCACGCAGGATGATTTTAAGACAGTGGTATTAAATCAAATCCCACAACTTTTCACACCTATTAAATTGTTACTTTGTCATTAGGAGGGGAGATTTCGATAAGCACGATGCAATTAACAGACAGTGCCTTTGTTACCAGGCTGCTCGTGATGAAGCCCAGGCTCCTTGACATTCCATTTCTTCCCCTCAAAGGCTCTGTGCTACAGCAAATTTATGGGTTTTAGCATGTAAGAGGAGAATTGGGCAGGTTACCTTCCAAATCAGTCAATAAGGCCCTTTCACTCAGGCTGGGGGAAGGCGGGTGGCTGCTGGAAAGCAACACAAGGCGCTCCCTTCCCCCTCCCCTCAGGACCCAAAAACGCTGCGTTCAAAACACTCCCATCCCCTGCAGCAAGGGATTAGCCATTTATTAAAAAGGAATCAAAACACTGTAAAAGGCTTCCAGTTAAGATTTCAAGGGGGGAAAAGAAAAAAAAAAAAACAACTCAACCCACATTAACACCGGTAGAACCAGAGTCACATTAGGAATTCTTCTGGGCACCGAAGAACAAGCAGCTCAAACACAAGCAGGATGTCGTTTGTCCCAATGATGCTGATCAAATGGCTCAAAAGGAGGTCAGAATTAGATTATTTCTTTTTTTTTATTTTCTTTTACTCAGTCATTTTGCTGCCTCCAAACTGAGCAGTAACAGCATTCACAACCTACAGGCATTTAGACTTTGGACTTTTAAGACAACTACCTACCTCCACGCTTGTTTTTTAAGGGGTTTTTTTGGCACTTCTCGAGGAGCGACAGACAATTATAATGGCCAATTATGTAAAACCTTTCATCCGAGAAAACACGGAGCACTACGCAAACACTCATTAGGACTCTCGGCTGGAGCCTGCGCCGCACGTTCGCCTGTTCCACAGCTCCCCTGGATCTCTCCAGCCACCAAAACTGGATGCCGAGCGCTGTGGCACGGCCAGGACAGCGCCCAGCAGGGCAGGGCCAGCCCCGGGAGTACTTACACGGCCTCGCAGGCGGGTTTTACAGCCCGCAACACGCTCCGGGCTGCTGCGGCTGAGCTTTACAGCCCCATCCAAGCCGGTTATTTAAAAACAGAGCGGAGACACACGCGGCTGCTGGGCGTTGTACGAAGCACCTCGCAGGACGAGCCTCAGACCCACTTGTCCGGCTGACCCAAGCAGATTTTTTCCAACTGGGAGCCGCACGGCGCAAGTCAATAACCTCGGTTTACTGAAGAAATTAAAAGCTACGCTTATTGTTTCGAGTAAGGCCTTGGAGGAAGTAATTCCGAGAAGAAATCACTTCCACTGTAATTGTACTTTTAACCTTTCCTTAGGTTCTTACGCCATCCCCACGTGAAGGCGTTATTCAAGAATTACCACAATATCTAATAACCATTAAAGCTCTTTTTCGGATCACTGTTTATGTTTAGCGAGTTTCACAACCCCTCCTTTCTGAAGAGCGGCTGATCGATGTATGAACCACGGGGGAAACCGTGCAGAAAAAAAAACACAACGAGGAAGTGACCGCAACTCGGGAGATCAAAATTTGGGGGGAAAACACGCGGTTTGGGAGGAGAGGGGCTGCTTTTAAAAGAAGGTCCGCGAAAAGACTGACCCGCAGAAA
This sequence comes from Hylia prasina, assembly GCA_013397195.1. Taxonomy (NCBI): domain Eukaryota; kingdom Metazoa; phylum Chordata; class Aves; order Passeriformes; family Sylviidae; genus Hylia; species Hylia prasina. The sequence goes on from VYXD01002343.1 coordinate 231,938, forward strand.
GCAGGGGGAGCTCGGTCTCCCCGGCCACGCGTGGGACGGGCGCGTTACGCAACCGCGTGGGAGCGGGGATGCTCCGCGCCCCGCACGGTGACCGGGCGGTGCGGGGGACACGACACCGCTCCCGGGCTCCCGCCGGGCCGGGAGAGCCGCGGCAGCGCTGCCAGCGGCGCCGGGGAGGGAGCGCCACAAAACCCCCGGGGAGGCCGGGAGCGGGGCGCGGGCGCTGGGGGAGCACCGCGGACAGAATAAAGCGAGAGGATAAAACCAAGCCAAGCGGAGCGGGGACAGAGCGCGGTGCCCTCGGCGCGGCCCCGTCCTGCGGGCGGCAGCGGCCCCTCGGCGGCCCCGCAGCCGCCATGGCCGGCGGAGCGCGGGNGGGGGCTCGGCTCGGGGCGCTTCCCGGGCTCCTCGCAAGTCCCTGTTCGAGGCCAGCGAGTTCCAAGGCAGCCCCCGGCGCTGGCGACCCAGAGTGGTTCCCCCGCTCTCCCCGGTGTGCCGGGCTTGCAGCTCACCGACGAGGTTTAGCGACCAACGTGGCATTGGAAGCCACGGGGGTGCAAGTTCCCAGCCCGCGGCGGGGCACCGGCAGCTTATCAGTGGATTTAGTCTGGTGATAACGAGCTAAAAAGCTGTAAGGTCCTCCACAGGAGGCCAAAAAGTCGTTCGATAAACCTCCTGGCTTTGAAACCTACTGAACTCTCCACTACAGGGCCAGAAGAATCACAGAATCAATTAGGTTGGAAACGACCTCTGAGATCATCGAGTCCAACCCATGACAGAACACCACCCTGTCAACCAGATCATGGCACTGAGTGCCACGTCTTGTTTTTCCTTAAACACCTCCAGGGATGGTGACTCCACCATCTCCCTGGGCAGTCCATCCCAAAAGAGCTACAGGGAGGTCACTGGGAGTGTCCCTCCCTACTGGAACCCCACCAGCGTGGTGCCAGCCTTGCCAGCTTGTTTTGCCAACGTTTCCTCCCCAGCAAAATCACTAAATACCCTTTGCTGTCATGTGTCCTTGGCAGAGGAAAACATGAGCTGCTGTTCCTGCTGAAGATGTATCCACAGCAGTGGTTTGTCATGCAAGTGTCACCCCAATCATCTTCTCCGTGCGGTGCTCAAGAAGTCTCAGCCTGCAGGGAGAAAGAGAAGGGCACTGGAGAAATCCTCTGAAACCAAATGTTTCTCTGAGAACAAGAGAGAAACACAAAGGGTAGGCATTGGGAAAAGGGAAATTAAGTGGTGGCATCAGATGGTAGCTTGAACCTAAAAGGGTTGCTACAAGGAGCTTCCCCTCTCCTTAAAAGATTTTGGCAAATCGTTTCCACTTAGATCGAAGCAGGCAGCAAACTGAGAAGGCCTGCTTCCTTTCCAGCTCAGGGAGCAGCAGGAAGCTGTTCAGAGGACATTTAGGTTGGATATCAGGAAAAGGTTCTTCCCCCAGAGGGTGGTGGGGCACTGAACAGGCTCCCCAGGGACTGGTCACAGCTCCAAGGCTGCCAGAGGTCAAGAAGCGCTTGGAACACGCTCTCAGGCACAGGGTGGGATTGTTGGGGTGTCCTGTGCAGGGCCAGGAGTTGCTCTGGATGAACCTTGTGGATCCTTTTCCACTCAGGATATTCTAGAACTCAATGATTCCCTGACTTGCTGGAGGCCAGCACTATTCACTCTCTGTACACTGCTGAGAGGAGATCCTTGAGACTGTTCTCAAGCTAAAAAGCAGTGCAAGCGTGTCAGCGCAGCACTGTGCCATGACAGCCCTGAGGAGGGGCAGAGCTAATTAGCCAAGGCCCAGGATCACATTTCCATGGTGTCTCAGGTGGCTGAGATGAACCTCCCAAAGTCTCTGGAGCCCCTGTTGACTGTGGCTGCTGTATACAAAGCAAGGGTGGGAGGAAAGACAGAGGTAAGTTGAATTGCTGAAGGTCAATTTGTTAGATCAGGACAGAAAACAGACCTTACTGTTCTCACCCCTCCAGTACTTTCTCCACTGGACTGTAACAAACCACAGAACAACAACGGGATTTAGCTGCTGCTGACACAGTAGTTTCCTGTGTTCCAGGGAAAATTCTGTATTTTGGTATAGCACCAAATGCATATGGAAAAAAAACCTGTTTACTAGCAGGGCCCCACAGTTTGGGGACATGCAGTGAAATGCAAGATATCCCCAGATGACTTAAAGGGCAATGAAATATGTGCCCTGTCATATTAGAAAAAGGCCCCACAAAGATACAGCCCCAATCTTTTATTGTAAATTGATAAAGACAGTGAATTACCATTTGCTGCTAAGTGACTCCTAATGATTAAACAACCTTTCTCCTCCCACCCCCTCGGGGCATTTAAGTGATAATATAAGAAAGATTCTGCACACTGTTTAGCTTAAATGGCCATCTGGCCCTTCTGCATTTCAGTAGCCTTGAACATTAAAAAAACAATAGATAAAGAAAACCAGTCCTATCTTATCTGACCTGGAGAAGTTGAACTCTGTTCGAACAAAGAGGATTAACCAAGTCCTTCCAGCTCTTTTATTGTTTCCATGTTGATTAGCAGTCATATTCCTCACAGATTTGTGTCCTACTCTCTAAAGCAAGAGAAGAAAATGTCCCTTACTGGCTGTATTAATTTTAATCATGAAACACAACTCCAGCACTTCCATCCAGCTTCCACAGGGTGTGTCCTGTTCCTTGGCAATTGAGGCACATGCCAAAAAAAGATAAAGGTTTTCAGCCAAAATTAAAAAAAAAACCCAAACAAACAAGCAAAACAAAACAAAAAACCTGGAATTATTGTGCAAGTAGGGAAAAGGATGCTCTTTTCAGAGGAAAATGTAATGGTCTTGGCCTAACTCAGAAACCTGCTTCCTGCTGCTGAGACTTCATGTAATCCCACCCCACTAAGTGCTTTCTTCATCTGCTTTTGCTCAAGGGGATAAAAACACAATTTCCCCAAAGCAACCCACTCAAAGTCCCTGGAAACAAAAAGAAGTTTGGTCTCAACTCAGCTTATGGTTGGCTTATGGTTGAATCCAGCATTTCTTCTGGGATTAATTCCCACTCCCCTCTTCTGCCATGGAAGAAAACTAGGAAGGGTTGAGTCTGGAAAGAAGTGTGATATCCTTAAGAATGTGGCCTTGGGGTTTGAAGAAAGCAGCCAGCTGAGGACGCTTTCACCTGCAGTGCTGGAGCAGCTTTGTGAGTGAAATCTGTAGCAGCAGGGAACATTTGGTGTAAACACCCCGTCAATAACAGAGGATGTACAGATATGCTGAGGTAAAACCACTCAGGCTCTGTTCCCAAGTGCACTTTGCATGCTGACATTGCTCGTTTGCATTTTTGTGAAAGCTGGGAGCTTATAAATGTGCTACAACATCCAGCTTTTGGGTATCAGCTGCCAGAGTGCAACAGAATCTCCAGAGTCAGGTACCTCGTCCTTCTATTTATAGTCCAGAGAGAGACACTTCCCAAGGGCAAGTGGAAACTCCCACCTGGGAGCAGAGACCAGGGAGAAGGAAACATCAAACAAGAGCTGTGTTAGAGTCACTCTGCACAGCCAGTGTAGGAGTTTCCATCAGCTCAGGATCCCAGGCCCACACAGTGGGGTTCAGGAGCCTGTCAGTGCTCTTTGAAGGACTGGAGCAAAAACAATTTCTGTTTAACACCGTGGGTGTCAAGGTTGCATTTGATGTTATTTGTTGTATGTATCTGAGTGGTGGAGAAATACCCAGCAAAGGGAAGGCACTCTCCAGGCTCATGCAGGTGAGAGTCCAAACATCTCTCTCTACCTGCTTGCACCATGGGCTCCTCACAGGTGACAGGCACTGGGGGATGGCTTCCTCCCATTCCTGGTAAAAAATGGGCTGCAGAGCAAAACAAACCTCACAGAACAGAGCAAGAGGCTTTACTGTGTTCCCTAGTTGCTTCAAGACAGGAATTTCACTTCTATTTTCTGCTCCTAGAATTTGTTCTGGTTTTTAAACTAGCAACCACTTCAGATGAAAAGCCTGAGCAGAAGTGGGAACAGCAGCCAATGCACCATAATGGATTTGCTGTTCAATACTTGATTGAGATATTATCAATTAAATTTGGCAACCTGTGCCCTCTGCAGTGTCTTTTTTTACCTACAGAGGATTTTCTTTGACTGCATGCAAGTGGCTGTGGGGTGCAGCTTTATAACTCCATTTACCTATACTTTCACCAAAAATATGATGAGAAAATGTAATTATTTCAGGGCTAAATTTCAGGATAGATTTCCCTGCACACTCCATATTGCTCCTCATTTGTGCAAGGCTGGGGAGAATCACCTTCACAAACAACAATATTCCACGTGAAGGAATGAAGAGGAAAAAGAGCAAGTTAGCAGATTGCCACGTAATGATCTCCTCAGTACAAAATGTATGGGATAATGACAATTATAGTGCCAAGAAATAAAAGAATTCACATTGGTTCTCAAAGCTCTATGGCTAAAATGGGATATTATCATAAAATCATCAGCTCTGTGTGAGAACAAGGAGTTTAACCTTTCGGGCATGGCTAATATCTGCACAGGATAAATGAGTTTAGAAATTCACATCCCTTGTTTATTTCTATGAAACGGCAATATGCTAATTCCTCTGAACACAGTATTTCTCTTAGCACAATAAAATCCGTAGCAATCAGGAATTTGGCTGGAAAGCACCTGATTAGAGCGTTTTATCTGAAGTGACATCACAACACTTGAAATTCTTGGTGTCATTCAAACACACCGAGACCCTTGTGGTGCCCTAAATATTGTCAGTGGCAGGTGTGTCTGCAGCACGTTAAGGAAACCCATTGTGGCTGTAACCCACCTGGCTCAGGTAACACCTGCAGAGGTGCACAGCAAACCCAGGGCAGGTACTCGGGTTCCTCAAGGGCCCACGGCTGTGTTACCACTCCTGTTGTTATTTGAGCTCCTCAGATTAAGCCCAGGCTGCAGCAAAGCTTCCTAAATTGTGTATCCACACCCAGGAGAGTGGAAAGGAGCAAAGGTGCCCAGCCAGATGCACCAAGGAGGAAACAAGTATTGTTTCAGTATATTCAGGTATGCACTTAGGAAAAAACCCGATTTTGGGTTGAAATGGTGACACTCCTAAAGTCACTTTCTCCCTAAAACTTGTGTTTCAGCACGGCTCACATCCTTGGACTATATCCTGGTATAAGGCAGAATTGCTGAATGTCCTCAAATTCCACTGCCACAGGAGAAAAAGTGGAGTAAGAAAAGTCAGCAAACACCGAGGACTGCATTGGATTGGACTCTGTACACTCTACAGATCTGAGCTCCTGTGGTTCTGTTTAATTGGATCTTTTTCAAACCATCACTTGTGCAGCACTCAATAACCTCCATGCTGATCTTTTATTATCTCTAGCAAATAAATGACTGTAGGATTAGGCTGGATGGTCAGTATTTGTAACCTTTGCTGTAACCTTTGTCAGTCTGTGCAGAGACAGGGGGTGACTTTTCCCCGACTGCTCTAATCTGGGATGCCCACGGCCATTCACTCTGATCGTTGCCGTGGGGAACAGCTCTGTGCTCTTACTGCGGTGCTGAATCCATTTATTGCTGTCTTAAAATCGCATTTACATACGAAATTACTGATATATTTGTGTAACGCCAGAGGGGATCCCGCATTTTCAGGCTGCTGGAAGGGCATGGTTGTCCTCCGCCGCTGACCACCGCTCCTGCTGCTCAGCAATTTCCCGTTTCCAAACACTTTTTTTTTTTTTTTTTTTCCCCCTCTCCAAACGCCGTCCCCATTTTTGCAGTGCCACCAAGCGGATGGTTCCCACGTCAGCGTTTGAATTTCACAGGTTACCACTTATAAACAAAGAGAGAACTCTCCGGTAGCTGAGAACGCTGTTAAACGCAACCCACCTGAACGAACCGCGGGGTTGGTGCGATGCGGGTATGGCAGGAAATAAAGGGTCGTTAATAAAAAAAAACTTCAATTACGTGTTTGTGGCCCTTTCAGAACTGCGGAGACCCGGCTTTGGCTCCTCAGGTGGCACAAAGTGAATGTTAAGGCGCGGACACAGACCTTGTGGGCTCCTCGGTTCAGGCGAGACATGGACTTCCCGGAATGGGTGCAGGGGAGGATGACAGCAGGACTGGAGCATCTTTCTAGGAAAGGATGAAGGAGCAGGGGCTGTTCCGGCTCGAGAAGGGACCTGACCCTTGTCTGTCAGTGTCTGCAGGAAGGGCTCAGAGACAGACCACGCTCTGCTCCCTGGGGCCCAGCAATGGCACCACTGAGGAACGAGCAGGAACTGATGCCCACAAATTCCACATGAACATGAGGAAGAACTTCGCTGTGCAGTGACCCAGCCTTGAACACAGACCAGAGAGGATGTGGAGTCTCCCTCTCTGCGGATATTCCAGGGCCGTCTGGACACAATCCTGTGCCTTTTGCTCCGGGATGACCCTGCCTCAGCGGGGAGATTGCACCAGATGAGCCACTGCCGTCCCTTCCAGCCTTGTCCGTTCTGGGATTCTGTGGGTGCTGGGAGGGCTCATCACTGTCCCTGAGTCCCGGTGGGAGTGAGGGCTTTGCAAGCCCAAACCGGTGCCAGGTTGGGCTGAGCCGGGACCAGGTGACCCTCGGGCACAGGTGACCCCCGCCGCCATCTTAGCGCCCCCGCGCCCCCTGGGACGCCAAGGGCCGGCCTGGCCCCGCGCCCTCAGCGGTTCCTCCTCCTCACTCCGTCAGCCAATGAGCGGCAAGCGAGGGCGGGGAAATGCCCCGAGGAGCCAATGGAAATTAAGCGTGGCCACCCGGCGACCAATAAGCAGGCCGCTGTGGGGTTCCGGCGCTGCCAATCACCGGCCGCGGGTGAGGCCAATGGGAGCCGGCGGTCCGGGGCTGGCCAATGAGCGTTGGCGGGTGAGATTTGAAAGCGCGGCGGGGCGGTGCGCGGAGGGGGCTGCGCGGCGCGCGGGGACGGGGCAGGTAATGGCGGCTCCGGGGGGATTGAGCGTCCCGGGGCGGCATTTGGGAGTCCTGGAGGGGCTTTGGGGGCTCAGACGGAGCTTGACTCCCCGGCAGTGTGCTCCGGAAGGGGTGCCGGGGGTCGGTCTCGCCTGGCGGGGGGGTGGCAGCGGTGCTTCTTCTCTGAGTTGGG
>VYXD01002343.1:239106-312183 GCA_013397195.1 Hylia prasina
GCGCCGGAGGCGCCGGCGGGGAAGGGGCTGAGGGGACAATCCGGGGGCGGCCCCGCACAGCGGGGTCCGGGGATGTGCCCGACAGTCTGATCCGACCCCCGGGGCCAGGCTCGAAACCGTTGAGTCCAGGTTTTATTCAGTTTCTACCCGCTTTAAACGTAGCGAGGTTTGCTCGTCCTGCTCTGTTTTCTCACTATTCAGGCTAAAAGGGAACCTCAATGTTTTCATGCTCATATTGCTCTTTGGTTTTTAGGGTGTTGCTGGTCAACAGTGTTTCTTTCCCTTCGCTGTTATTTATCAAAATGAATGTTCAGCTTTAATTTTTGGTGCTATACGGTAGCCAACCACAAGTCTTTTGTGTAAGCCCTCTGTCCCTTTCTTGCTAACAGTCTTTACTTGAGTTAATGCTAATTTAAATATCAATTAATCTTCTAGGCTCCTGTTTGCGAAGATACTCCACGGAAACAGTAACCTGGGAAGAAGAGGAGACAGGTATTTTTGTTCTAAACGCATCTTTGGGATATTGAGCACGACACACATTTTTAATGAGCCCACAGATATCACTGATAACCTTGTCATACTTAAAGAACATGTCTGAGGGTAAATTTAGGAACTTTGTCATGAAAAAGGATGAGTGTAGAGACTAAACTGCTGCTTTGAGGAATATTTATCATCCAGTCAGCTCAAAAGCCTGCTCCTTCTAGGACACAAGTAGTAAAGGTGTATTCCCACTGTTTTCTTTATGACTTTCTGTAATGCCATGTAATTACTAACAATTCTGTAATGACTAATTCTGTAATTACTAGCAGGATCAGTTCAAATACGATTACTGGAGATGCTCATGAATTAACCTCCCTTAATCACTTAAATGTAAAGCAGGGCAAATATGACCTGTGAACTGCAGTGGAGTTTCTTGCACTCGTCATTAACTGGCATTTTTAATCTATTTCTGAAAGCTGGAATGCAAGATGCAGGGTGAAGCCCAAGATATTCACAAATCAGGTGTGCTGGCATGGACCAGCTCTTCCAGGATTGTGTGGAGGAGATCCAGTCCCTGATTTGAGTTTTGATTTTTATTCCCCTTTGCTCTTTAACTTCCGCTGACCATTTTTCTCTCCTGCAGCACTGAACATAGCAGAAAAAAAGGAGCAAAATGCACTGATATAGGTTTCTGTCCAGCATCTGTTCTAAGCAATTCCAGGAGGTTGTGCAGGTGCTATTGGTGCTGTGCAAGTTACCCCTTTCCATGAAGTGGGGAACAGAGAGCTGCCACTGCCAGCACTGATGGCATCTGAACAGGCTTGGGCTGTATTCATTCTTCCAACAGCTCAGTTTCTCTCCTTGGCTGCTTTTCCTATAAGTATGTGTAGTTTATTTCTGCATTATTTCAATTTCACTGCTTTTTCTTCTAACATTTGGGTTTTCCAGCTAGGCTGCTGGTTGGGTTTTTGGCTTTTGGTGGTATGTAGATGGGAAGGGGATGGACTTTAAGAAATCCTGTGCACCCATTGTCAAATCTTTTCAGTTCAGTTCACTGATGCTGATGCAGTTCACAGTCCTTCATGCTGTCCTGAAATGAAGAACCTCAGTAAAATGACTAAATTACCAATGAACTAATAACTGTTGGGTGTTTAGTTTAGCTCTGTCACCGTGCTTACTGTAAAGCTGTTTCCTGTTAGTGGCGGAAGATGAGACACGTGAAAGACCCTGGCTGAGGTGGAAAACCCTTGACAAGACAGGTTTCAGTGGGGATGCAGGGGATAACAGAATCCCAGGATGGTTTGGGTAGGAAGGGACCTTAAAGCTCATCTTGTTCCTATCCTCTGCCACAGGCTGGGACACCTTCCACTGTCCCAGGTTGCTCCAATCCCCATCCAGCCTGACCTTGGACACTTCCAGGGATCCAGGGGCAGCCACAGCTTCTCTGGGCACCCTCTGCCAGGGCCTGCCCACCCTCACAGGGAGGAATTTCTTCCCAATATCCCATCTAACCCTGCCCTCTGTCTGTTTACATCCATTCCCCCTTGTCCTGTCACATCAGACCCTAGTCCAATGTCCCTCTCCCCCTCTCCTGGAGCCCCTTTAGGCACAGCAAGTGCAAACCAAGTGACAATTGCCTTAAGGCTTCCTCAGGTTAAAAAAGATGGGGAAAATGCTGTTTGAAATAACCACTATTGTATTGCAGTTGCATCCTGGAAACATCCTGGTTCTGAGTACTCTGCTGCAAAATTCCTTGCTATCAGATAGGTCTAATCTAAATGGGATGTTGCTTCCAAGTATTGTCCTACAGCCTTGTCATTTACTTGCTCATCTCCTTAATGTGGAAAACAGCTGTGGAGAAAGCAGCCCAGGCATGGGTGCAGTATCCCTTCCTTATTCTGTGTTAAACTTAGTGACTACTCAACAACCAAACTGGTCCCTGGAATGAATAAAAACAATGAGAAATTGCTGAAAAAGTCGTTGCTGAAATTGTCATTGGAGTTTTCTCTGGTCACATACAGAAATAAGGAATTCATGGCTTTGCTCATAACGTGCAAGCCTGAACAAAAACGAGAAGCAAACAGTGACAGTGTGTTCCTAATCACTGTGATTGTTGCCTAAGGTCATCAGGATGGCTGCCACCTCCCAGTTTGCCAGTCGATACAAGAAGGATTTGAGTACAGAAGCCCTCAGGACCAAGGTTGCCCGCAGGAAATCCATCCTTCAGAAGGAGAACAGGCACAAGCTCTTCCAAAAGGGCCGGCAGTTCGGGCTGGCAGATGTCAATGTCCAGCTCTCCAAGGAGAGGGGAATTTCTGAGCTCAAGGAAACCAGGGAATTGTGCTCTCAAGAGAACAGCAGTGTGAAACAGAGTAAGTAAAGACTTGCTGTAGACCCTTTTTTTTTTAATGTTAAAAATTTTAAGTAGGTTTCGTAGCATTATCACAGAAACCTAATAGCAGTCCACATTTTAACTTGACAAAAAAGTTTAAGATTTAAAACCCATCAGCCTTTCCAAGTGTTAAAATCAAGACAATAAAAGCTTAATACAACTGTACCCTTCTCATTGCTCAAGTGGTATGAGTGAAGCTTTGCTCTGATTTGTCTGCAGCAGCTAAAGGAAGAATTCATTTTGTTATTAATATTCAATAGGAAGTAGCTTCATGATTGCTTTGTCCTTTAAGATGTGAAAAACTCCAATCTAAAATATGATCTAACTGATGCACTCATGTGCTTAGCAGTGGGCAATTTTATATCATATATAACATTAATGAGTAACTGCATACTATGATTTTATTTTGAAAATGGCTAGTTTTTGACAACTCATTTTTCCTGTCAGAAAATAGGGCCTGCATATATGCTGAATTCTGCCCCTTGGCTCTCCTGGATGCTTGTGGTCTAAGAAATTAAGTTAACATTTAAAAATGTTAACAGGGCTTTTTAGAAATACTTTCACCTTTAGTATTTTGATAGCAGAAGATTATTGGAGGATAGTAATTTTTTGAAGATTATTGAAGTCTGTAAGTAATAATGTCCAATATGAAATTTAATAATTTTGTCTTGGTTTTCCTTCATAAATTTCAACTTTAAGTAGATATTAATTTTTCAGGCAGACATAATTCAAGTTTGGCATCATCTTAAGGTTTTTTTCTTTCATATAACTTCTGCCTCATTTCTTCTCAGACTTTGGTATCTACAGCTCAGTTTTCAATGGCATTGCAAGTGTTTGGATAGGCAAACTGCTATAAATAAACCAAGTAAAAGGCTGAAGTGTTAATTTTCATGCCAGTAACCTTGCAAGCCTGTGAAATGGGAGTAATCCTCAGGTGGATATTTGGGAAAGTCAATTTGTAAGTTGAAATTTACCACTGCGTTCCCTTCTAGTCAGTTCCGCTCTTTGACTTACATTCCCCTTCTAGCTCGGAAAAGCTTATTGGAAATTTCTCACTTCTTGTCAGCTCAAAAACATCCCCATGATTTTCTAAACCAGTCTGTCTCCCACCTCTGCTGCAGAACAAGCCCCAAATGCAGCCNGAATTCATAGTAATCCTCAGGTGGATATTCGGGAAAGTCAATTTGTAAGTTGAAATTTACCACTGCGTTCCCTTCTAGTCAGTTCCGCTCTTTGACTTACATTCCCCTTCTAGCTCGGAAAAGCTTATTGGAAATTTCTCACTTCTTGTCAGCTCAAAAACATCCCCATGATTTTCTAAACCAGTCTGTCTCCCACCTCTGCTGCAGAACAAGCCCCAAATGCAGCCACCAAGAGGATGAACGAGCGCAAGGAGATGCTGCAGCGCTACAAGGAGGAGAAGGAGCTTCGCAAACTGCAGGAGCAGAGGGAGAAAGCCAAGAAAGGGGTGTTCAAGGTTGGGCTGTACAGACCAGCTGCACCTGGATTTCTTGCTCTTGCTCCTGAGGAACCAGCAGTAGAAAAGCCAAGAGAGAAGGAAACGAGGGTAATATTTCATATCTAAATTAATTGCATCTGTGTGTTCTGTTTGAATTGCTATTTGTGTACAAGATGTGTGTGTTACTCCAAATAAGCTGTTTGTTTTGCAAATGCTTTATTAATGTTTGCTATGATAAGGAACGAGAAAGGGAGGAATTTGGCTCATTCTCTTTTTTAAACAAAGCTGGAAATACTACTAATGATATGTGGATTTTTGTGTTCAGTTCAAAAACTGGAATGATTCATCCACAAATGGAAGAGCTGTGTTATTTTAGAACTGGTAACTTGTTGATATTTAGTCAGCTCAGCTTTGAAAGCTTTCCAGATTGCACACTTGACCCATTTTGCACAGACATGTTTTTCACATTTATGACTCTTGCTCAGTCTCTCAGTGACAAGGGCTAAAAGGAGTTTATTAAATCTCATTTCCTTGGGGATGTTTCCAGGCAGCTCCTGCTTTCTCTGGAAGGATTACTCGATCAAAAGCCAAGATCCAAGAAGGAAAAACTATGATACCAACTCTGATACCAACTGCATCTAAGTCCTCTACGGTTTGTTTTATATACATATAAACTTCAGTGAATAAATTTAGAGAAAAGGATGCAATTTCAGACTCAGGGTAGTATCTTTACAAGTTTGATTAGATCAGTAAAAGCAGAAAAGGGCACAGATTTTTCAGATCTGTTTTTCAAGATACTTCAACTATTGCTTAAATATTTTTCTTCATTCTTTTTCTGATAATTTATTAACTAGTTAGATAATACATGATTACATATCCCTAAACCAATCTATTTTAAGTTATCCTTAATGTGTCTCTACTTTTTAAAGCCCCCTGTGGAAAATTATTTGACTTCTTCCTTTACTGTAATCTAGAACAGATAGATGAGGAAAGAAATTGGGCTGCTGAATTTCTGGAAATCTGAAATCTTCACAAAAAACCTGATTTTTTTTTTTCTTGTAGGTGAGTGCCCATGGGCAGAGCGTGCGCTCTACACAGGCAGGACATAAACAGATGAGTACAGTCAAAGTGGCAGAAAAGGAGAAAGGTATGGAAATACAGCTGAACCTGAAAGTTTTGGGGAAAGATCCACAGTACATTTTTGGGTGTAGGAAGGAAGGAGGAGATTCTAAGATGGCCATTCCTACCAAGGGCAGCAGCTGGCAGAATTATCAGGTGTGTGGCTCCAGGGGTCACATGAGCTTGTTGCCTCCATGGGCTGGGGGAAATGGAATGCAGGATCCTGACAATCCTGGTTACTGATTATTCCCTGTGGGAGAGGAAAAAGAAACAGGTCAGTGGGCAAATTGCACAACTGCCAGATGCCTCAGCTCCTGGAGCTGTGCAGAGGTTTCTGTTTGCCTCAAGAAGAGTATCACAGGTAGTGACTGCTGTTGGAAAAGAGCAAGTATTTTCTGTGTCAGTCACTTTCAGTGCCACAATTACAGATGTTTCTTAAGAAAACAGCAATTAAAGAAAACCCCAACCTCTGCCACCTGTAAGGGATTATAATACTTGGATCAGAAACTCTTCCTCATAGCTCAGTGATATCCTTAAGTAGATACAACCAAGTCATGTGGAATGTTGATGTTAATGCCAGACATTCAGTAATGCAGAGTGAAATGACTGTCACATCATTAATCTAATCAAATCAACAAGCAGCATTTATTTAAATAATTTTCAGTAGTGCCTTTGGTGAATATTGAAAAGATGTATTATTAGTGTTTGATATAACAATTAAAATGTTTACTTTTTGCAAAATGGTCATCCATTGACTTTTTCTTTTTCTAAATCCATTGATTTTTCCTTTCAAAAATTGATTCTTTCTTTTGTACTGAATCAAGGATCTGCATTATATGTACTCAAACTTCCCTGCCCATGGCAGGGAGGTTGGAATGAGGTGATCCTTAAGGTCCTTTCCAACCCAAAGCATTCTGTGAAACACCAATATAAAAATGTTTGGGAAGTGAATGTTTGATCAATCCAATATTGTACTTACCTACCCAGTATATTTTTCCCAACTTTTCATTCTAGCTGCTACAGGATCACAGCTTGACATTAAAGACAGGAATAGCATTAGCAGGAACCAAGTGGGGATTTCAGACATGCAGGGAATGGAATAAAGAGCTCCCATGAAATTTGTCTGTGCAGGAAAATGCTGTCATTTTAAAAGCCTATTAGAAACAGTGCTAAAATACAAAGATGAAAATGATTAAGATGGGTAATATGGTGCATGAACTTGTCATGTTTTATAAAATATTTCAGAGCCAATTAGCCCTAAGAGTGCTTTGTTAGACTGCATTAAATTCTGACCTTGGAAATCTTTCATATAATGGCCAGGGCATCACATTGTTACACCAATGGTTTGCTTAAGCTTCCAGCTGTGCAAATAATAATGGCAAAGATATTACTGTAAAAATCTTCATCTGTAAAACAGGGAGGGCTTTGACTCTGATTGCAGGGAGCAGTGGGAAGCATTCCTTAAGCTTTGTGCATGGCATCAAGCACACTTGATGGACCTGTACAGTAAAACCAGCTCCAGCATCCCTCAGTGCATTGCCTGGATGTCAGGGCCAAGCTGTGCACTGAGGTGACCAAAAGCCACCCAACCCTGTTCATTCTGGCAAACCCATGTGACTGGTAACTGCTGGTGCATTTTTCTGAGTTCTACAAAATGCAAACTTTCAGTTATTACTTGAGTGCAGCTCCTTATTAAACTTAGGATCTCTGTGATTAATCTCTCTTGCAGCCCAACCAGCCCCAAGTGTGAGAGTCACCAGAGCAGCTGCCTCTGCTGCCAGGCAGGTGCTGAAACCAGCTGCTGCTGCTGCTGGTAAGTGAGGCAGGGTTGTGTAGCTCAGCTGTACCTTAGGATGCATTTAAGTCATGCCAAATTATCATCTAAGAAAAGGACTAAACACTGGATCACTCAGACTCTTGTCTGGAACTCTAGTGCAATGTCTACGTCAACATGCTGAAACCAACACTGGACAGTTTCCCACAAACTCCCCCTCAGTTTCTCACAAAACCACCCCTGAGTTTCCCACAAAACCCCCCCTCAGTTTCCCACAAACCCCCATCAGTTTCCCACAAAACCCCATCAGTGTGGAGCATCCATGTCCATGTGGTAATTGCAAACTCAAAGAACAAAGCCAGAACTGGTAAAGATTGGCACTTTGGTGTGTGGCTCTTTATGGCCATATAATGATTAAATGTGTAGGCAGGAACATCTCTGGAAGAGATGAGAGCCTTTGTTCTTCAGGTTAGGAATTTCCCTTTGTGTTTGCCTGTTTACTGGAATTCAGTCCACCCACAGAATCCCTATGCCATATAGAAATAAAAAATCTGAACTCAAATTGGCTTGACATTCTCTCTTCAACCTTTCAGGAAACAAGGTGACTTTTATTTTTGCTATATGGCAACATCTAAAGATTGATGACTTAATGAATCTGTTTTCTTGGTGATACATCTGTTACTAGGCTGTTAAATCCCAGGGCAGGTTTTCTTTTGAATTAACTTTTGCAATGCTATTTCTTCCCTTTAGCCACCTCCCACCCCAGAAATAAAACAGTCTCTCCCTGTCTTTAGCAACTGGATTTTTATGGCAGTGTTTTGGTGAAAGATTGTATTAATCAGATGCCTTTTTGACCTCTGGGAGTGTCTCTTTTTGTAGGTAACCAGTCACAGAGAAAGACAGCAAATGTAGGAAAGCCAAAGAAAGCTGTCAAACCTGATCCCACAAAGGTAGGTCATGTAATAGTTGAAATGGAAAAGCAGTAAAACTGATTTAAGAGCCAATAACTGTGTCATTGTAGCTGAAGTGCTCAAGCATAAAAGTAGTAATTTTGTTAATAAGCCAGAATTTGGGAAGGAGTTGTATGTATTGATGCTGCCATATTTTAAAAATGAGGATCAAATTCAGTGCTCATGTAGAATCACAGAATGCTGTGAGTTGGAAGAGACCCACAAGGATCATCCCAATCCTCCTGGCCCTTCACAGGACAACCCCAGGAATCCCACCATGGATATGGACATGACTGATGGGTCATTACTAATCAAGATCTGGATAATGATTGAAAATAGACAAGAAGTTCTTGCATTGCATATATCTGATGTTTTAACTAGTCACAAAAACCCCACCCCACTGCTTTGCTGGTTTAATCAAGCAGCTGTAAATTTTGTGCAGTTCCTTCCTTTTTGAAGTGTATTCTGTATGGATCCTTTTCCTGCTCAGGTAACAATATGAGGCTCTAGAAGCTAAGAAATAAACACATTTTTGGGTTTTGAGCCACCAAAAAATAAAGCTGAAAATGCTGTTCTCTGCGAAGTAGAACACTATTCTCTGCATGATTTACAGCTGAAGGCAGTCAGTTGTGGTTCTTGGTGTCATCACTTCCAGAATTTTTTATGCATTCATGTGCAGACAGTTCTGTGCAAGAGCTACCTATGATTTTTTTCTGTCTTTTGCTCCACTCTTCCCTCTCACACTTCCCATCCCCACCTTGTTCCTGTAACTGCAGCTGTGCTTTAGTGTGTTTGAGATTGTGCAATCACACCCCAGCAGGAGGTAAGAGCACTTGTATCTTCCTTGGACAAACACTTCTTCACAGGCAGGAGTTCCTGCCAGTTGGTAAACTCTTGCTGTAACCACAGGCAGCTCATTTGAAAAGGTTGGTTAAAAGCAAAATTCAAGGTTTTACATTCCTAGCAGAGGTGACTGAAGTATAACAAGACTTTCAGTGGATTGAAGATGCATATTTTCTTGAAAAACACCCAAAGTTTTTCTGGCTGGCTTGAGCTAACAATCTCAATTAGGTATCTCAGAAATGTGTTTTGTGTGGCTGTCTGGTCACTCATCTCATAAGAATGTGAATTATTGTTTAATTTTTTTCTCCTTTTAATGACATTCTGTGGTGCTAACTGCACTTGTCTTGGTTGCATTCCTCAGCTATCAGCCTATTCCAGCTTGTTTTTCAATCTTTGGATTGGACTGTGTGCATAAACCATCATTATTCAACAGGCCTAGTTGGATTTGGAGCCAGTAATTCTGCTCTTGAGGATTTTGTCACCTTAAAGCCTTTTTTTCTAGCAGTGGGAGCAATCATTTGCCAATTATTGTTTTGGTAGGTGAGGTGTTCTGCTTTAGCCCCTGGAGTGGATTGTTGCATTCTTTGTAGTGAAGTGTTACTTCTGTCTCTAGAATGATTTGCAGGTGTCAAAAATGGTTGGACTTGGTGGTAACTCATCACTTCTGCCCAGGTGTGCTGTTTTAGGAGCTGATTTACCTTCAGCTGTTCCCTTCCTGATGGCTTTCAGACACTCATGTTATAATTCAGGCCATGCCTATTGCAAACACGATTGATTTGATTTGTCTATGCTGTTACAGGTTATTTCTTCTAAACATGAAGTGGAGACAAATGCTGAAGTGGATCCAGGAGTGAAAGCTTCTGCAGCTGATTCCAAACACTCAGTGCCAGTTCAGGAAGAACAAACCTCAGTGGAAAACAACAGTTTTTCTCCAAGGAGACCCAGAACACGCTCCTTTGCACCTCAAAACTTTGTGTTTCAGCCTCTGAGTGGATTGGCAACCTACACTGTGACACCCATGTCTCCTTCAAGGGCAAATGCTTTTTTGACACCCAGTGCTGTCTGGAATTTTTCAAAATCTCCAATGTAAGATTCTTCTTCCTGATGGGGCCTAAAATGCAAGTGAACCTCTCTGTGGGGATGCAAAAAACCCATTTTTCTATAGAAATATTAATTTTGTAACAATCTTGTGGTAACACCTGATCCTTATGGTTTCTATCACTGCTTAAATATGGAGTTAACACAATAGCAGATATGGATATAATCCATAATTCTGCCCATGCTTGAGGGGCAGCTGTCAAGGACTCTGCCCTGTATCTATCTATCTGCACAGATTTATTCATTTGACTTCTCTAGTGCTGTGTGGAATTTTGCCTTCTAAACTGTGCATTTCTGTGAAATTTGCCATATTTGATGTCACTTTCTCAATGTGTCTTAACTAAAGGTACTTGGGTTTGTTTCCAGCAAAATATTTGGAAAATCCAGTGAAACTAAAGCACAAAAGCCTAATTTAAAAAGTGAACCTTCACCCTCTGTTAAAGGCATTCAAGAACAGCAAATGACCACAAGTTTGAAAGGAGGAGGTAGGAAGTTCACATTTCCTTTATTCTAATGCTTTGAATTATCACCAGATTCTGAACAAGTTCCTTTCATCTTTTTCAGCAGGTGAATCAGATGAGAGAACTTCCACTCAGAGACCAAACAAAACAACTCCTGTCTCAACAGCACTTGCAGTGAAGTCAGATGATACAAGAGAGCAAGAGCATGATGTGCCCTATTTCAGGTTTGGGTTCACTTGTTTCACTTCCCTCTTGTCCATTTGAAGGTTCTTAATATGAATAATGAGATTTCTTCTAAAGATCAGCTTAATTTAAAGGTGATTGGTGTCTGTCAGACCTTCCTGTCTTCCTTTTTGTGCCTTAAGTGCAAGGAAAGAATGTAGAATTCTGGAGTGTAACACCTTGTCCTAAGGAGCGTGAGCTTGAAAGCAGTAGAAAGGAAATTACACCTCAGCCACTCAGCTCAAAGAACTGTGGCTTCTCTGAGAGCAAAAGGATAGTAACCATTCACAGCCACAAGTCAGGAAATTCTCCAAATCCTTCTTTTTTCTCTGTCCCTGTATTTTCAGAAACATTCTTCGGACTGAGACGGAGAGGCTGCTGTCTCAGTGCCTGCAGTGGGAAGGAAACCTTGAGCTGGACATTCCAGAGGATGGTGAGAGTGATCTGCAAAAGGCACTGGAAGGGGGATTGTGGGACCTGAATGGAACAGAGGGAAGGACATGTATCTGCTGTTTGCAAAATAGCAAAAAAAAATTTGCAAAGCTGTCCTAGGGAAAGTTTAGAGGTGTGTCTGCCCCAAGATACAAAACGTCTCCTGTTCCTAAAATTTGTATAGTGCTTGCAGTGATGGTGATTAAGTGAACAAAGTGAACTTCAAAATAGTTGAAGTGTATTTAAATGTATGAACTTTAGCCAAGCTGGTTTTTAAAAATAAGATTAGCTTTTAATGTGGAGTAAGTGCCCTTATCTGGGAAAATATAGATGACTTCAGAAATGCTTATCTTTAAGACTTGAGAGAGTAATTTTCTTTTGAAAAGAAGCAACTTCAGAGCATTTCAGTGGACAGCAAAGCTCCATCTGAATTGAATTGCAGTTTGCAACAGATGGGACAACAAATTCCAGACTCCCCAAACACTTATTTATCCAAGATGTCCTGTATTTTTGTTCTTGTTGCTACCAGCTAAAGATCTGATTCGTACCACAGTTGGTCAGACAAGGCTGCTCATAGGAGAAAGGTTCAAACAGTTTGAAGGGCTGGTTGATAATTGTGAATTTAAACGAGGTGAAAAAGAAACAACATGTACAGACCTGGATGGATTTTGGGATATGATTAATTTTCAGGTATGTACTTGTGTGTTAACTTAGTAGGATAAAACTGGTGGAGGGAGTTATGAACCAAGTATTGATTTATTTTTTTTTTTTAATATTCAGGTCCTATTTTTAATGTCAAAAATATAGGTCCTTGTTTTAACATTTTGTGACAGTGAATAGTTGCAGTTGGGATACTGTGACTTATAATTCATGGACCAGTTCTTCTGTTGTGTATCTTGTCTGTCTCTGGAATGAACATGTTTGGCCAAATCTTATTCTGTTTTGGAGTGAGAATACAATCACAATACAGTTTTTGGAGAATTCCTGGAGCTCACCTCAAAAGAAGGTGTTCCATGCTTCAGTGTGAGAATAATGCAGAAACTACAGTAACTCTGTTTAGGGCTGAGCTTGGGTGCTAGAAAACCTGCATCTCTTTTCCTCTGTTGATGCTTTCTTTAGTTTCAGAATGAAATATAATCTGAATCCTCAAAAGGGCTCTCAACAATGTTTGTAAATCAGCACTCAATGAAGGAGTTTGTAAGTAGCTAAATTAAATGCAGAGATGGATTTGTTATGGTCCTAGTCATAGGTTTTGATTTCTCTGCAGAAAGCATAAGAGTTTGATCTGCTGCTTCAGAGGTATTTGAGAGATGTTTCCTGCAGGATGGAAAATTGTGCTTGTTTGGATAAAAGTTATTTTACAATGTATTCTTTTGCTTTCCTTAAATGCGACCAACAGATTGAAGATGTGAATAAAAAATTTGATAATCTGAAGAAGCTACAAGACAATGAGTGGCAGCCACCTGATGTCCCAAGCAAAGCAGTTGTCAAGGTATGAACAGCCCCTAAAGCACATCTTGTATGGCTTCTTTAGATATATTGAGTATTAAGTGAAACTCCTCTCAGGGTGCACCCTTCTCCCTCACCTCTCCCACGTGCACTTGTATTATTTGGTGAGTTTAATCCTAGTTGCCTCTTCTGGCTGGTAAGGTTAGAACTAAGTATTAATAATTACTTTTTTGAAGTCATTGGATTCTATGCTAGTAAGACAAATCTCTTAAATTTAGGATATAAACTTACCCTTCAGCTGTAAAACAGTTTATCTGGGCCACTGACTTAACTGCCAAGTAAACCACACAGGAATTTGGGAGTGACTGCCAGTTTTGAGCAGGGAGTGCTCAATTATAATGGTGTCCCATTAAGCCAACATCAAGGGTGGCTTTAAACTGCTGCTTCTCTAAGCACAAATGGATCTGACACTCTCTAAAATAAGTTAGTGCTTATTGCAAAATAAGCTGTAATGTGAGTTGTTTTGTCTACTCTTTGGTTTGAAATACATAATTGATTCTGGCTATGGAGTCGCATTTGCATTGCCTAAACTCTGTGCAGTTCCTTGAGACTGCTTAACTAATCATAACGTGGAGATAGAAGGTGGATAAGAAACTCCAGACATGGGATAACAGGGAATGTGGTCTGTGGGAGCTGCCCATAAATGCCAGAACCCTTCAGGTGGTACAAAACAAAACTTCCCTTGGAAAACTGAATGCCAAGAGAGGCTTCACTGAGTGCCTGGAGTCAGTCCTGTGGTTACACCATGTCCCTGCCACTAGGAGTCCCTGCATCCCAGTGCTTCCAAAATCTTACTGAATTTATTAGGGAAAAAAGTTATATTGAGGATTTTGAACTGCAGATTCGTTTGAAGAAATTCCTTGATGTTGTCATCACAGACTTACCTTAACAGCTGGATGGAAGCCCAAGAGATGCTGGGGATGAGCAGAGGCCTTGATGCATAAAAGTGTAGAATTGTTGAGGTTGGAAAAGTCATCAAGTCCAGCCATTCCTCCACCACTGACCCCTGTCCCCAAGTGCCACATCCACATGGCCTTTAAATCCCTCCAGGGATGGGGGCTACACCCTTGCCCTGGGCAGGCTGGACAACCTTTTCAGTGAAGATCTTTTTTGTGATATCCAATCTAAACCTTCTCTGCTGCAAATTAATTCCAGTTCCTCTCATCCTGTTTCTTGTTCCCTGGGAGCAGAGCCAGACCCCTCCTGTCAGGGAGCTGTGCAGAGCCAGAAGGTTCCCCCTGAGCCTCCTTTTGCTCCTCTCTGTGTCTGTGGCAGCAGCACCTGTGTAGAGGTTCATGTGTAATTGCTCCTGCCCACAATTTCCAGGTGTGACCCAGCTTTTTTACCATTCCAGAAAAAGGCAGCTCCAAGTGGAGTGCCCAAAGCCAAGGTGGAAGCAGCTGCCAGAACTGCTGCCCGGGGCCGCCTGGCTTCTGTGAAAGCAGCCATGAGGGACAAACTGAAACAGGGGGCAGCTGCTGAGGGAGCACAGCAGGACATGCTGCCAGAGGCAGAAAAAGTGGTTTTTGAAGGAGGATTTTTCAGGATTGAAAGCCCTGCGAAGAACTTTTCAGGTAGGTGAAGCTTAATGATGATTTCTGTGACCTGCAAGTACTGCAGAGAGTTTAATCCATTTCACTGGGGAGAGGAATTGTGCTGTTTGTACTGGCTGCAACTCCAGTACTGGTCACACTGTTTCAACCAGTGACTAATTTCATCCAAAAGAAACTCATGTACATGAATGTGCTGATTTAAGTGGTTATGGCAGCATGAAATCCCTGCTTAGACAGAGGTGAAATAGCTGGTTCATGTTTTTCCTGCACACATTTAATAATGAAATTCTAATCTGAGCATTCCCAGATTCAGCTGATCAGCCTCTTCAGCAAAGTCAATGCCAGCTCACATCCTCTAATGTAGGACAGGAATTGGGATTTTTATTTTTTTTTAACTAAACTTCTTGCAGTGCTGTCCTCAAAGCTGCAAATAAAGTCCACCCATAATCTGTGTTTGTGGTTAACAAGATTGTAACATAATCCAGTTTGCTACAAAAGCTGTTTGATAGTTCAGGTTTTTTAGCAGGTGCTCAAAATAGAACTTCATTCTCAGCATCTTATCTTATTGACATCTATGTGCAGCCAGTATTTCCAGTAATTTTGCTTCTCTCACCTTTGTAGCTCAGAATTTGATTTTAAATTCCCTTTTTTGGGGCGTAGATCTCTCTTCTCATAACAACATTAACAATTATTTTTCATGTGCCTCTTGTTAGTAAGGGGAAACTCCTGAAAAGCTTTGAGCCACACTGGGTGTTTAAGCCAGCTCCCTCCAGTAGAAAATGTGTCATAAGCATCAGTTCTGAAACTGTGTCTTTTAAACTCCATTAAAATTGCCTAACTTGAAAGATGGAAGTTAATAATTTAGATTTCTCCTTGCAAGTGTCTATAAGATTTCCATCTAATATTTGCATAAGATGATTCAGTGAGTGGAAAGCAATTGTGTCCCTGGTTAGAATTGTGATGATCAGCTCATTTCAACTTCTGGAACCTGCTGTAGGAATGAAACATTAAACTCATTTTCCAGGTTTGCTTCCAAGGACCCCTGCAAAACTGACAAATCCCAGATCATCCATTAGATCCTTGACCCTGAACAATCCTTCTCCTCTCTGTAATCCTGAGGATGCAACTGCAGAACAAACCCCATCAGGCCTCAAAGGCTTCCACCCAGCACAAAGCTTGAAAATGGACCAACTTCCCAGTGAAGAAACTCCCCCACTGGATAAACTCCCTGATGGTCTTGAACCAAGGTAGGCACGTTAAAGCAGCTTTTAATTAACCTTGTACAAATCATTTTAGAGTTGGAACTGAAAGACATGGTGTTAAAAGCCATTAAAGGTTACCTTTCAATTTGCCAGTGATAAAGTTGGCAAAGTACTTGTGACTTTTCCTTCCCTTAAGCAAATATTAAGAGCTTTGCCCAAATGTAATTTTGCTGCTGGGGTAGAAGTTCTTTGTTTGCCCAGGAAGTTTGATGTAGCTCACCAGTGCCAACCAAGGCAGCAAAATTGAGAACAAATTGTAAGATTAGTTGGACAAGTCAGAGGATGATTAAAGGTGGTTGGTGAAGATGATTGAGAAGGAGGAAAACGTTTTGGTTTCTCTTCCAGCATTTCTGTGGTTGCAGAAGAAATGAGTCTGGTTGCTGGCACAGCAGAGGGAAATAAGGTAAGCCATGCATTGTTCATGCATGTGCTTTAAATACTCTGTTATTACTAGCAAAGGAAAAATTCTTTTGATTACCCCAGACCCTTGGACTTCTAATCAAATCCTCACTTAGAAATCTTGTGTATCCCTCAGGGCAGTGCTTTTTACCTCTGGGTGGACAAAGGTGGGGACTGCTGCAGTTTGGGGACCTTGTTTTGCTCTTTAGAGCTGTATTTTGGAGGTTCTGGCTGCTTGGACAAGCAGTGTTCCTAGAAGTCCACCACCTCCTGTTTTCTGGTGTGGATTTTTCAAATGCTTGTGCATTTATGGACCCTGACTAAAAGCAACAGCACCCAGTCCTCAGAGCACCCTCCACAGCGGAGCTTTGGGCTCTTAATTTCCTTAAAGGTGTAGCAAGAACTAATCCAGGTGTCAGAAATCCATGTCCTGAAATGTCTGAAGACCTGGTGATATTGCCTGTGTTTGAGTAGCCTTAAAAAAGCAGGAATGTGGCCTCTAATTTAGATGATGCTGTGCTACCAGTGAAAGTCAGTGCTTTGGAGTCAATCATCCTTTAGTAACTTCCATTGGAAATGGAGTCTTTAAATTTTATTTGTTACTGTTTGGATCAGTGCATGACTGCAGCAGGCATTTCCCCTCCCGTCCTCCTACATAAAATATATATTTAAAAAATCCTGGTTACTAATTTTTTTCTTATGCCTTTTATTGCATCCTTTCTCTATCAGAATGAGAAATCGCTGATTGGTGATTTCACTCTCTGGGGAAACCTTTCAGTGTTACTGACAGGTTTGTCTGGAGGAAAAGTCATCAGATAACACCTGAAGTTCAAAACCTCCTTTTCTGTGGAAGAACTTCCTTTATACTGTCAGAGGGATTTTCAGGCTTTAAAGGGTGTTTGGGATATGAGTCACAGCCTTAAACTCTGCCTGTTCCTTGTACAGTGCCTGGAGTTAAAACTCCATCTCTCCTGAACTGTCCATAGAAACTGAGGGTTAGATGTGTGGACTTGGTCTGACTTAAGGATGTGGCTGGGAACAGAGCAAATCCCTGTTTTTCAGGTTCTGGAAAATTCTAGCAGTGAATCAAAAGCAGTGGATGGCATGGAAGAGATGGAACTGTCTGCTGCAGAACAAGGACAGGACATCATCATGTGCAGCCCAGAGAAGGAGACAAACTTTGCTCAGTCTGGAGAGCCACAAATACATGAGACAGGTGCTTATCTTAGAGCTGCATCTTTGGGTGGCATTGCTGGGGCCTTCTGGTTATTCTAAGGATTTATGATAATTGGAATATTACTCTTTGAAATCAATGTCAGCTGGGTTTGTGTTGTGTGCTGTTAGAAAAGCCTCCCTTAGCTGGTGTGACTTAAGCACACCTTGCACATGAGCAAACAGTGCCCCTGGATTTCTCTGTACAGTTTCTGGTGATATGTGAAGCAGAAAGCTAATATAAGGAAATTAATACAGTTTAGAGTTTGGATTTCTTCTTTTAATAAATACAGAAAACAATACGGGTTTTTCAGCTTTGGCAGCAGCAGACTTAACTTTTTTAAAAGAAAATTATATACTTCTTTTTCAGATGTTTCATGCAGTGATTTGGCACTCATTGACAGAAACCCTTTTGATATGGTAAGTTGACCTTCAAGCTTATTTGACTAAGACAAGCTGCATGTTGCAGGACTGCTCACCTTTGCTGCAGACTCAGTTACTGCACAAAGAAAATTAAACTCTTAAGATGTTATCAATCCAATTGATGTAACTTCAAATACAAACCACATTCCAGCTGTCTCCTTGCTTGGGCTCACACTGTAATTCCTTATTGCACATAATGAGTGTAGGGTGAATCAAGACATTTGTAGCAGGACAATGTCTGATTCTTGTCAGATTGAGCCTTTAAATTGTGTTTCTTACAAATTTCCTTGTAGATACTCACTAACAACCTTTTTTTTTTTCTTCCTGGATTTTTTTAAGTCTACCCCAACTCTTTTTTAACCACTTCAGCATTTAGGGTTGGAAGTAACATTCAGCAGGGAAAAGCAGGTGTGCAAAAGCTTTCACACTTAATAGAATTAATAGAATTTGGGTGTAGGATTTCTTGTGAAAAATCCTCTTTGAAAAAATGGATTACTGACTTGAGTAAGGAGTGCCTGTCTTCAACACAGGCCACGTGTTACCACGTTTTAATTTATGCCTGGGAAATAAGCTTGCAAAATTACTCTTGGGGAAGTCAGAGTCCTTCCAGTGCTCTGTGGTTGGAGTGTTCCTCAAACACTGACTCCACACTCTGTCTCCTCCCGCAGCCAATGCTGGATGCTGAGCTTCCCTTCACTCCAGTCAAGACCAAAGCCCAGAAGTTTGCAGCAGCTGAAGTAATCAGTGACCTCATCGTGTTTTCTCCTGTTGGTCCCTCTGGGGATCAATGAAAAGTGACTTTAAATGCAAAATATGTAAATTCTGTGGACAGGAAGCCCACAGAGGGTATCTGGAACACTGTCTGCTACCCTGGAACTGTGTTGAGAGAGGAAGAATGGCTGTGATAATGGAGCTGATAATGGGGTTTGTATCCTTTTATGGTGCAGTTGTGGTGCACCATAAAGCTCTGCTGTACATCAGTAGTGGGCTGTGTTCTGGTGATCCTGCTGTATCCTCTGGCTGTAAATTCTGACCACAACTTGAAACATTTTTATGTTGGTATCATTTAATGTGTTTCCTGTCCCCTCCAGGCTGTAAAACCGTTCACCTTTAAACTTTTCTACCCTGGCCTGACTGACCTCATGATTTATTGTCATTACAAGGTGCCCACCCTGTGCACCTGTGCCCTGTTTCTGCTGGGAGGGCACCTCCTGGGCTGAGACCCAGCCTGTTTCCTCCCCAGAACACTCTGCCATGCTCTGGGGGTACCTCCTGCCTCAGCACCAGCTGTGGCAGTGTTGGATACATGCAGTTCTTTCCTGTGAAAGTTTTCCTGGTGTTTAACAGCCACTGGGCTTGTAATATCAGAAACTAACTCAGAGCAACGATTTCTAAGTCAGATAATACCTTCTCTTGGCGATACTGAAATAGGCATTGATACTATTTACTTTAAGGATGCCATTTTCTACTGAGTATCTTAAGGACCCATGTTTTCTACTTGTTTTTGACATGTTTATGCTCAGTCTCTTCTCTCATCTTCTTCCTTGTGCATTCCCAATGCAGACTGTAACATGTTTGTGCATAAGGAACATGCCACTTCTGTAGACTCTGGATTTGAGGAGTAGCATTACAGTACCACCAGCTGTTATATTTTTAACAAATACCTCACTGGGCTTCTTGTACCGGTGACCTGAGTGTAGCACACACATCCTTCCAGCAGCCTTGATCCCAAACCAAGCAGAGATTTCAGTCCCTCAGCAGAAAGTGTTGCTGCCACTGCCAGGGGAGCTGCTCTGGCTGTAACCTGGAAGCTGTGTACTGATTACACTGAATAAAGAGAGGAAGCTGATGTGTGCTGGAATCCGTTTTCTTCATTATTAAACTCCAGTTCTAGAGATCCTTTCAGGTATCTTTTAATGAGGAATGGTTTGGGTTGGGAGGGAATTCAAAGGCCATCAAGTCCCAGCCCTGCCATGGGCAGAGGGAAGGAGCACCTTCCCATAGATCAGGTTGCTCCAAGCCCCATCCAGCCTGGTGTGGAACACTTCCAGGGATGGGGCAGGCACAGCTCCTCCATGCTGATGGTAGCAGCGTGCTGCTCTAGACTGCTGCATCTGCTGGAAATTTTAAGGACTCTGCTTGTAACTTGGCACTCGAAGTATAAAAGGAGTCACTGTTATAAAACAGCATGAGCCACGTCAGAGAAAGCTTTGGAAACTTCAGTGGTGGCTGTTGCACTGTTCTTGTTTTCCAGACAAGACTGCAGTGACTCACAGCAAAGGGAACATACTTCTGTTTTCTTTTTTTACCAGCCTGACTCACGGGGTGAAGTTGCCAATAAACCCTCCCCACCCTTGAAACCGGTCTTGACTCACACAGGGATGAGAGGGGAGCAGCAGGAGGCTCGTGACCCGTTCTGTGGAGTGTGTAACACTCGTAGGGATGGGATCTCCCTGGGCTGGGAAATGCACCTGGGACACGCTGCTTTGGGCCCCAGCTTTGGGCAGAAATGAAGGACAGGGGTGGCTTCTCCAGGACAGTCTAGCAGAGAGATTGTGCTTCCCCTCCTGAAATACCTCATCCTGGTCAGCCTTGGAGGATGTCAGGTTTTCCCTGTGCTTCCTAGAGGATTGCTGCCCCTGCTCACAGGCTGCTTTCCCAAGTTCCTCTCCGCAGAATTTCAAGCTCCTTGTTGCTGTTTCCACAGCAGGAATTCAGCTCCTTCCAAATCAGAACTCGGCTCGCCCGCAGGGCGTCGCGTCCCTTGAGATATTATTCAAACCAAATTTTACAGGTTAAATGTTTTATTACCTCACAGTGATCTGGTGAGAAGGCACTTTGATTGCACCACAGAGCTTGCCCAGAGTTCCCCCCCCGACCCAGTTATATCATGGTGGGCACGACGCTGGTGAGGGCGATGTCCCCCCCGATGCAGAGCTTGGTGACCTCGTTCAGCCTCTTCTCACGGAAGTTGTACTGCAGCAAGTGAGCGTCGTTCACGGCCACCTTGAAGTGATCCGTCTCACAGAGGATCTGGAGCTGAAGTAAAAACCCCAAATCAGCCCCGAAGCCCAGCTGGATTTGTTCCAGAACGAGCTTTGAGCCACGCGCTCCAGCAGGCTGGAGGCTGCTCCCAGCTGAGTCCAGCCCTGGGGCAGCTCAGCTGCAACACCAGCAACCTTTGCCTCCCCAAAACTCTCCTGTGCTCTCCCTCCTCCTCCGTGTTTTAGCCCAGTTGCTGCCTCCTCATCCCTAGGCCAGTCCCTCAAAGCAGGACTCCACGGTGTGAACCTCCTTTGCAGGAAAAAACACCTCGTGAAGAGCTGCCAGCAGGGAAAGCATGTCACAGAAACCTGTCCAACCACTGTGCAGAACAGCAGTGTAAATAAGGAAGGTTTCATAATCCATGGGGATACCAGAAGGGAGGACAAGGTATGCCCTGGGCAGGTGAAGCTGCAGGAGGGGGTCAGAAGAGCTGGGGAGGTGCTGTAGGGACAGCCAGGGCAGCACACGGGGTGGCTGCCCCAGAAACACCCCTGGGAGCTGATTCCTATGCAAAAGCATCACTGTCCTTACACAGGTCTTATTGCCCAAACCCTCTCAGTGCTTCTGGTGCACCGAGACTGTGCTGGGATGGGTTTTTCAGGTACCTTGAAGGGTTTTCCAGCTTCAAATGGGAACCTGGGAGCTGTCCTCTCCTCCTTCCCCCAGTTATTTTGGAACATGGAATTGCAGACAATGACTTTCTTGTTGTCTTCATTGAAGCGGGGGTTGAAGTGGAAGGCAACGTCATTCCCTCTCTTGAAATCCAGTGAAAACCTGCAGAAACAATAATGGAATTGCTGCTTTTGCCACAAAAGCCCTGGACTCTGTTACAGGGCTTCCCAAAAATAGCAGAAAGAAAACCCCACAGAGCCCAGTGGGCAACAACAGGGCATTTACACATTTATTTAGTGCAATATTTGATGTTACACCAGGCAGGTGTTGTTCAGGAATGGAGAGCAAACTCCAGGCCCCCTGTTCCACCCAGCAGTGCCCCATTGGAAGCCCCCCACCCTCGGAGCTGGGCACCCCCAGTACCTGTTGGGGTTGGGGTTCACAGTCCCAGTGATGGTGATGAGCAGCCGAGGGACGAGTCCTGCCTGCAGGGGCAGCTCAAAGGGCACTTTCTGGGAGACAACAGGGATTTGGTGTCAGCAGAAATGGTGTCAGCAGCCCAGTGCCACCCCTGGGGACAGCCAGCCCCACGCCCCTGCCGTGGCCAAGCAAAGTCAGCCCCTGAAGACACAGACCTCCTCATAATGATGGAGCCATTACCATTGCAGGAGTCGGTCCTCCATGAGGAGTTGGCCCTCCCTGGGGAGCAGAAGGCCCAAATCCAGGGCCACTGGATGGTTGTCCTG
This sequence comes from Hylia prasina, assembly GCA_013397195.1. Taxonomy (NCBI): domain Eukaryota; kingdom Metazoa; phylum Chordata; class Aves; order Passeriformes; family Sylviidae; genus Hylia; species Hylia prasina. The sequence goes on from VYXD01002343.1 coordinate 261,098, forward strand.
GGGCTGGAAATGGCCCCGTTGCTGCTGGTCCTCCAGGGAATGCTCCAGGTGCTCCTGGATATGCTCCAGGTCCTGCTGGTCCTCCAGGATAAGCTCCAGGTGCTCCAGGATAAGCTCCAGGTGCGGCAGGGTATGCTCCAGGTGCTGCAGGGTATGCTCCAGGTGCTGCAGGACAGGTTCCTGGTGCTCCAGGATAGGCTCCTGGTGCTCCAGGATACCCTGGGAATGCGCCAGGAGCTGCTGGTTGGTTCCCCCAGGAGGGCCAGCCCTGGCCTGGGGGGGCACAGGGGGCTGGGTTGTTGCTGTTGGCCAAGGCATCAGATAACTGGGGACAGAGGAGAGGCCAAAGGTCAGGTGGGGGAGATTCCTCCTGGGATCACATGGAGTTCTCCAAAGCCCTTCTTTGATTTCCTGCAGCATGGCCAAGAGCTCAGCTCTCAGCTGCTCCCCGGGTTTTTCCAGAAAACCAGTGACTGCTGACATAACTGGAGAGGTTTGGGGATTTGCACAGGTTAGCAAGGATGTCCCCTCCCATCCCAGCCAAAGGTCTCTGCTTCAAGCCCACAGCCCCCAGGGGTTTTTTAAAGAAGTCCATACTTACCGAGAAACCGTCTGACATTTTTCCTAAAAAAAAATAAAAAAGGAAGCGTCAGTCATTTTTAACCTGCCCCATCCAAAAACCAGGGAATTTTTGAGGGGAGCTACAGTTTAGAGTGGCAATCAGTGGGAATTGCTGAGTTGCCATCACGTACCTGCCCAGCAGAGCCGACAGCTCCGGTGCCAAAGAACAAATCCAACACCTGTGGGATAACCGGGAGTCACTGCTGTGAGCAGCCTGAATGCTCCGGGGTGAACCCAGCCCAGACACCCTCCGGATGGAATCCACCACGGAGCTTACAACCCTCCCAGTGCCATTCACTTCCCCAGCCCCGAGGCGCCATCCAGGAAAGTATTTCCATTAAAAAAAAACTAAAAACCACCACCCAAACGGGATCCCCAGGGGGTTTGTGCACCAACAGCATCAACCGGGAGCTGTGTGGGGCCTCGGGGACACACAGCCGTGCTGTGACACATGGGATGGCCTGGAACGGGGAGAGGAGGGTGGCAGGCAGGGGGTACAGGTCCCCTTTCTCCTCCCGTGCAGCCACAGTCGTCCCATTCCTGCTCGAGGGACGGGCCAGCAGATAAAAGCTGCTTTGCAAGTTTTAAGAGTCCACGGCCTGGTAGAACACACACCTGCCTGTGCACAGGAATAGCCCGAGCTGGGTTCCTCCCATCAAAGGGAGCATTCATAAGGGAAGGAAAAAGGGGAGAGCCAGAAACGGGGACAGAAAAGGAAAATTCCAAATTTAAAAGGGAGAAGGCAAATTCTCTCTGAAGGAAACGTTCGGATGCACAAACCTCTCAGGAGGTGTGGCCGCCCTCCCTCAGGAATAACAAACCCCCAAGTTTCACAACTAGCAAATCTCTCCCTGCAAAACACTCATTCTCCTGGGCCCACGGGGTTTTTAGGGCAGCCTTCCCAGCAGAATCCAGTAGCCCGGAGGGTTTGAGCAGCCCGTATCTCCCAAAGCTTTCATTTGCCTTCTGGGCTCTTTTTAAAGCCCTCAGGTTTGCCATTAGTCTGGCAGGTGCAGGCGCAGCCTGGACCCGGCCAGGTGGGCTTTGCTCCAGTGGGAAAGGTCCTGCATGATCCTCCTGGAATCCCTCAGGGAGCAGCAGTTTTGTTCCCTTAGGCCCCAGTGGGACAGGGTGGCCAGAGCCTGGTGTCTCCCAGACAGGTCTGGGGACAGCTGTGGACAGTTTGGAGTCTGTAACCAAAACCCCAAAAACCCACTAATCCTCTGGCTACAGCCAGGCTTGGAGCCCAGTGTCCCCTTCTGTCTGTCACTGCAGTGCTGGAGCTCCTGGAGCTCTATGGAAATGCCCCTCTGGGTTATTTTCCTGCTGCCATGGGAAGGGGTTTTCTCCCACCTTCTTCAGCAGGGCCCCAGTGATGGAGTGCAGAGAGGCTGGAAAAGCACTCTGAGAGCATCGAGTCCAACCATTCCCCCAGCACTGTGTCCCCAGGTGCCACATCCACACGGCTTTTAAATCCCTCCAGGGATGGGGAATCCTCCGCTGCCCTGAGCAGCTGTGCCAGGGCTGGGCAACCTTTTCCAGGAAGAAATTTTCCCTAATATCCAGTTAAACCTCCTCTAGTGCAATGTGAGGCCATCTCCTCTCATCCTGTCCCTGTTCCCTGGGAGCAGAGCCCGACCCCCCCGGCTGTCCCCTCCTGTCAGGGAGTTGTGCAGAGCCACCAGGTCCCCCCTGAGCCTCCTTTTCTCCAGGCTCAGCCCCTTTCCCAGCTCCCTCAGCTGCTCCTCATGGAGTCCCTGAGCTCTGATTTCCAGCAGCATTTGGGTGGCTGAGCTCGAACTCACTTGAGCTGCCCTGGCAGAGGATCGGAACATCCCAGAGCTGATCCCAAACATTCCCTATGTTCACACCAAGTGGAAAACCCCCTTCTATTTGGGAAAGCAACGCCATTTCTCTCCCTTTCTCTCCTGCAGCTCCTCCCCTGGGTGTCCCGTTGGCTGTTCCAGCCTCCCGCTCACCCACCCTTACTCCCGCAAGGATTTTGGGGCACGGGCAGGGCTGTCCAGCACCCCAGGAGCTGCAAACACCCTTGGAGCTCCTCCACAGTCACCATCCCACCATTTATCCCTAAAACCAGCCGGGGCTCCCCGTGCGCCCCAACCACAGAGCCCGCGGCAGCTCACGCGTGTCGCACCTCGCACTCCCGAGGGACGGACTCACCCCAAACCCTTCCCTTAGAGGGATATTTGTGCCTAATCCCCCCGTTCTCCCCGGGATCCCCGCGGGAGCCGCATCCCCTCACCTGCGTGCGGCTGCTCTGGGCTCCGGCACCGGGACACGGCGGGACCCGCCCGGGGGCGGGGACGGGGCCGGGGCGGTGCTGGGGACACCCGTGACAGCCCAGAACCGCGGGGTATTTCCCCTTATCAGCGCTGACATCACCAGCGGGGGATGCTAACAGAGGATAATTTGTTTTTCTGGCGGTTTGTGCCTTGCGCGGGTCCGTTGCTCGCGTGGCCGATCCCGTTCCCCTGCCCACACCTGGAGCCAGATGTTCTCCTTGCCAGATGTGTCTCACGGCTCCATCCCCCCGGCTTTAGTGAAGCTCGGCAAAGCACCAATTGGATTTTATGCTGTGAACGTTTTCTCCTTCCCCCTCCAAAAAACATAAAAGCCAAAATAGCTTTGCTTTCACCCGAGGCAGCGAGGCCGGCAGAGGATGGGCTCCGGGGAGCCGTTCGAGGCAGCTGGAATTTCAACAAGCCCGATTTTATTTGAGGTTGAGGGTGAATCATCTCTGCTTTGCTCCATGGGCTCCACGGCTTAAAGCGATGGAAAAGAACAAGGCGGTTTTGTGCTGAAATCCCGATCTGCTGCGCGGTGCTGCAGGGAGGAGGGAAAGGGAAGGAAAAGGAATGAGAGGAAGGCAATTAGAATGGAATGGAATAGACTGGGATAGATTAGAATAGACCAGAACAGGGGATTTCAGTTGGAAGACACCCACAATGACAACCTAATCCACCTCCCTGACCAATTCAGGGCTGACCAAAGGTTATTAAGGCACTCGCCCTCTAATTGGTGTCATTACAGACGTAGCAACTGCTTCTTTTAGGCAGCAGCTCAGCCCAAGGGATCAGCTGATACCACAGCTGACATCCAAAAAAAAAGGGCAAAAATCTGTTGACTTTGGCTCTGATTTATTTTAGTATAAATTCCTCTGCGTTAACTCTGCTTAAATAAAAGATTTCACTTAAAAGAGGGCAGCCTCCTCTCCGCCAGGGCTCCAGCCTGGATTTTAACATCCTTCGGCTTCATGGAATACTTGTCACAGGGATTCAGACCAATCCTGAGGGTGTAAAAATGCCAGGGATGCCCGTGGGAGTGGCCAGGAATTAAGTATTTCAGGGAAATATATATATTATACTTAACATATACTACGTAATATATATCAAGTATATTAGGACATAAGAAATGCACTTAATTAGGGAGTGCTGGTTCACTTGCCTCTCTCACAGCACCCAACCCAGAGTAAACAGACACTGCAATACCTTTGGAGGTGTTTTAGGGCAAAGGGACCTGGAGAGGATTCAAGCTGAAGGATCCCTGATGATGAGGAGCTGCAGCTTCCCAAGCCTGTAACACAGACCAGGCTCTATGAATGCCTTAGTGCACAGGTTTTTCCCTTCCTCCCTAAGACTCCCTCAAGAGTCTTTGGGAAGAGAGATTTTCATGGAAAACACGTATTGCTGTTTTCAGGGTTTTACTGAAAGGCTTCAAACATTACCCAAAAAGGTTTGCCTGTTTTCTTTTTTCCCTGTTCCGATGCCATAAGGTTTGTACTTTCAGTTATGCAACAGACACATGATGTTAAAGAAAAATATTTGACCAAAAGTCAGTGAATACAGAACTCAAAACCAGATCTAATGAATTCCTTCATTTAAACAAACCAAGCTGCAGCAAGGAGGATGAGTGAGGTGGGATGGGGCTTGGAGCAGCACGATCTGGTGGAAGGGTGGCCCTGCCCATGGCAGGAGTGGAACGAAATGGTCTTTAAGGTCCCTTCCAACCCAAACCATTGCATGATTCCCTGATTCAGCACCCATGGGGTGGGTGCTGGAGCCCTTTGCACACAGAGCAGCAATGCTCCTGTCTGAGTCATGCCATGGTGACTCACAGGACGCCGAGGTGTGGCCACTAAGCTTCACGATTTTGCTGCCTGGGATGCAGGGAAGTGAAAGGTTGGTTTTTTGCCAGGAGTCAGCAAAGCAGGGCTGGAACACCCTGGCTTTGAGAGAGATGTAAGACACAGATCTCCTCACTCACAGAGCTGTGATGCCTGGCCATGCAACCCTGGCTCTTCCAAAGTGGGTAAAGAATTAGTCATGCCTCAAAAATCAATATATTCTCTGGGCCTGATTTTTTTAAGCACTCCCAAGTATCTTGTTTGCTTTAGAGGCCCCTCAATGTAAAACAAAACCCTCCTTGGCACCATGGATTATTTAAAGCCCCAGACTCCAAACCCAGGGGGTGGGAGATGGAGGACACAGGGAGGTGGATCAGCCACAAGACCACCCCATTCCTTGGGGATGTGCTCTCAACTTGCCCTTCACTGCAGCCAAACACTCCAAGCACGAGTTACTTTCCCCATTTTAGAATTCCCAGGATTTCTCCAATGGCAAGAGCCAGGTGGTATCTAACAGTGGCTGGGTTTGGCTGGGGGAAGTTGATGTTCTTCACTGCAGCTGGTGCAGGGCTGTGGGAAAACACCCCACTGCAACAGATAATTGATCTCTAAAAGTTAAATGACTTTAAAGCAATAATTTCAAACTGCTCGGTGGAAAACAATAAACAGAAAGCCGCCCCTCTCTTCCTGATGGTAAATTAATGTGGAGGAAATCGATCTAGAGGGCAAGAAGCTCCATGGCATGAGAGATCTGCTTCCCTCCCCAGAGCAGAACAACCCACAGCCACATGTTCCCCTGCCTTGTGACTGCCGTGGCCTGACGTGTGTGGGACTGGCAGCACCCACAGTGTGCAATGTTTGGGCTGCAGATCTGCGACGGGGGCCGTGCTTGGCACCATCCCAAAGTGCTAAATTCAGCCTCCAGCTCTGCCTCCTCCCTGTGCAACCTCCCAGCCTGGGGAGCTGTGACAACATCACCTCCTTTCTCAGAGCTCCGAGGAGCCTTTGTGGAGCCCCTCACTGCACTTCCCCCAGGTGTCACTGCACTTCCAGGCCCTCATTCCAGTGGCTGAGTCGCCTCCAGCAATAAAAAAGGGCATAACAGCAAAATCAGGCAACAGGAATCTCCTCTGTGACCGGCCTGACTTGAGCAATATCCTCCCAGGACTTCAGAGAGGAGGGGTTGAAGAGCCCCCATCCTCTTCCCCATGCAAGCCCTTTGGGGGAATTGGTTCATTCCAGAGTTTCCTTGGCTGCGTCACCATCTCCCCCTCCCCAAACATCACTTTCCCCCAGCACTGGGGAAAAACTCCATGAGAGGAAGGTTGAGAACTTCAGCAGCTCGAGTGTGATGGCAAAGAAAGGAAAATCAGTGGATAAGGAGCACCACCCCTGCTGCTCACACGAACCCTCATGTGTACCAGCAAGTCTGGGCTTGCTCTCTTTATCCTCCTTTTATTCTGTTTATAAAGTACCAAAGCAAAACTCCTGCCTTTGGAGCTTCCTCCTCCTTCTGGAGAACACGAAACTGCAGCTCAGCCAGTCCCCTCCTGCTCTGGCAGCACCAGGAGAGCTGCAAGTCCACCCCAAAAAGCTTCACCCAGCTTCTCATGATGAGGCTATAGATGAGCAAAAGGCTGGAAGCTTTTATATTATTAAAGAGGAGGAAATGAGAAGCACTTTGAGCCTGACATTCAGATCTGAGCATAAGTTGCTTTTCAAGCATTAAATGAGCCTTGCAGCAATTTGTGTCAACAGAGATTTGCAAAAGTCCTCAAACTCCCCCTGGCTTTGAACTCCACAGAAATTCCATCCTCCTCTGCAGCCTGGTGCCCAGAGGCCTTTATGGAGTGTCCTTCATGCAAATATTATTAAATAACTGCAGGACAAATGCCTACAGTGACCCCAAATGCTGGTGCAGATGGGGCCAAAGACCCCCAATGGCTCGTTGCCATCAAAATCCAAGACCTTGGTGCTTTCCTTGCCCACCCTCTGTGCTTGCCCAGCCAACCCCTCCAGAAACTACTCCAGCCTGAAAAGCTGAGAGGAAGAGTGCTGTGCTGAAGGAAGGGGTTTAATCAGCTCATGGCAACCCCCACTGAGGGCAGGGAGAATCCCCCTTGTCTCTGGGACAAGATGTTCCACCAGGAGAGTAAAATCCCTGTGTGACACCACGCTGAGCACAGGGGGTGGGAAAGAGAAAAGCCAGGACAGCTCAGCAGAAAGCTGCAGCACCCAGTACTCTGAAGAGTTCTAATAATATAGAGTTAAAGCAGCAGAACCAACCACCCTGAAGAGTTTAAAACTACTTTATTACACAGCAGTCAGAGAATCTTTGTGGTTGGGAAACACCTTTAGGGTGATCAAATCCAACCTCAATGGGTGGTTTTTGCCACATGTCAGGAAATCAGAGGAGAGGGAAAGGGAAGAGCTTTGGAGGAGTCCTTTTCCTTCTTTCCTGCACCAGATTTTTTTGCAGAGCACAGAAATCCATTCTGCTACAAAGCCTTACACTAAACAGGGCCCAGATTTAAACCTCCTGTGTTTGTGTTCTTCCTGCAGCAGCCAGAGCTCAGGCAGTGCAATCTGTGCAAAGGTGCAGCTTATAACCACCTCTCCCATATGTCACTAAAATGTTGGGTTTGCCATTTTTTTATCAAGTTCAGTGTTAAAAATAATCAATACCAGCCACAGCTGCCTCTCTCAGAGGCTTTGCAGGGCAGGTGGAGCAGCAGCAGAGCCCTCTGGTGATGGGCAGGATGGTGCAGGGGCAGCCTCCAGCACTGAGAGCAAAACCCAGAAGCAGTACATGGTGCTTTGCTTTTACACAACACTCAAAAGATTGTTTTTCCAACATCTTGTGTATATGTATTTAATTTTTTTTTTTTACCTGCTCAGAGCAGTTTTTGCTTGATGCTGCTCCTCTCCCACTCTCCCTTTTAGCAGCTCCTCACCCTGAAAGCCAGGACAGAGCCCCAGGAGAGGAGCATCAGGACAAGGGTGGTGACAGTGGCAGCACAGAGCCATGAATGTGATCACCCCAGTACTCCAGGTTTACATGGTGTTGCTTTCTGAGGGGAAACCAGGGCAGAATCCAGGCAGAAATGCAGAAATGAAAGCCTGGCTTGGAGCTGATGAGGCTTTGAAGTGCCTCAATGAAAAAACTTCCAAGATAAACAACTGTGTCTCCTTGAGGAGTGTCAGCAAACCCCAGCTTTACAGAGTCTGGCACACAGTGAGAGCAGCACCAGGGTATTAAAGCAACAATTTTCCCCACTTTAAGTGAATTTAAACTGTGATATTCTGTCACCTTTTTGCTGGAGGGTGTTGCTTGTAACAGAAGGGAATACAGGAAATTGGAAACAACCCCTCTGAACCATTTCTGTCACACAAAGCACTGGAATGTAAAGATTTCACATTGTGCAGGTTAAGCACGGTCCTTTGAAAAGGCACCACAGCACAGGGTCACTTTTCATTATCCTTTAACAGCTCAGAAAAGTGGAGTATCCTGACAAAAAGCCCTTGTCAGCACACACTTCTGGGGTTCTCACCACAGATCTGCCCCAGAACAACACTGCATTCATGAGCCAGAGGTGTCACAGAATGTCCTGAGTGGGGAGGGACCCACAGGGATCAGAGCCCAGCTCCAGGCCCTGCACAGACATCCCAACAATCCCACCCTGGGCATCCCTGGCAGGGCTGTCCAAACTCTCCTGGAGCTCTGGCAGGTGCTGTCCCCCTTCCCTGGCGAGCCTGGGCAGTGCCAGCACCCTCTGGAGGAAGAACCTTTCCCTGAGATCCAACCTAAACCTCCTCTGACACAGCTTCAGGCCATGCCCAGGAATTCACAAATGAAATCCAGTGTCTTTTGTCATTTTCTGAATTTATTTCAAGAATGGATAAATTGCATATTTGCTTTTAACCAGGCCTAAAACTGCACTACTTTCTGAGAGTGATGCATGATTCTGGTGGGGACACTGCTCCTAGTTCTCACTTGGAATGAAACTGAGCTGATGCAGGAATTTAGGGGTTAATTGCTACAGGAATTCCCTCTCCTAATCACAAGAACATGAATGTGCAAGAGCAGGTAAGATCTTGTGCAGACAACAGGAGGAGGACCTGAAATGAAACCCAAGGTGTGCCAAGGGCTGCTCAGCCCAGCCCTTCCCTGTCTTGTCATGAGAAAGTTGGGAAGAGGACAGGAACACAGGCACTGAGATTTTATCTCCCTGCCTCTCATTTAACAGGGAGGGTTCACTTTGGAAAGTGATAACAGGGAGCAGAACTGTTCCTGCTGCTACACTGAACTACCCCTCGTCACTTACCTGGGTGTAACTTGGAACTTCATCGCAGCTCATGATCTGCTGTGCCGTGGATACAAAGTCCCATTGTCATCAAATAGGACAACCTGACCAAGCAGCAAATCCCTGAAACAAAAGTACCAGAGAATCCCAGAACGGCTGGGGTTGGAAGAGACCTTAAAGATGATCCAATTCCACCCCCCTGCCATGAGCAGGGACACCTGCCACTATCCCAGGTTTCTCCAAGCCCCACCCAACCTGGACAATTCCAGAGATGGGGCAGCCACAGCTTCCATGGGCAACCTGCTTCCAACAAACCTGAGAGATTCTGCAGGCAAGAGTGACCAAAAATATGTTTCCTCACTGTTATCAGCTGACATTTTTAGTTAACTCATTCCACTGACCCGTGAGAGCAGAGGAAAAGTTAGAGTAGCTCATCCCCCTTGGAAATGGGAAAACTGGGCCAACAGGAAGTGAAATAGGGGAGTATCCCAGCAGTGGAGCCACCATCCCTCTCCAGACCACAGCCCTGGGCTGCCCAGCAGCACAGGCACCCAGGGATGGGTGGCTGTGGATGCAGAGCTCACTCCCCTGCATGGCACAAACACCTGCAACACCCACCCAGGGGCACATCCAGGTCCAAACCCACTTGGGATCCTCCTGCAGCTGTCTCTGGGATAAGCACAGCCCGGTGTGTGACACTGGGAGTCATTCCTGCAGTGGATGCATTGATTGGCAGCTTTGTGTGAGAGCTGAAACTTGTGTTTTTTCACTTTCCAACTGACACTCAGGCACCAGTGCCTGGTGAGTAATGGCTGCTTGGTGTGTATGGAATTAACAATTGCAGTTCTGAGCTTAAGAAATAGGGCAGCCAATATTAATAAAAATATGCATGGAACTTTCCATCCCTCCTCAGGTGCTGAAGGGCTCTCACTGCACTGAGGCTCAGGACACCCTCCCTATCAAGGTGGAAGGGATCCCTGCCCATGGCAGCGGGTGGAATGGGATGGTTTTAAGGCCCCTGTAATCACCACCTCTCTCCCGGGGCAGTTTGGACCGTCTGGGCAGTGAATCCATTGATGTCTGGGCACAGCACTGGATCTGGAGTTTGGGCACCTGCCTGCACAGGAGTGGAGCAGAGCTGACACACCCACGAGTGGGTGAAGCAAGCTCTGACCACTCTGCAAGACCTTTTACTCCTAAGAATTATATAGAGAAATATCACTTAGAACCATTGAATCCTTTAGGTTGGAGAAGACCTCTAAGACCAACTGGTCCCCCAGCACTGTCAGGGCCACCACTCACCCCTGTCCCCAGGTGCCACATCCACATGGCTTTTAAATCCCTCCAGGCATGGGGACTCCACCACTGTCCTGAGCAGCTGTGCCAGGGCTGGACCATTCTTTCCAAGAGGAAATTTTCTTTAACATCCAATCTAAAGCTCCCCTGGTGCAGTTTAAAGTAATTCCCTCTCCTCCTGTCCCTGTTCCCTGGCAGCAGAGCCCGATCCCTCCCAGCTGTCCCCTCCTGTCAGGGACTTGTGCAGAGCCACAAGGTCCCCCCTGAGCCTCCTTTGCTCCAGGCTCAGCCCCTTTCCCAGCTCCCTCAGCTGCTCCTCTTAGGACTTGGTCCCTCAAAAATATTCAGCTGAAGTTTTCTGGGTCTGCAGGGCAGCAATTAACGTCACTGGATCTGCATGGCCATGTCTCTACTGATACACAGGAGCTGCAGACAGAATTCATTTGAGAAATCCAGAGGAAGGGACAATCCCACAGCTGAATTGTCAGGATAAAGCACTGCCCACACACAGCAGTGGTCTATTGACAGGTGTAAGGATTATTTTTGGACCACGGCCTAAAAAGAGCTTTTCTCAAGCCTTAAAGTGGATAAATAATTTTGTTTCCAATTTTTCCTGTTCGCTGCTGCCATTGTTACCTTCCCTGAAGGGTGAAGGTGTGAACCAAGGCAGCAGCACTGGCCAGCTCAGTGTGAACTGCTCTGCAAGCCAATATATGCAAATGCAGCCACAAGTGATGCCCAAATTTAGTAGTTCACACTGATGCCAAGCCCTGGAGTTCCTGTTACTCACTTTATCCCACCAAACTCCTGCTAAGTGTGTAAGAACAGTTTGGGGGTCACTTACCACATCCACGAGTGTCAATCTAGCACAGGAATTGTTCAGAGGCAGGGAAAACACACACACAACTCTTCACAGGTGAAAAAACTGTCCCATTCCTCCTCTGGAACAAGCAAGATCAGATCTTTTCTCTCCTAATAACCAAGGAATTTGTGAACAGGCAGTACCTGGGGCTGACATGCTACACCAGAGCCATGGTCGCATCCACATTTAATATCCCTTATGTACAGGCTGCAAATATCACAAAAGGAAGAGGAAAAACACTCACAGGAGTCAAGTAATTCTGATTTTATATTCAGGCTTTGCAAATCAAGGATGTCCTATTTTTACTATTCATTCAAGGCAAAAGTCTACACAGGCATGTCAAAAGCAGGAATTGAAAAACAGTGAACACAACAGTCTTGAAAATACGTTTAATGTCTAATCTTATACAAAAGTGACAGCATTTTCAAAAAAATATCAAATCCTGTATTTATAGCTTCTCACTATCATACAGCAATATTTGTTTCATCTAAAGAAAATACAGCAGCAGGTGATAATCTATACTTTAAAGATGTGATTGCTTATATTTCGTATTGTAAACAAATGCAGTATGTCAACCTCAAAGCACAAGTCAAAACGAACTCCTCAGCAACTGAACTCAAAATGATGCATAGAAATGTACAAATTCCATTGCAAAAGCTTCAGGCCAGAAGTTGCTCACACTTGACATAATAACATGTGATAAAGTTACTACACGGTATATAGTGACACCTTGAGTTTTTACACAATAGATTAACAGGAATACCCTTTTCACTGCTATGCAAAGAACTCTGCTCACAAAAACAAAGGGGTTATGAAACAGTTTTCATGACCTCAAGAAATACGAATATACATTGAAAAACATCCCATATATATTGAATTTTAGCCTAAATGTTCCAGTAATAAATCCTGCCTATTTCAGGAAGAACCTAGAAGTCTAGTTACTTTTACAAAACCCCTTTCCAAAAATCATTACTTGCTACTTATGCTTTATCCTTTCCTACCTCTTCCCATTCCCTGCAGAGACATATGGCCAGTGCAATTCCAACTGGAGTGCTGCTACTGCGTGATCCATTCATTTGGAATAAATGTTTTTTCATTGCAATGATTTACAGTCTAAGGCTGCAGGTATCAAAAAAGCACTTGAGCAAATGCAGTCAACGTTGCTTATGTTAATTTTTAATTAGTCTTGCCAAGTCTGCTTGGGGGGCAACTGGGTTTTTTTTTTTAAGGTTAGCAAAGACTTGCACTTTTGGTTCTTATTCCAAGGGTTAGGTTGCTGGGGTTTAAGTGTTAAAAGTATTTTTGTTCAGCTCCAGTATTGTCTTCCTAAAAGAAAAGATAGACATTCCTTTGCTATCAGCTTTCATGACGTTGGATTAAAGCAGCCACAGCACAGCTGGCTGCTTTCTCCTGCAAAAATACCACAGGACTTTGCCATAAAGGCTGTGACTACCAAGGAGCATCACACCAGGTCACCCCATGTGCTTTTACAGTGTCCATCACACGCATGCAGGAAGCCACGAAGGTACTGGAAGAGAATTAACTCGTGTTCACAGTTCCATGATACAAAGACTCCCTAATGAGCTACCATGTGAAGCAAAATCTGTTCCTAATTCTACCCGCAGAGGCTAAGTTAGGAGCTCCCCAGCTGGGGAGGAAACAAACTGTCCGTGGTCCAAGTGTAGGCCATGAAGTACCGCCAAGAGACGTGGCTGCGTCTCGGCAAACCCCTCGGATGCGCTTGGCACAGATATGGCAAGAACATGAAAACTTAATGCAGTGCCCCTCGGGAGAGGCAGCTGCACAGCAGTGCACAGGCTTCCTGACATTCAGTTTCTCCCAAATTCCACCTACTCCGTGAGGTATGCAGACACCCAGCTGGGAACGGGGGGCTGCTCCCAGCGACAGCAGACGAGACCGGCTCGCGCCCAACCGCGGCAACGAGGATCTCTGTCGTGACACAACTGTGCCAAAAACTGCTGGGAAGGGAATGCTCAGGTTGGGTTTTAAGCTCAAGTTCAGTTTCCAGGGACTCTGAAAAAGTCTGCCAGGTTTACGCAACCCAGCTGCCAAGTCAAATTTGAAATGACTAGAACCCAGGTCAGAAATAGGGAAGTACCTACGTGGGGATCAGTTCCTCTTTACACAGACCAAGCCAAACTTCCAACCACCACAGAATGAGAACTGGCAACGGGATGTCCTCATTTGCATGCATAAAACTCACATTTTGCTGATTCAAAGTTAACTGCACATCCAGGTTATTTCACTTGCACAGGAATGCCTGTTTGTGAACACCAACAGTGTGCTGACAAGTCACACCAAGGCTTCCAAACGTGGCTCTTCTCCTCCGTAGTCCCAGACCGAGCAATTGGTTTGAGTATGTACAAAATGCTGAGAAAACCTTCGAGTTCACATGCTCTGTCTTGTTAGTTTGAACTACTGTAGCATGTTCAAAAATCAGGTTTCTTGACTAAAATGTTGAAACACTTTTCTCTATTGACTTTTTAGAATAACCTGAAAATAGACAAAATATGACTATCCATCCGTTCAATGACCAGCAGGAGTCTGGCAACGAGACTTAAAGCATTAATGGAAATTTAAGAATTAACTTTTTTTAATTCCGTGGGCCTGATTCTTTATAATCCTTACATGACAACTCCTGTTTTTCCAAGGAATACTTGCCAACGTAAGAACCACAGGTGTGTTAGTTGATTTCTTCTCTTTGTATTTCACTTGATTAAACCAAATAATTATGCCAGCATATGAGCAAGGTAAATTGATGTAAACTGCTCCTTCATACCTCAAATGCACATACAAGAGGCAATATTCTTCATAGCCCCATACATTACTGAAACAAAAACTGTAAAAATCTCTGTAAGTAGTGGATGAAGGTGGAAAACTACAGTATTTTGTTGCCCAGGATGTTTTCAGCGGTAAGGCTGCAAGAGACAATAAGTCGTGGTCAATACGGGCTTTTCACACAGCAGTTACAAATATTGCTAATTAATCATAAATTCACCCTTACATTTTGTTATTCCCTCCCTGTTGCTCTATCAGCAATCTCTCTAAGTTAAAGAGATTAGATTATTTTCTCTTTCAGAATTACTACAGAGTTATCCCCCCTTTTTTGGCTTTTAGAGTCTTTCCAAGCAGTGGAAGACCACTATAATGTGAGACAGGCTCCAATTTAACATTCTTTAGCCATGCTAGGATATTTAATATTTAACCAGCTGCTGTTATCCCACTGACTTGAGGCATAAAACAGGTGTGCTGAAACTCCTTACCTGCACTAACAGCTTTTACGCCACTGAATTCCCCCACTTCAAAGCGAAATAGTTACAGAGCAATTTGAGACCAAAATTAAATACTCACATGGGGACCACCAGGCATTGATGGAGCACCAGCAGGACCAGATGGCACTTGAAAAGGATTAGGGGGCGTAGGATATAGTCCCGGAGCTGGATATGATCCTGTGGGTGGAGGGAACGGCCCGGGCGGTGACGGTCCCCACGTTCCAGGCGGGACCGTCCCCCACGGTACCGTCGGCGCGGCCCCTGGAGTCTGGGTAGGAGCGGAATATGGCCCTGGGGGTGGATATGGCATGCTGGGAGCAGGATACTGCCCTCCCATTGTCGGTCCCCATGCTCCGGAGGGCATGGATCCCCATGGCCCAACGGGAGCAGGAGGCGCGGCCGGCTCCGTTGGACCTCCGTAAGGTCGTGGAAGCTCTGGAAAGGGCATATTTGGTGGAGGATACTGCCCTGGAGGGACAGGACCCGGCACAGTTGGGGGTGGATATGGACCACCAGGAGGAGGGCAGGAGGGTCCAGTAGGAGGAGGAGGAAATGGAGCAGGCGGTCCCGGGGGCATTGAAGGATACATTCCCGTGGGAGGAGGTCCGAAGGGCACGCTGGAAGCCGATGTGTTTGGTGGCAGTCCCGTTGGAGTCATAGGGGGGGCGCTGGGGTTATTCCAAGGGTTGGAAGCCGGCCAGCCCTGCGGAGGCTGCCCGGGCTGCTGGCCAGGCTTGGTGCTGCTCACTTTGGAGGTTTTAGCAGGCGACTGGTCTGGTAAAGCATCTGCCAACTGAAAGACAAAGCGCCGGTGAGAAGGGAAGGCGCCCGCCGGAATTCCCGGCTGCAGACATCCCCCCACCACGTGGCTACATCCCAGCTGCCCGAGCGGGAGGAGAAGAGCTCTGGGTGGCTGCACAGACACGATTACATTCATTTTTGTGCAGCCCCTGTCACTAAGGCAGCAGAGGCGTTCCGACGGGCCGCAGTTAAAGAGCCAGAGATAAAAGGCGACCCGCCGCACGGAACAACAGGCAACCGCAGCACAAACCTGAAAACGTTCTCCTACATTTCCATTACAACTATCCCGATGCCACGAAAGCACAGCTCCCTTGTTAATGTCACAGGAGAGAACCCACGAGGCACCCAGCGGCTTCCAACGTTTAGTCCAGGCACTGCTACATCTACCCAAAAGCAAAACACCACGACTGCGACACGGAGGAAATCTCTCAGCTGTCAGCTCCCCTTTTCCTTCAAAAAAACTGCGTCAGCTTTTGGAATAACCAACACAACTGGCTGATCTTCAGGAAAGAAAAACTGTTACTTACCGAAAAATCATCAGTTCCAGACATTGTGCTGAAAAGTAAGGTAAGATAAAGTGAAATTTGTTGAAAATAATAAAGGTATTTTTTAAAGCAAGACTTCATGAGACATCTACATTTGTCTCGCTCGGAGCACAGCTCTTGGTGCCTTGGTTCCAGTGCTTCTGACCCACACCAGCTCCTGCAGCACGGATCAGGGTGGATGTTGGGGTACAAATCCCCCTGGGCCCCATCCACACAGGCCCAGGGGTGTCCAAAGATGTGAGGAGTGAGTTAAAACCTTTCAAGAAATTAAGATATATAAATCCAGACACGAAGTAGAAATGCAAGTTTAGTTTTAAATAAATAGAGGATTTTTAAGTGCCTTAAACAAGTAAGAGTCCGTGTCAGTAAGTAACAAAAATACCTAATACCTAGTTTACAGTTCAGTAACAATGCCTTTTGCAAAGTTAGTTAAATTCTAGTCATAACAAAAATAATGTAGCCTTACTGAAAATTCCTAAATAGAACAGATAGAGCTATATGTGTAGAATTGGTGTAAGAATTTACCAAAATTTTTGCACATCAATTTTAGCTTTAGGTAAGTCCAACACTTTTGCAGAGAGTTTGTGTTTAAGCCTGATTAGCTAAAAATAAAATAAAATGTACAGAGAATGCTGAGAGACTCACATAGGGCACAGAGAATACAAGTGCTGTTGCTGCTGCCTCTACTGCTACCAATAAGATGCTACTGCTTCTACTTGGGACTTAGAGACTTTATGTGAGAAAGCTGCTGCAAACTACTGCAGACTCTGTAACTTTGCCCTCATGAGATTAATTTAATGATGCAATAAAGAACTTTGCTCTTACAAGTACCCAGCTTCTAGTCTTCAGTGAGGATGCCCAAACCTCTCAGCACCAGGTGATCAGTGCTGGGACACCTGTGCCAGGTGGTGCTTTGGGGATCCTGGTGACTGAGATAATGGGAATAAATTTACCCTTTGTGTTTCAGCCCTGGATTTATTGCTGTCCCAGCTGCCTCCCTGTGCTCAGGGAGCAACCCAAACACCTTTCTCTGGATAAAGTTCCCATGAAAAGCAAAGTCCTGAGCCTCCACCTGCCTCCTCTCAGACAGGTGCCACACAAGATGTAAATGGGTCACATTGCAAGAGGAAAAAATATTTTAAGCATTCATATGGAACATATGGAGCCTGCCCAGACAGGGATGCCTGGGAAGGATTCCAGGTGTTTCCTAAACTGGGAATTAGAAAAGGTATAGCAAGATTCTTGAGCATGAAGTCAATGCTGCTAAACCAAAACATGATTAAATCAGAGAATCATGGAACGGTTTGGGTTGGAAGGGACATTACAGATCACCAAGGTACAGCACCCTGAGGTGGGCAGGGACACCTTCCACTACCCCAGGCTGCTCCAAGCCCTGTCCAGCCTGGCCTTGGACACTTCCAGGGAGCCAGGGGCAGCCACAGCTTCTGTGCCAGGGCCTCACCACCCTCAAAATTCCTCCCAATCTCCCGTTCATCCCTGCCCTCTGGCAGTGGGAAGCCATTCCCTGTGTCCTGTCCCTCCATCCCTTGTCCCCAGTCCCTCTCCAGCTCTCCTGGAGCCCCTTCAGGCCCTGCCAGGGGCTCTGAGCTCTCCCTAGAGCCTTCTCTTCTCCAGGTGAGCACCCCCAGCTCTCCCAGCCTGGCTCCAGCCCTTGGAGCATCTCTGTGGCCTCCTCTGGACTTGCCCCAGTAGGTCCTTGACCTTCTGATGCTGGGGACCTCGGAGCTGGAATCCCCACACGGATCTTATTGCCAAAAATAAAAGAACAACAGCTCGCTGATGGTTTATCCCCCAAGTATTTCAGAATAAATAATATCACCAAGGGCAGAGGATGCTTTTATTTACATTCATCAACTCCAGCAATTGACTACTAGTATGTATCCAACTTCCAGCCTCTCCACACTTCCAAAAAAATAGGCACAAAAGAGCCATAATAACAAATAACCAGAGCTGAGGAACTGTTAAAAAGACGACCAAGAGCAGCCAAAAAGTTTTAGGGGAGAGTGTTTTAGAGGAGCCAGAAAGGAATGTAAGAGGAGGAAAAATGTAAAATAGAAGTCAAGAGTACAAATACTATTGCAAAGTTGGCTCCCACATTACACAATCCTTGTATTCCCCTTGTTGATGGTGAAGAACTGACTTCCAAGACAGAGAATGGTCTCAGGGATGGAGGTTTGTACAGAAAGCCCAGATCAAATATGTTTATAAGCTCCCTTCAGTTAATACATATTCACATTATTTACATTATATTATTTATACATTCATCTCTGAGACTGTACTGTAAATGTATTATCTACACAATCTCCTGATGTCAGGACAGCTCTAGATCAGAACAAGGGGCCATTTATCTCAGCATCCCATTTTATCTTAACAAGGACCAGTAGAGAAGAACAAGAACAGGAATGACACCTCAACACTCCAATGATCCCAAGCTCAGCCACTTCCTAAGCTGTAGACACTGCAGTAATAACCCTCAAATAATTCCTTTTTCACAAGCACATCCACTTTCCTCACTTAGATGAGGGAATGTCTCTTTTGCCCACTTCAGCCTTGTTCCTACAACACCCACTGGCAAGGAACTCCACAGGCTGCTACTTGCTGCACAAAAGCCACCTCCTTTTTTTGTTCTAAACCTGGATTTTACTAATTTCACTCGTTGCTCCTCCATTCTTGCAGCTGAGGAAATCAGTAAGACTATTCTTGTCCACCCTGCCCATGCTGATCGTGATGCTACAGATTTTTACCATTTTCTTTCAGCTGTCCCTTCTCCAGGCTGAGCTCCAGCTTATTCCCCTTGTGCAGCAGCTATTCCATACCTTTGGTTATTCTCCTTGCCTCAATTTAAGGCTTTTCCAAGCCTTTTGTATCTTTTGGGATGAATGACAAGGAAGAACCACAGAGAATTGAAGATGTGGGATAACCACTGATTTATACAGTATCATAATTATGCTCTGGTTTGTCTTCTATTTCCTTCCTAATACTTCTTAATTTTTCAGCTGCTTTTAGATCCCTGTGGAACTGACACTTCAGTGGCAATATTTCACTCCTCAGTGTCAAGGGTCAGCCCAGCATTTTATATGTGAAATTATATGTACCACTCTACATTTATCTACTCTGAATCACAGCAGATTTATTGCCATTGAATTATTTCTGCCAATTTATTACCTAATCCTTACTTTCCTGAATGGCTTTGCATCAACAAGACACTGCTCATCTCATTTCCCAAGTTATTTATGACCACACGGAACAACCCAGACCTCTGTGGAAACACAGTGAACTTTTCAAGTTACACCTAATAATTTAAATAACCCTTTTAAGAAATACCTTGTAGTTTAAATACACCTTTCAAGAAATACCTAGTAATTTAAATAAACCTTTCAAGAGACACCTAATAATTTAAATAAACCTTTTAAGAAATATGCATCTACAAAGTTGATGGAATTCAGTGCCTAATTGCATGAATACAAAGGTTTGTTAAAACTCCAGTATTAATTTATAACACCAGTGATCCTTTCAAGTAAGGACTCTTTGTCTCAGATGGGGAACAAGTTCAGATCAAAGACTATTTGTTTAAAATTGAGAAACCAACTGAACTACATCAGGGAAGTGCTTTCTGCTCCTGTTATTAACAGCTCAGCTGTCTGAGACATCTACCAGAAACTCAATTTCTCTTCAAGAAATACCTCTTCTGCTAAGAATTCATTAATTTTGGCAATTAACCACACTCAATAATAGTAAGTTGGCAGGTGCTTTTTGGTGGTACTGTCGTTCAATTTATCTCCATGGACAGAGAAGCTATTTACTATAACCCCAAAAATAAAGGAAAACAATCATAATATACAGAGAAGTACAAAAAACCTTTTTACTTAAGTGCAGAGATAATAATAATTATCATCATAGTCAGGTTATTAAAAAACACCACCCAAAGAGGTCAAGAGAATCCTCATTTCTTTAGGCAGATGGAGAGATGGGATAACACCGACTGAAAACCAGATCTGTAACAGATTGAAAAAAGTCCACAGAAGAAGTTGGAACATTTGCTGCGAGGGAGAGAAGGAAGAGAAGAAATAAAACTAAAGGAGAACTCAGAAGAAAATTCTGTGATCTGTCACAAAAGTGTCAGAGAGGAGTAAATTCGAGTCAAGCAGTGGGTGAACATGGTTGAAACAGGCCTGCTTCCCAAATATCAACTAACATCCCCAATATTTGTTAGCAGATCATTCCCAAATATTTCTGGGCCATGAAAACAAAGGGAACAATTCTGCTGCATGATTTAAGGAAAAAAAAAAAAAGAAAAAGTAGTTTAGCATAGCTTATAATGAGATTTAGTGGCTTTTTTACTTTGGCAAGCAGACAAGAGCAACATTTGTTGGCAACATTTGGGATAACTGAGCCCATGCCAAGCATGTCAAGGATCCTCTTGCAGACAGGATGGCCTATTTCAGGGATGTTTTTTAAACAGACATTTAATCTGGGTACTGCCACCTTCATTTCATAGAAAAGAAACTGAAATTACCCTTAACTTTCAGACAACATATGAACTCATCTGTACTTAAATCTGGGATTTGTATTCCATTCAGGTTGTTCAGCACTAGTTAAAGAATTTCAGTCAAAACCTTACAGGAATATCAATTATATTATTACAATTATTGCCCAAGGCATTCACATGCTCACCAATCAGACTCAGAGACAGTGTCAGACAGAAGGCCTCCAAGCCACTAAAATTTAAAGTCCCTCCTGGTCACACATGGGCTCAAGATTTTGGAAAAAAACCCCCACACTGAATGGTGGCTTGATGGGATTTTTAGTCATCAGAATTAACAAATGGACTGCTGAATTAACCAATTCTCTCTTGAAGCTTTCCTGGTGCACAAGCACTGCTCTCAGCAGAGAAACCCATTCATGTAACACACATTCATTCTGCCACATTTAAACTCTACTCCAAATTATCTTCCCTGCAGTTGGGATGAAGAAAGAGCAAATGGAGGGAGGGTTCAGGAGTCAAAGTCATTTGGCAGGGAGCAGAAAGACAACAGAGCTGGCAGCGTTCAAAGTGACTCCTGCTTGCATCCACTGTGCTGGAAGATAAGATTCCCTTTGTTTTCTGAAGGCCAACACCCCTGGAATCATCTCTGGCTTTCCAGAAGCCCAGAGCCTGCCAGCCCCAGCTCTGCTGGTCAGGGCACCAACCTCCCAGCCACCTCGGAGCTCACAAAACGGCCAGAGGCACCAAACTGAAGGGATGGAGGTGAGGGATGGAGAGGGATGATCAGTGCCTGCAAAAAAAGGCTGCCAGCAGCTGAATCCCTCTCACCCTTTATCCTGAAGAGCCATGAGAGGCAGGAAGGACTTCACTGCACCTGCCCAAAAATTACACCCTGCAAAACCTTCAGGCCACAGGCCGAGGCCTCCCGGACATCCACCCAAAGGCTGCTCCCAAAAATTACCAGCAGGCAGGTGAGCTGAGCGAGGCTGCCGGGCTCAGTGGGAAGAGAAAGGCTGGGAAGCACAATTCCAACATGGCTGTGGCAGGAGAGTTCTTCCAAGAGCCTTCACAGCCAGCTGCTGACTCTCAGAGAGGTCTGTGAAACGCCCGTTTCTGGCAGCGTGGTGCTACGTGCGCCGTGCTAAATCCGTCCTACCGAACAGCTTCCACAACAAACCAGCTCCACGCCGGATTTTTCAGCTCCAAACCCTCTTGGATTGCATCCATCTCACTGAAACTATGGATGTAGTAGCTATTTTTCCCACGCTTTTGCCTTTACTGGGTTCTATCCACCATCAGTCCTTACAGACCCTCGTTAGGAAGAGCTGCCCAAAGCACTTTTTCTTCCTTACCCAAAACGCAGCATCAACTGCCTTCCTATTTTTTTTTTTATTATTTTTTTGAGTTGTATGACATCCTTCCAATACTTGATGTGCCAGATTTAGTTCCTGTCTCCAAGATCATCTTTCAAACACAGAAAAAAGGTTTTCTGGATATGCAACAGGCTGTGCTGCATTTCCACTGGGTGGCACGGCTGCCTCGGCAGAGAGGTTCCTTTGTCACTCTGACATGACTAATTCCTGCCAGCATAACCTCATCCACAACAGGATCTCTGCCCACATAAGTGTAACTACCCAACATAGCACACGGAGAAAATGGAAGAGACACCAAGTCTTTGACAGCTTCTAAATGTTTTCTAAAATATGCAAATTTCTGCAGTTTCAGGCGTTAAATATCAACACTTCGGAGGCCTTTACAGAATCCCAGAATGGTTTGGGTTGGAAGGGACATTAAAGCTCATCTTGTTCCACTCCCTGCCATGGGCAGGGACATCTCCCTCCTAGACCAGGGTGCTCCAAGGCCAATCCACTGCCAGGGATCCAGGGGCAGCCACAGCTCCTCTGGGCACCCTGTGCCAGGGCCTCACCACCCTCACAGACAATTCCTTCCCAATCTCCCATCCATCCCTGCCCTCTGGCAGTGGGAAGCCATTCCCTGTGTCCTGTCACTCCATCCTCTTTTCAACAAAGAGTCCCTCTCCATCTTTCTTGTAGACTCTTCAGGTACTGCAAGGCCACAATGAGATCACCCCACAGCCTTCTCTTCTCCAAGAGCAACCATCCCAACACTCTCAGCCTTTCCTCACAGGAGAGCTGCTGCAGCTCTCTGATCATCTTGGTGGCCTCCTCTGGCCCTTTCCCCATCTTTAAAGCCTCCCCAGTGCTCACGTGCCATAAAATAATTTGGTGTGCCCTGGGTGTTTCTCCATTGGGAGAATAAAGTTAATTGACAAACTGAACCAACAGCTACATCATCAGTGGCTGTGAGAGGTTGGGGGACATTTCTGCCCGGGTGCCTGTCTGTTATAAATGAAAAAATGACAAAAGCCAGTTTTCAGATTTTCAGGACAGATGTCATTAAGACCGACAACCAAACTGTGGCATTTGCTATAAACTGTCAACTACCAAAAAGAAAATAATTCTTCCCAACAGAGGTCCTGGCAGCTTCCAAGAGCTGTAAAATAGAAAGCCATAAGGATCTGTGATCTGTGCCAGCTCTTCACCCTTGTCAGGCCATTCATTTTCCCAGCTGCCTCCCCACCAAGGCCAGAGCTGATCCCTTCATCTGGTGCCCACACCCGGCCAGATGGTCCCACACCCAGGGGGACCCTGTGCAGGCACAGAGCACAGGGAGGGGCCCTGTTCATGTGCCAGCTGTGACACAAAGTCAGGGCACAGCAGAGAGTCTCCCCTGCCAAAGATCCCTCCTGTCCACACCACCCAGCCCTGGGAATCCTGAGAAAGATCCATCAATCCAGCAGCTTGGAATGGTTAGGACTGAGCTTTCAGAGCTGCTTCTAAATTACTTTGAGAGCTACAGAGCCTCACCTCACTGAATCCCAGAATGGTTTGGGGTGGAAGGAACCTTAATCTCATTCCACCCTCTGCCGTGAGCAGGGGCACCTTCCCCTATCCCAGGCTGCTCCAAGCCCTGTCCAACCTGGCCTGGAGCACTTCCAGGGATCCAGGGGCAGCCACAGCTTTCCTGGGCAGCCTCTGTTCTCCTCTCAGCCATTATCAGCTAAATTATTTTAATTGTTTTGGATGAAATAAACACGCTGACTCCGAGGGGTGACTATCAAACAGCTTTTCTGCAGGGTTTTGGTGTGACACCCCCTAAAAAAAGGACCAAACCCATGTGTCACACCCCAGCTGTAACCCCACCTCTGACACACACACACACACAGACACCTTTCTGGCTCCTTGGCAGAGGCTCTTCCCCAGGAAAATCACATTTCAGCATTCACACCTGGCACCTTTCTTCAACTGGCACTGTTAAAATGCTAAACTTGAATGAACTCAAGCTTCAAGAACACCCAAGATGCTTTCCAGGACCGGCCTGATATTGACCACAAATTTTTTCCTTCAGCCCCTGATCTCCGCAGGTCCCGGGAAGGGCAGTTTCAGGGCGTGTCACTTCGGTTTCAAAAAGACAAAGCAGCTACTTTTGCTCTTACACCACTGGCAATAAGGTTGAGTACCATCAGATAAGCACCATTTTCCACGGAACTCACCTGGAAACAAGTTTTCCGTCAGAAACAAAACCTGTCAGGCGGGCAGCTCGCGGGAAACACTGATACCACACAGTGCTGGCCCTCCCCTGTAAATCAGCTGCCTTAAACACGTTAAAATTTGATAAATCAACTTCTCATCAACTCTGAAAAACTGCCTTTCCCGAGCCCTTCTTTAGAGAGGAAGCTTTAAGTTAAAGTCACTTATATGCAATCCACGCTCATTGATACGCTCATTAATAAACTACGACCACACACACACACAAAAAAGCCGAACAAACATTGAACCCAACCATGACAGGGCCGCCGCCAGCGCTACAGAGCCACCAGGNGGGGCGCGCGCTCGGCCACGCCCCTCTCCCGGCCGCTGTGTCACCGGCACCGCCCGCCCCCGGTCTGACCACGCCCCCTTCCGTACGCAACGCGCGTCACCGGCCGCACCCACCCCTGGCCATGCCCATCAATGTCCCCGCCCACAAAAATGCGTCACATACCACGCCCATCCACCGTTAGACCACGCCCATCGCCGCGCATTGCCTGGGTAAGGTCACGTGACAGCGAGCGCGGGCCCGCCCTTGCCTGGCGCGCGGCGCCCCCTCGCGGTCACGTGACGCCTCCCCCCGGGGTGGGGGGCGTTCCCTGAGGGGACCCGGCCTGGTGTCCCCCGCAATGTCCCCGGGGCCCCGGGAGCTGCTGTTAAACAGCATTTCACCACCATTTTCACCGCCATTTTCGCCGCTTTCATTAAAAAAAATATACTTCTATCTTGATTTGCTGCCCCCCTCATCCGTGAATCAAAAACTGCACCGTACAGTTCAAAACCAGCAGCAGAAACCAACAAAGCAAAGCCCTCAGCTTTCTGTCCCTTCAATGGAAAAACAAAGTGCAAATATTCTTCGTGTAAAAAGCAAACTATTAAGAAATGTTATTTCTATGTACAAGGTAAATTGCCATTGATGGCTCCAGCAAAAGCTCCAAGAACATTGATTTGTTTAGACCTACAGCTGCCAGCACAAACACTTCAGCAGAAGCTGCACAACTCCTGTCATGTTTAACAGTGTAATTAACAAGCATATAAACAGTGTAATTAATATTCCTATGAAGAGCTGTTTCTCATGGATCTATATGACTGCTAAAAATCTAATTCTGATTTTCTTCTTGCCCAATAGGAGCATCTGAAGGCAATCCCGACAGGTCCAACAATTCCACCACGTTCCTGAGAGCCTTGTGCAAACCCTCACTTAGCTCTGTCAGCCTTGGGGCCATGACCACTGGCTGGGATTTCCCCTCATCTTGCACAAAATCTCACCAAATTTTCATTATTTAAGTTATCCCAAATCATCCAGTTTTTACGTTTCAAACCTGAAGGTGCGCCTGCAATCTGCGTTTTCCCTTTGCCCTCTCCTTGTGTGCCTCTGTGTCCCCGGCCCCTGTGGCAGGGCCCAAGCACACGGTGTGGTTCCCTGCCCTGCCCTTCCCAGCTATGGCACTAATCCCGAGCCTTTCCATGCCCGGATAATTCCGTTAAACTCAGCAGAAACGTGGGCACGGGCGATGCCCAGCACATGCCGACCCGGCCGCTGGCGCCCTTCCCTTGGGAGTGAGCATCTATTTGTGCTTTTCAAGGTCGTTATTCGGCCATTTCTGAAGTAACAGGAGCAATCAGTGGCAGGAGCAGGAGCTGGGCACTGGCAGCCCAGAAACTGCCTGTGTCCTGGGCTGTGTTCCCAGGACTGTGAGCAGCAGGGAGAGAAGGGGAATCTGCTCCTCTGCTCCAGTTTCCTGAGACCCCACTGGAGTGTTGTGTCCAGCTCTGGGACACAGCACTCTTTTTTGTGTCCACCCAAATCAAAAGGAGGTGGAGCTGCTGGAGTGAGTTCAGAGGAAATCCAGGAGGTGCTCCAAGGGCTGGAGCCAGGCTGGGAGAGCTGGGGGTGTTCACCTGAAGAGAAGGCTCTAGGGAAAGCTCAGAGCCCCTTGCAGGGCCTAGANCCCTTCCAGGGCCTAAAGGGGCTCCAGGAGAGCTGGAGAGGGACTTGAAACAGGGGCCCAGAGTGACAGGGCACAGGGAATGGCTTCCCACTGCCTGAGGGCAGGGTTGGATGGGATATTGAGAAGGAATTGTCTGTGGGGGTGGTGAGGCCCTGAGAAGCTTACCCAGAGAAGCTGTGGCTGCCCCTGGATCCCTGAAAGTGTCCAAGGCCAGGTTGGACAGGGCTTGGAGTAACCTGGGCTAGTGGAAGGTGTCCCTGCCCATGGCAGGAGATGGAATAAGTTGGTCTTTAATGTCCCTTCCAACCCAAACCATTCTGAAATTCTAAGGTAGCTGTGACAGGCACGAGACTGCATGATTTTACTGACTAATTTTCATAAATAATTAATAGCAAAACTAAATGGGCATTTGCTATAGACCCCATCCCATAAGGACATGACAACCTGCCCTCTGAATTTAAATAAAAGCCACAGAATGACTTCACTGCTCTTTCACAATTGCTTTTTCGAGCCCAGTGACCACTGGAAGTTCCTGTAGGAACAGCCCTTTTGGCATGACCTCCTTGGGACAAATGAGCAAATAAGAATGAAATCAATCCTCCTCCCAGCTGTGTTCAGGGCACCTTTGCTTTTCCACGCTTGAAAGGGCGGCTGCTGCCGTGTCCTGAGCTGCCAGTGGTGACAGCAGGAGTCCCCAGAGCTTGACGTTTCTTCCTGAGCAATCTAGTAGTTAGAAACCCTAATTAACAAGCAAACGTGCAGCCGACAACAGCGGTGATGTCTCACTTTAAATATCAGACTGGGACTGCAATAGCACTTTTAATCAATAACCTCACCAGCCAACCTCGCCGTGCTTCACGTCAGGATCACACAATATGTAGAAGCAGAAAAGGATGATGAATTTTTGAAATTTTTCCCCTCCCTTGGGCAAATGCAGCTCTTCAGCTGTGTATGTGTATATGCTGAAGGCTGTAAAACGAATCCCAGAATGGTTTGGATTGGAAGGGACCTTAAAGACCATCTTGGTCCAACCCCATGCCATGGGCCGAGACAACCTCCCACTAGACCAAGATGCTCCAAGCCCCATCCAACCTGGCCTGGAATAGTTCCAGGAACGAGGCAGCCACAGCTTCTTTGGGCAGCCTGTGCCGCTGTGGAATTTACATTCAATTGATTCACCTTAATGCCAGGAATAGGTCTTGGGAGGGGCTAACACCGAGCCCTGGCCACATCCTATTGGAAGATGTTACTTTGCACACTAAATTATGTAATGAAAGAAACATTGGGTTGAAACTGAATTTAAATTATTCGGAAAGGCTGTTTGGTGTAATAATGTGAGGGCAGTTCTTCATTACAAGCCTGTATTGCAGGGCCTGCACTGCTGCTGTGTGCTACAAGTATTGGGCGCTCTGTTTTTAGCTCAGCTTCATGTAAATATTTGGGTTGGAAGGAAGCTCTGGCCTAACCTCTGTGTCAAAACAGGGATAGCTGTGAACCTTGTCTGCATGAGTTCTGAGTGTCTCCAAAGTCGGGGATTGCTCAACCTCTCTGGATGTTCCATCCCTAAAAGCAGCCCCTG
Source organism: Hylia prasina (assembly GCA_013397195.1). NCBI lineage: Eukaryota > Metazoa > Chordata > Aves > Passeriformes > Sylviidae > Hylia > Hylia prasina. Next base: position 288,613 of record VYXD01002343.1, read on the forward strand.
TGTGTGCTGCCATTATTCCCCACGTCCCGTCAGACTTTCCCTTGCTGTACTTGTGGCTTGTCCTCCTGCCACGTACCTCTGCCCACTCAGTACCACCCGCCGGGATGGCTGGAGGCTGCTGTGAGCTCCTTCCTACCCTCTCTCCCAGCTCAAAAATACAATTTCCACAGCCTTTCTTCATGCTCTGGCCTCCAACTGTGCCAGTGGCCCCTGCTGAACTCCCTCCGGTTTCAGCATCTCTCTTGTCTTTCAGTGACAAAATTGGGCATAATTGCCTGCCTCAGCCTTTGTTTTGGGGTAAAAGACCAACAGACAATACTTAAATTGTCCGATTCAGTACTTTTCAGGGACAATAACGCAGATCTTGAGTTGTGACAGGCATCAGAGGCAGGGAACTTTTATCGCACCCAGAGGGCTGTTCATGCCATGAACAGCAAATTCAAAGGAACAATAACAATATCTTTGCTGTACCTCCCTTTTACATCAGCCAGTCAGGAGGAACAGCACACAGTGGAGGCATCGCTTTGCTATCCAACCTGAAAATAAAAAGGTTTTTTTAAACAAGTTTAAAATTCCGGAATGTAACGTCAGCTTTCATTAAGAAAATGCCAGTCTCTTGCTGATGGGCTGGAACAGTGAGATGTAAGATATTAATCTTCAGTTCCAGTGTTGATTCTTACAGGGCGATGTCACTCGCTTTTCAATTCATGCCTCAGTGTGCTCTGTGAACATCAAGCGCTCGGAAGAATTAGCTGAGCCACCCTGAAGCTAGATTTTAAAGGATACCAGATGGTATGTTCAATGCATGTGGTAAGCTTTTATATGCTTTCCCCCTATGGCCAATCACTGACTGATCATTTATTTCAAAACTCTCATAAAATAAATCACTTTGAAAATGACGCTGTCTCTAGTTAATAAGTGCTCTTCCTCAAAGCAGAGGCTTGTTGCCGTGAAGATAAAATCATAAAACTGGTTCAAAGTGCACAGGGATGGCAAATTCACCCTATTGAGGAGAGGAGATAAACTGGATTGAACTGGAAAGGAAGCATAGCTGTCTGCTTGTTGTGAAATTATGAGCAGGTGAACTGTCATTAAAGACACTCCGACAGTCACTTTGGTACTAACACATGAGCTTTCTGTGACAAGGAGTGAATTTTTTGGGTACATTTTCTTCCCACAGTGGTGGATATGTAAAGCCTTGATCATGTGTCAAGTTACTGTATGAGTTTGTTTTCAGGTTTTGGAGTTAGTGATTATGTCTGGCAGCAGAAAACAGAGCTCTCTTCACTTCTTTTTTTTTTTCTTCTTCTTTAGTGAATAAGAAGTAGGAAATTCCTCTGTGGGTGACAGCAATGGAACCCACCTCACCATCTGTCCTCTCAGAGAGGTGCTCACCTTGTCCTCACCCCCAAATTGAGAACCACAGTTTCCTGGAGTGATCCAAACCTTTGTCACTACTCTCTGTCATGGAATCACAGAATCATTTAGGTTGAAAAAGACCTCCAAGGTCATTGAGTCCAACCTGTGACTGTCACCACCCTGTCAACCAGACCAGAGAACTGAGTGCCACTTCCAGTCGTTCTTTGAACACCTTCAGGGACAGTGACTTCACCACCTCCCTGCGCAGCCCTTTGCAGTGTTTAGCCACCTTCATTCCATGAAGGAATTCTTTCTGATGTCCCAAATTCCTTCTGATTCCTCCTTCTGATCCCTTCCTGCCCTTCCCCTTTGCTCCACATGCCCAGTCCCAGAGCATGGCTCCCAGCAGGGTGTTGCAATCCTCGCAGCCTCTCAATGAGTTGTGTGACATTTGCTGTCTGGCTGACAGCCATGGCTCCTACAGGCAGATGATAATATAGAATTATGGCCCTTCATTCTCTGAAGGATCATGTTTTCAAGTGCTCAGTGCTGTGGAGAAAAAGCTGGAAAATTTATTTATCCTTGAAAAGCAGATAAAAAGACCCCTTATTTTATTTCACTCTGATGTTGCAATTGTAAACAAAGCTCTTTTTTTTTTTTTTTTGGAGAGGGAGGAGGAGGAGGTGAGGAATAACTGGCTGTGGAGGCTTTGCCCTGGCAGTGAGGGCAGAGTTGATTTTCCCCATGGCCCAGATGCTCTGACAGATATAAATACACAGGCACATTCACACATCCCTGGGGGGAGAGATTTTAGAATAGTCACAGTGGGACAGCCCAGAGGTCCAGCTGGCCTCGTGACTGTGGGCAACACCAGGTCCTCAGGAAAAGGAGAAAGACAAGGAATGTGGAGTGATCCTCCCCTTGCCAAGCCTCCAGGCCCTGGCACTTGGCACTCTGTGGTTACATCTGCAGCAGCAGCCGTGGGACACCCGCCCAAGGCAAGGCTGTGGGACAGTGGGACATTTGCGCCATGGGATGGCTGCTATCCTGTGAGCAGCTCCTAGCAGGAAGGATGTGCCTGGATTGCTAAAATCTCAATCGCTCCGTTTTTCATCACCTCCCCGTGGCACCATTTGTGGCTGTATCTTTGTGCCTCGTTTTTATCTTTCTGTGTTGGGATCCATTTGCTCACTAGGAGATGCTGCTGTGCTCGGGCACTTTTCTCTGCAAACCTCTGAGGGCCTTTCGAGGTCTCTGGTCATGCACAGCCACTGACACGAGCCTCGGGGACAATGGTTTAGTGGTGAATATGGCAGTGGTGGGGTAATAGTTGGACTCGATGATCTTAGAGGTCTTTTGCAACCTAAATGATCCTAGGGTTCTGTACATGACATTAAATGCTGGATGCCAAGTTGTTCGTGTCTCTAGTTCAGATGTGTATTGATGGTGTGGCCATACTGGCAGGGTCAATGATCCACTGATGGGTGCCAAAGAACACATTTACAGGCAAATGGCTTGTAGTAATGCAGGGAATGAGGCACAGAAGGATCGTTTGAGCTCGTGAAAGATCTCTAAGTCATTGATGTGACAAAGGTGCTACTGAAGGGCATGTGATGAATTATCGACAAGAGTATTGAGTAAAAAACACTCTGTGCAAAGTGTTAAGTCCAGAGCTGATCCGGGGGTGTGGCAGCGTGGGCTGAGCCACATTCTCTGCTTTCCTGATGTTCTGGAAATTTCAGTAGTTTTAGGAATCTTTCAGGGTGGGAGAATTTTCCCCCAACATTTCTTCGCTAAACTGGGGTGGGCATTTACCAAGTGCCTGGTGCAGCCAGGAGAGTTTATTCCATTCCAGGACTGAGTTTTGTATCTACCTCTGCCCTCCCTGCTCCAGGCAGGGATTTGGTGGCCGCAATTCCTTTGCCAGTTTTGGGCTACCTCATCAAAATAACCTGAAATTTCACCCACTGCAACTTCATACAGTTAAATTTTGTCCCATCAGCTAACAGCCATTTAATGCTCCAAGAAATTCTGTGGGAATAACACCCATGCCATTCCTCCTCCTTCTCCTCAGCTTTCAGGTCCTGATTAAGCAAATAGCTTTAGTGCCAGGCTGAAGTGGTGCCTTTTAGTTGCTAATGCCATGCAAAAATGCCCTGAGAAAAAAGCAGTTTTCATGATCACTGTTAAGAATCCGCTTCCTTCTTTGGGTTTTATTTTTCCATCAGCCTGCTGGAAGAGTACAGCCAGAAAACAGATTAGCCCGGGAAGGACTTCTCAACTAATAAACAAACCGCAAATACACTTCTTAGTCATATTTTAGGTCAAATGGATTTGTCAAGTCAATAGTCGCCCAACTATGAAGGAGTCCTATAAATAAACGAGACTTATATATTTTTAATATTTGCCTAACAGAGGTCCTTTAAGGTGCAAATAGAGCTGGAATTAACTGAAGTCAAGATCATTTCCAGAGTCATTAAAAAAAAAAAAAAGAAAAGTAGAAAAGAAAACACTGCTTTGAACCTTTTAACCTTGGGCTTGTTTCCAGCCACGTCCCTCACAATGATAATAAATTCAGAAAATTCCATGAAAATCTCTATTCTTTGGACTCCTGAGGCATTTAGCATAATGTTCTCAGTTCCTCTTTCTTGTATGAAAACAGGAAGAAATTATGCACGATAGTAGCTGTTTAAATACTAGAAATTCTCCCTGGGGAGAATTACAGCCATTTCAGTGATAAATTGCAAGTGAGATAACGGAAGGTTGGGAATGAGCCTGATCCAAACTTAATTTCCAAGCTTCCTCACTGATTTCAGGGCTTTTCGGATGAGGTTTGAGACGACAAAGTCTCAACCCTGCTGAGTTTGACTGGCAAGTTTGTCTTTGTGCAGGTTTATGCTGGGGAGCTCTCGTTGAAGCAGGGCAAAATAATGTCAACTCAGCACTGGATATTTTTTTTTTTTTTGCATGGAAATCCTACATCTAGAATTCATCCCCAGCCTTCCCAGCATCCAGGCTGCTCCTCCCCCGCCGGAGCGGAGCCTTACAGCTCCAGGCTGTGAGTGAACATCATCCCTCACCTCAGCTCTCCCTGCCTGGGGGCCAGCACTCCTCCTTCAGTGAATGTTTGCAATATTGTCTGAAGAAACAGACTCCAAATCCCCACCGTAAGCTCTTTCCCCACCCTGGGGGCGAAGGCGTCCTAATTAATTAGCGGGAATGCTCCTCTCTACAGCCGTTTAGAAAGCAGAGGGACTGGCTGTTGTGATAAAAGCGCACGGCAAAACATCCCGGGCTGAGCTCTAACAGCATCGCGGGGATCTGAGGACATAATTGCCTTGTTATTTTCGTGCTCCCCAGGGCTGTGCTGCAGGCAGTTTAGCAGAACGGGCACTTAAAAAGTGCCTCCAGCAAACTCCGCTCCCCGCTGCCTGCTTTCCCAGATCCCTCGTTGCCTTTGCTCCGCTTGGCAGGAGCTCGTTTTCCTCCTCCTCCTCCTCCTGCTGCTCCTCTGGGAAATTCCCGTCCTTTGATTCCCCATCCCATGACTGCAGCCCCGGCCTTGGTTAAAGCACGGCTGCAGAGCCCGCCTGCCTCCGGCACCGCTCCTGGAGCCATCTATTGTTTCCCGCTCCGAATTTCTCCGGGACTCGGAGCATCTCCTTGGTTTGGTTTCGAGGTCTGCAGCCCCGAGCGCCTATTGCAACACAAATAACACTTGTGAATAACACTTCCTCCGTGATATTCCAGCCCGGTGTCAGCGCTCAGGCCGGCTGGTGACCTGAGAGAACCAGTCTTGCTCGGGACCGTGTCACCCTCCTTCCCTCGGCGCTACTTCAGCTAAACACATGCTGGGAAAACAACAAGATATGCTGCCAAAATAGCAGAGAGCAGCAACTCCCCAAACAGGAGGCCTTCCCCCAGCTTGAACCGCGGGTTTAGTGAAGTAACAAGAGGTAAAAACAACCAGCGCAGTGCTCTTTAAACTTGTGCGTAGCGCCTAATTGCGCACATTGTTTCTGAAGAACACGTAGGTAGGAGCAAGGATTTCAGGATAAGACTCCAGCGAAACCATTGTGCTGAAGTGCAGTAAAAAATGAAAGGGCTCTTTCCCTCAGCAAAGATTTCACCGAGGTTAGGTCTGCTACTGCTAGGAATTACTTTTCTTTTAGACAATGTATATATTGCACGTGTGCTAAAATGTATCTTCACAGTTAAAAACGAGCTGTAATTAGCAAATTAATTAAGTGCGCTTTTGTGGAGATCCATTCTCGTTCGCTCACTGATTTGCAGTCAGTTGTTTGCAATGACTCTCCCTACTGACAGAAATTCAGACACCTTATAATATTTAGCCCATAAATGCAGAATCACAGAATATCCTGAGCTGGGAGGGACACACAAGGATCATGGAGTTCAACTCCTGGCCCTGCACAGAACAGCCCCAAGAATCCCAGCACGTGCCTGAGATCGTTGTCCAATGCAAGAATTTAGTGTTTAATTCGAAACAACTTCATACAATAATGATTATTTTTATTTTGAGATGAGTAAAGCACACTTTGATAAGTTGGGCTGGCCACTGCCTGAGCTCCTCTTTCTTGAGCTTTTACTTGTGGCTGCTGTGAGATGCAGAGGACTCTTCCATATGGGCTTTTGGCCCAGCCTGGTGTGGCCATGGACCTGTTCTGCTTTTAGAGAAAAACAAGTCTTGTCTTAGAGCACAAGAAGGAATTTGGATGCTCATGACAGCCCTCCAGCCAGCAGGCGATGGAGGGAAGTGTACATGGTTTTTTTTGCTTTACTCCCTCCCACTGAGCATTTCAGGTTAAGGTGGATAAGACCCACTTGTGATTTCAGCTGTTACAGTATTAAATTTCATTTGCTAATGCCATATGTTATTTGTGTGCTAACAAATGTGCCATTTTTAGCTCATAAAGTGCTGAATGAATTTATCTGGAATAATTTCCACCCTCACGTGGCCAAGCATTTGGCAGACAAAGTTCTGAAGTGTGCTTTTGGGAGTTGTATTTGATGACAGCGTGTGGGTATCGAAATAATTAGGAGTGCAGGCTGGGGGAAGGAGGGCAGAAGATTACAGAGCAGGGACACAACTCATAGCTTGGGAAGCCCTTGGAAAGAGGTGACTCCGGTTCCTCAGTTTCCCTGCCTCCTCTTTCTGCCTCCTTCCTTCCCTTCCTTTCCCCCTCGATAATCCCGTCTGGAATCAATGAAAGGAGTGCATCAGATAAGGCAAGGGATTATTTCCTTATGCTTTTGCTATCATATGAAGCACAGTATCAAAGAATTCCCTGCATCCTCCCAGCTCCTTGTGAAAGAAAGGATCCTTTTATTCCTTGGCTGGCCTTTTGTCTAGCCAAGAATCTGCCGCCCACTCAGGTAATTTGTACCAACAGATCCTACCTGTGGGAGCAGAAGATCCTGTCAGGAGGGAATATCCAGCAGAAACCAGGCATTGCTCATGTGTGAGGAAGGCTGGCTGGAAAGGGGAGGAGAGCTGATTTTTTTTTTTTTTAACTCCTTTGGAGGAGGGGAAGATTTGGGAAGAGGCTTTTGCTCAAACAGGGGACTTTTAAAAATCTCCCCTTAATAAATGTGTGTGTTCCTAGTGAGAGGATGAAGTGCCTCATCTGCTGAGTGCCCAAACTCACACCCTCCCACTCAGTGTCCCCCTAGGCCATATCTTCCCCAATGAAATATTCTCCTATTTCCCCTTCATGTGTGCCCTCTCCTTGGGCACAGGACCCAGATTCCTGGTGTACAAGGATACCAGAGCCAGCAGCATCACACCGGGATATAATTTGTCTCAGAGAGTATAAAAATGACAGGAGTGTAAAAATGACAGGGTGTCCCTGTGGCCAGCCCTGCGGTACCTTGGTGACATCCCAGGCAGTCTCCAGTCTGATGCCAGAGGTTCTGCTGGGAAGAGAGGGACAAAAACAGCCTTCAGCTTGTCCTCAGCTTCCAGCTTTCCTGGTCAGAGGTGTCAAAAAACCACCAGGGTGGAGGTTCCCACTCCCACTGCTGCGAGGTCATGGCCAGCCCCACAGAGAAAAAGCTCTGTTGCACCCCAGCACTGCCTTTTTAGCTTGCTCCAGCTGTTAACCCAGTTCCCCTCTCTTGCTCCTCTTTATCCCTTCCTGCTCCTGCAGACACCCTTCCCTCAGGCTGACAGCACCCTTGGTATGTTTGTTGCATGAGAGGCTTCTGGAACAACACGACAATGCTGATAAAGAAATTAAGTTTGGGGGTATGTGGGTGGATTAATTTCTAATATGCTAAAACCATAAAAAAAAAATAGCCACAAACATGAAATTACCTCAATTTGTGACTGTGCAAATGTCATATTTAAGAGAGCTACTCCCTTTTCACTGCCCCAGTGTTCATAAAAACCTTTCCTCCTTCCCCTGAGTCAGAAGACGAGAAGTTTTGGATGGCTCCAAACAACACAGCCGTTGCTCCGAATGATTATTCTTGACTAAATTTGCTTAAATTTTTTTTCTTTTTCAGGCTTTGGATATCAATTAAAAGAACACAACTCTTTTGTCTTGTGTGTTGCTCCCCTCAAAATAATGAACTGTTTAATACACCAGAGGCAATTTCAAATTATCTAGTTTAATGAGGAAGGTTGTGACGGAAGATTTATTACCCTTTCTGATCTGCTAATGTATTTTCTCAACCATCCCAGCAGAACCAATCACTGTATTTTCATTATACACTCTATTTTCAGGGGTTCATTAGTTGTAGACTAAAAATAACAGCGAAGGTCTCAATCTGAAAGCTAATCCAATTTTTTTTTAATTGGAAACAAAATTTGATCAGACAACTTTCTAATCATAACAGCATCAAGCATCAAGACCCTTACTAGGTGTTTTGTCCAATTTGAAACTTCATTTGGCTACACATAAAGACCTGACCTAGAAATACAATCATGTAACTGCTAGGAAGGACAAATCCAGCCTTTTCCTCAACAAAAAAAATCCCACGTTAGCACAAGCCATGAATTGTGGTCCAGTCCAATTGACACACATTAAAATAAAAGGTCTGGCAATGAACCTGCTCATCTGAAACAAACTCAAGAGATGCTCTGAGCTATTGGCTCAACATCAGACTTAAGAAATAAGTAAGACTTTTTCCCCCCAAAGAATTAAAAATAAAATTAAGGAAAATAAGATGGAAGACCTTCTAGGTAGCCAATCTGGATTCAAATCTTTAAGCTGGGACTTCCCAGCAGTGTTGGATTATAGGACGTAACATGGGCCCAGTGTTTTTCCTGCTGCATCATTTTGATGTGTAAGAACCTCAGGAAGAACAAGAGGACAGGGAAGAGGGATCCATATTCCCAAGGCCCACCTTTAGCAGAGGGACTCTGGCTTTGGCCCCCTACACAGGCCAGACATCCTTCCTGGGAAATGATGGTAATTATGTTGTGAGAATGTTCCTCACAAAATCATGGAATGGTTTGGGCTGGAAGGGACCTTAAAGATCATAACATTCCTGCCATAAGCAGAGATACCTTCCACTAGCCCAGGCTGCTCCAAACCCTGTCCAGCCTGACCTTGGACACTTCCAGGGATCCAGGGGCAGCCACAGCTTCTCTGGGCACCCTGTGCCAGGGCCTCCCCACCCTCTCAGGGAAGAATTTCATCCTAATAGCTCAGCTAAACCTATTCTCTGTCAGCCTGAATCCACTCCTCCTTGCCCTGTCACTCTATGCTCTTCTAAAAAGTTCCTCTTCATGTTTCCCATGGGCTCCCTTCAGGTACTGGAAGGCCAAAATTTAGCCACCCTGAAGCTTTCTCTTTTCCAAGCTGAACATTTCCAATTCTTTCAGCCTTTCCTCACGGGAGAGCTGCTTCAGCCCTCTGATCACATTGTGATCAGATCATTGTGACCCGAGCTGTGCTTGCTTCAGGCATCCCTCAGACTGGTCCCAAACCCACACTGTTCAAGGGATTCTCCACAGCAATAAATGCCCACACAAGGCAGTCCACGGGGCACTTGGCATCCCTAAAGGATCCCCACAGGAAGGTGTTTGCAGTGACCTGCCTGTGGGGAGGCTGGGCTGAGGACGTGTTTTGTCCAGATAACGCATCACCCAGACACCCAGGGGATTTTTAAAAGGGATACAGGGAAGTTATTGCACCTCCTGTCAGCCCCACGCTATAGATTTCAGATGCATAAATTATATATTTATGTTCAAAACTCTATTATTCATAGAGTTGAGTAAACAAGTATTGATTTTTACACTGTAGCACGGAGGAGTATTTGTAGTGATGCAGAGGCTCCTCTTTCACCCTGGGTACCTCTGACCTCATCGCTGCTTCCTGAGCAAGGAGTATCCTTTGCCGAGGATGATCAGGCTTAGAACCAGCTGGCTGGGAATGGAAATCAATGTGCATTTCCTTCTGAATGGACTCTCCCCCACCCACGAGCCACGTGCGGCTCGCCGGGATGCGGGGCCAGACAGACGCGGGCGGAGAGCGAGGGAAGGGAGAGGATGTGTGAAACCATCTCGGCTCACACACAGCAGCCTCGGCTCTCCCACCTCCCGGGCAGAGGCGAAGAAGTGCTGGCTGTGTGAACAGAGCAGGAAAAAAAAGGCTTGGACGCATTTTAAAAGCGATACTACTGCAGGGATCACATTAAACCCTTAGTGAAGGGTCTGGCTATCAGTAGGTGAGCTTGTGTCAAGATTTCTCTCTATTAAATATTTCTCTCTATTGAATATATGATGCCACCGTGCACATTTAGGGGTGGCAGAAAAGAAGTCCTCTAACTGCATTTTCAAGTGCTCCATTGTTTCAGAGGTTAACCAAAATCACTTACTTCATGGCTAACTTTGCTATATTGAATCAATGAACAAGTTCCTTATTGGATTTTTATTGCAGATAAAATTGACAGGGAAAATCACTAGGATATACTTAAAAATGGGAAGGAAATGTACGTTTACAATAAAAAGGTCTCTGAAGGTCTCTTGTTTCATAGGAAGGAAGCTGTCTTTATAGCACATGAACTATAAAAAATGATTAAAACTGAAGAGAGACAGGAAGCTGATAATTTGATTTATCATCTTAATGGCTATGATTCATGAATAAATAATATAATGGTTTATGTCTCTCTTGTAAAAGAAGTAGAGAAGAGCAATTTGTCTAATAAATGACTTCAAAAATTACAGCTGAGTCTTGTTTGCCACGTTTGTTCTATTTAAAAAGAATGAGCGAGTATCTTATTTCTTATTACTTACTAGGACATTTGTTGTATTATTTATAAGAGTCAAAAACCTTAACTAAAAGCCACTCATCTCTGACCACAGTCTCCCATTAGCTTTAAATTCAGGAAAAAGGATTGATCACTAGATCAATAAATCTAACCTTGGATCTGACTAAAAGCTTCCTTTAACCTCCTTCCTCCAGTATCCTTTTTCAAAATTAAAGTATCCCCGTTTTTAATTATTTAAGAGCATGTCAATTTTATAGTAAGGCCCTGTATGACTGCATCATACAAGGATTTCTTCTTTATACTGGAAGCCCACAGCATCTTTAAAAGGAAAGCATTTAAATCATGATAATTTGTTGGTTTGGTTTTTTTTTTTAAAGCCGGATTTGCTGCTATAGATATACATAACCTGCTCCAAATATACTCTGGATTTCATCAAGACAAATGCTAAGAATAGGAAAATGGAGGAGAAGTGTGTATTCCCAATTATCAGACACACAAACTACCCCAAGCACGTCAATGACTCTGCTGGAGCTGAAGTCGCTCTGTATTGATGGCCCCGGGCCAATGAGTGACATTGTTGCAGACCTGCAAAAAGTCATCCCAGGCAAAAGCAAACTCCAGACGACACAATGGAGAGAGTGTTTAATTTTTTTTTAAATGAATTTAATTTTTTTTAAAATTAATTTTTAATGGAAAGAGTGTTTAATTTTTTTTTCTAAACCATCCCATAAAAATAACTTGTATAGTATATGTAGTTTGCCTGACCATTTCCATCGAGAGCCTGACCATTTCTTCCCTCCTTATATCAAAATACTTTATGAAAATCAGATCTTTTCTTAACCAGAAGCTGTTCACACCAATTCAATATGCTCTGTTTGCACTGTGCTGCTATGGGACAACCTTCAAAACAATTCAAAGCACATCTTGCAGACACAATTCCTGATGCACAGCTGGTTGAGAGCCCCAAAACACGGGAGCTGTGGCCAGAGCCACCTCTGGATTTCTGACCTTGCTCAACCACTGGCCTGCTGCATAATCTTGAACACGTGAGTTTTGGCACATCTCTGCACCTTTCCTTGTTCCACCTTAAATCTTCATCCTGAAGAATGGGGTATTTCTGTCTTGGCAGGATTTGGGCTGAGAAGAGAGGCTGTGGGCTCCTCATCCTGGGAAGTGTTCAAGGCCAGCTTGGATGGAGCTTGGAACAACCTGGGGTAGTGGAAAGTTTTCCTGCCCATGGCAGGGGTTGGAACTGCATGATCTGTAAGGTCCCTTCCAACCCAAACCATTCTGGAATGCTGTGATTCTAGAAAATGGAAGTTCTTACCCTGGTTCGGAGGCTAATTTTTAAAAGGGTTTCAAAACTGAATTCATGACTTCCTTGTCTTCGGGTCAAGGTGTCCTAAGGTTGTACTGGAAAGAGCAGCACTGATAGAACTGTTAATGACAGCAGCGGGAGGAAAACTTCAGGATGACAATTCTTGGCATATTGTAAAGCCAGTCCTACCACGTTTATTTAAAATAGAGGGGGAAAGAAGAGAAAAAAAGGTAAATGGATTTAAACAAAATAGATCTTTTGAGTTCTTCCATAAAACACGTGCAGTTCATGCCATGGATCTCGCACAGACTGCAGGTGTGACATCACTCGGTGTTGTTGGGGACAAATGTCACACAGGTGGATGAAAATCAGGAAAAAATAGCAGGAACTTTCACAAAATCCCATTTATCAATTCTTTCCACATATAATTTCTCTAAACTAATGCAATTAACTGCCCCACAGTCCAAAGGCACTATTTTTATGTGCCACACCTTCTTCCCCCAACTGCTGTATTATATAGGTCTCCTAAATTTGGAGTGCTCAAGATGTTTTTGGGGTAAGTGATGCATCAGCTCATGTCAAAACAATGTAGGCTGCATCCAAAATGACACTGAAATACAGCGTGTTGGGGACATGATACCCCAAAAAAGGTTCTCTCCTGGCCTTTCATTTTGAAGGGACAGAATCTTTGCTGATTTTGAAAATGATGGTAGCCTTCAGTAGCTTCTGAAGTACAACTTTTGGTCAAAACCTAATGTTTTTGGTCCTGCCATAAAAATAATGCTAATCTCTATCTAAAATTATGAGCTTCCCCCCCTAATTATGAGTTTCTGAATGAGAATTTTAATCAAGCAGACTGCAAATATCTTTGAGGTCACTCCAGATCTTGAACCAGAAGCTCTTTCTTCGTACTGCAGCCACCCAAATCCCAGCCCACCATCCCACCATGATGGACAAGAAGCACAGCAATGATGATCCCTAACGTTGCATCTGGAAAATGGCAGTGACAGGGTAAAACAGACTTAGCAGTGTAAAGTTGCCATTGATAAAATACAGTTGGTGCAAAAGGCTATGAATGGAAGCAGCACCAGAGAAAAATTGCAGAAAAAACCCAGGGTCATTTTTCTGCCATCAGTCCCACAATTCCATTTGGATATGGAGGAGGGAGGATCTCAGCTGGGATAAGCCACTATAAGTGTATCAATAAAGCCACGCTGATTTATAGCAGCTGAGAATTCATCCTGGAGCGCGTTCGTCCATGAGCGATGCCATGGATTGATGTGTTAGCATTTTCTCCCTGGAGACTTTGGTTCCAAACCTATTTAAAACCCAGTGAAAACAAACGGGCTGGTCTCTAGGCAGATGTGCCTGGAAATCTGTTTACATCATCACAGAGGCAGCAGCTCAGTGGAAAGGGTTTTATCTGCTCAGGTTGGGAATAAGGGTAGGGTGGCAGGTCCTGGGGGAGTTGCATGGCAAAGCTCCCTTGGTAACTCCTGAGCTGCCACCTTGCAGGATGCATTTGATGTCCACAAATCTTTAGGATTCTGCACCAGGTGGAATGAAAAGATTCAAACAGAAGTATTGCTTAGTCTGAGTCTACAATCTTGGAGCCAGGCTCTACAGCACTGTGCCCTACTGCTCCTTGCCTGCACACATATTCCCAAGGGATCAGTGATGGGTCCAATCTTGTTCAGCTTATTCACCACCCTGGATGAAGGGACAGAGTGTTCCCTCAGCAGGGAGCTGGGAGGAGTGGCTGACACACCAACAGGCTGTGCTGACACTCAGCCAGGCCCAGAACAGGCTGGAGACATGAGCAGGGAGGAACCTAAGGAAGTTCAAGCAGAATCCCCATATCCTGGGGATAAATAACCCCAGGCACAGGACCTGGGCAGAGCCAGCACTGTGTCCTTGTGGCCAAGAAGGCCAATGGCATCCTGGGCTGCACGAGGGAAAGTGTGGCCAGCAGGCTGAGGGAGGTGAACCTGCCCCTCTGCTCAGCCCTGGTGAGGGCTCAGCTGGGACTGCTGTGTCCAGTTCTGGGCTGCTTAGTATGAGAAACACAAGGAATTACTGGAGTGGGCCAGTGGAAGGGCTGTGAAGGTGGTCAGGGGCATCTCTCCTATGAGGAAAGGCTGAGGGAGCTAGGCCTCAGCTCTGGAGAAATGACAGCTGAGAGGAGAACCAATCAATCCATACAAATACCTTAAGGGCAGGTGTCAGGAGGATGGGAACAGACTCTTTCCAGAGGTACCCTGACACAGGACCAGGAGCAGCAGGCACAAACTGAAACACAGGAAGTTCCATCTGAATATGAGGAAAAACCTCTTGACTGTGCAGGTGATGGAGGCCTAGAAAAGGCTGCACACAGAGGTTGTGGAGTCTCCTACTCTGGGTATGTTCAAAACCCACCTGGATGTGATCCTATGCTTGAGCAGGGGGCTTGGATAAGATTCCAGAGTTCCCTTCCAACCCCAACCATTCAGTGATAACCTTACCCACAGGTCCTTGCTGATTTTTTGATGGGATCCTTCACATGCCCACAATGAAACACATTTGTAATTCGGCAGGCATGGGGCTCAGTTTCAAAAGCATTTTAAGAGGATACAAAGGCTCCCTGTGGTCAAAGGAGGGGAAACAATGTGGTTGTTGGAGTTACAATTACACCATCTCACATTCTTTTGGCAGAGGAGCTCTGGGCACAGTTTGGGAGAGGAGATAAAGCACATGCAGGGAACAGAACTGCAGGTCACTGCTGCAGCTCTGGAGCTGCACCCCGAGGCCAGCCTGGAGTTTCCTGCCTGAACCCACATCCACTGAGTCTCGTGGGATTCCACCAACAACTCAGCAGCAGATCTGCCTATCCATGTAATGTAAGTAATGCTTTTAGGAGCATTATCCATGCATGGTTTTCCCGTACATGGAATTTGGCAGGAAGCCATTCGACCAAATGCTTCACATTGCAAGAAAAATCAGCAGACTTGTGTTCTTTTTTAACTATACTCATTAAAAAAAAAGCCAACCCCCCTACTAACAAAGTAGGAAAGTTATTTACCATCACCTCAGGCTCAACCATGCAGAATCAGATTGTTAAATGTGCAGATTTTTAAGGAAATATCCTCCTTCCCACCCTCCCACCCTGTGCTTTATCATTTAAGCAGTGGCAACTCCTACAGCAAAACCTGGGTATTTCATATAATGCAACAGTAACACAGAAACAGAGTTCCCAAGTCCAAGCACCATCTATCATCAGTAACTACATGATTATCTCTTCCAGACACTGATCAAATCCCAGTTTATGAGCAGTTTGCTTTTTACTGCTATTAGACAAAATGAAAAGCTCTTCCAGAACCCCGCTGCTCTGACGACGACGAGTCTTCCTCCTCTCCAACCAAAATCTTTTCAGGACCAGTTTATACATGTTTGCTCCTGCCCTGAGTGTTGTCCTTAACTTGAATTGTTTTTCCTCTCCCTGGTATTTAGTCCCCTGATATATTTATAGAAAGATCATATCCTCTTTCAAACTTCATTTTGCTTGGAATAGTAATGTTAGAAATAGACTGACGAATTTGCTGCAGTGGATAGAGACGGACAGACACACACACACAGAGGCTAGAGCACTCATTTTAAAAGAAATGCAGAAAATACAGATGAGTCAATCTTTAGAGTTAACAGTGCATTATTTCAATCATGTCAGCAACACGTGTCAACTACAATAGAAAAGACAGATCAAGTTCAAAACTGATTTTCAGGGGGTTTTAGACCTAATGACTATCCATCTATAGAAATACCAGAAAGCCTACCTGGAATTCTATAAAACTCTAGCCTAGGGACCGTACCAAAAGCCCACAATGAATATAATTTCTAAAAAAGAGAGCTGTGAAGGCTCAAAAGTACATTTAAACAGAGACTAGTTTGGGTGGTAAATAATATGCAGAAAAAGAAAAAATAATCAAGTCGCTATTTAAAAAAAACCTAGAAGGAAAAGAGATGGAACATACTATTGTCTGTTCGGAGAAAATTTCTTGCACAAAAATATTTTCTAGCTTTGCTGCTCTGGTACATCAATCCTGAGCACTCTAACTTTTGACTTATAATGATATTCCTTCAGATACAGCTTCACCGAGGGAGGAATGGGAAGTGCATCGATACCATCATAAGTTGTACAGTTGCAAATGACCGTTCTACATATATGCTGGAGAGAGAAGGGAAAGGTCCTGTTCAGGGGAGTGGATAAAAGTGGTTCAAAGAACATACAGGAACTCGGATCCTTGTAGTGCTCTAGGAGTCCCGTGATGTCAGGAGAATGGAAGACACAGGGATCGTGGGCATCAAAGCTGAAGTTGTGATTCCACTGCTCTATCCGGGCGTGGAGGGAGCGACTGTAGCGCCTGAAGCTCACGGAAAACAAATAGTCCTCCTGGGCAGAGTCTCGCAACAGAAACGTTCCCTCTGGCTTTCCTTCCAGCAGCGCCTCCGCTGCATATTTATCCATGACTCCCCAGTAGCAGGGATTGTTATTGATCTGGAGGAGGTCTGGCACTAGGCAGTGGACATAATCAATCTGGGTGTGGTACTTGGGGGGCGTTTCCATCCGTAGCAGCTCGTCGTCCGTTTCCCACTTGGGCTTGTTCCGTTTTCGAGAACTTGTGCACAGAGTTATGACTTCATCGTCGGAGTCCATGTCGCTCTCATCTCTACTGCTCCTTGCCACCTTACCTGTCACCAGCTCAGGCCTCGGGTCACCCCGGGAGGAACTGCTGTCAGTGAAGTCACAGGACTGGGAGGGAGAGTCCATTCCCCCATTGGCAATCTCCTCGTCTCGCAGCTGATCCTCCCTTTCCTCGTGCTGGGATAAATCAGCAATTATCCATTCTTCTGTCTTTGGACTTATAGGGGCCGTGTGCCTTTTGATCAAGTGCCAGCGGAAAGCCAGCTCTGAGCGTGGAGGGAAAGGACACTTATCCAGCATCAGCTCGCTGATATGGATTTTCCTTTTGGATGGCAGTCCGGAGGCGTGCCGGCTGCTGCAGTTCTTTATGGGAAAGCACTGACCCACAGCATCCTGCAGCTTCTGCTTGAGAGACCGGCCTAAAAACCTGTGGCCGCAGGACCGGTCTAGATCCAGCTCGATGGACGAGCAGCTGTACTTCCTCTCTTGGCTCCTTAAATTAGTCCCCGACCTTCCTGCAGCACTCGCTGTCTCGGCATCAGGACAGTGCTCACTTTTCTTGGACCAGGAGAGCTTCTTTCCACTCCAGACGTACCCATCCTTTCTGTCTGCGCTTCTGCTCCGGCTGCTTTTGGGCCTCACATCTGCGCTTTTCGCGCTGCTGTCCTTGTTTTCTGCCATTGTGACAGCTTGGCTTCACAAGCTGCCAGGGAGCGCACGCCGTGTTTCTCGTGGGGTTTTTTCTACATAAGGAATCTTCCTCGAGGCACTTTCTGGAAGTATCTAAGGAGAAAGGAAACACAGCTCAGTTAACTGCCATGCACACACAAAATGCAACAGCAGTGCTGGGGGATACAGGGCAACAGTGACAATTAATTGCTGACCACGTAAAAATCATGTGATTGAGGTGAATTCAGTAGAACACCCCACAAATACCAGCCTGATCCCAGAAAAAAGCTCTCTTCACCCTTCCTTGGGAAAAGCATCCTCCAGAAAAAACTACCTTAACGTATTTGTTGAGTTTTCATTCTGATTATGCGGCAGAGCAGAACCCTTTTAGGTGTTGGCAACCCCATTGTGCCAGTGCCCATTTCAAAAGGAAACCCTTCCCGGGGCAGGTGATACTGCTTGAGCTGTTTATGGAGCAAATTCTGCATCCCTTCCAAATAACCTTTCAAGAAGGAACAAACCAGAACAGAAACAAGTAGGTCAGAGTACAAAGAGCTACTGTACCTAGATGATATGCCTGTTTGCTACTAATCCACAGGGTGGGATGCCAGAGATCTTTTTCTTAACTGACACTTTTGGGTCACTTTTGGGATTAAAAAAATAAAAAAAACAACCTAAATTTTACCAGTCACAGATTCTGTCAGTTTCTGAAAGCTGTTTTCCTCTGCCTTTTGAAAGGGAGGGAGCTAGGAAATACTGAGGCCCTAAGGGATTGAAATATCTGGGGCTTTACATACTGAAAAGGATTAAAACAATCCAGCCCCTTACTAAAAGCAATTTTAAAAGGCCGTGAAAGATGGAACTGCTCTATTACTCATTAGAGAAGGAAGTTTACATTATTAAAATCAGTCTTGCTTTGAGACCTACAGTTGCTGATTTCATTTTCTTTTGTTTCCAAAGGTATACTGAATTCTCAAACAGATAAGAGGTTTCCTTTTGACTGCTGCACTTTGAAAAAAAAGATGAAAAAAATCCTCTTTGATTACTCAGTCGAAAGTGGAGCAGGATTTTTTCAAGATACGTAGATAGCAATATGGTATGGATGCTATACCCCCTGAGGCATGGCAGGATGCAGAATTTCCCATCACTTATCATAATCAGGGTATTCTATGATTCTGTGATGCTTCTGCACCAAAACCATGCACAGCTCCTCTTTTGCACTGGGTTTTTTGGTGGGTTTTTTTGGGCTTTGGGTTTTTCTGTCATGTTTTTTTGGGGGTTTTGCATTTTTTTTTTTACAACTAATTGACACGGTAAATACTGAGCAGGAAAAGAAAAGGGCATCCACTTCCTCTCTCCATTCAATCCATTCTCATCATCAGGATTAGCCAGCATGACACAACCTCTCTGCAGTCCCCCGGGGCTGCGCAGGCTGAGTTGGAGCCTCTGCTTTCAGTAAAAGAACAAGTCAGCCTTGCCAAAAGGCTCACATGCAATCTGTGGGCCAAATGCATCCCAGATGGAACTTTCACCCAGGAATTTTTCACATTGCATTCCTTATTTAAAACCCACAGACCTGAGAGATGTGGGGGAAAGGAAAAGGCAGGGGAAGGAAGGAGATGCAGAAATGTAGGATGAAGGTAAGATAGGTTCAATATTGGAAATATGTTGGGAAGAAAAATGCCATTAGAGCAATGCAGATGAATATCAACTCACTGGTACCAAGAGGAATCACAGGAAAGGGTCCATATTTCAGCAATTACAAATCAAAGATTAAACTAAAGATTTATTTTTCTTCTCTAGGGGTTTTGCAAATTGCTTTTCAGTGAAAGCATGGCAAGACACAATGAAGACAGGAGAAAGGAAACATTTGCATATGAGACTCCAAACATCTTTATTTAGACCAGGATTCATTGATTGCTTTTGGAACGTTGATATTTTTCATCCAGAAATACCTAGAGTGGAGCACTGAATTTTCTCCACAATTCAAAAAAAAGAGGGAAAAGAGCCATCTCATTTACCCTGGTGATCGTCTGAAGTCACCGAAGACAAAAAGGTTTTAGATTCATCCTGTAGTAAGATACATTAATTGTCTATATATGGGATTTTTAACTGGACAGAGAGATATCACTGAGGTTGCAAAGTCAAGTACTTAAAAATTAGGATACGACAGTTTGTAATTGCTTTTGAAACCTTCAATTATCTCATTCTGCTCATCCAGCCCATATAAGGAATAAGAACACGCAGAATACGGGCTTTTAATTAAAAACTGCAAAACATACAAAACCCACAAGTGCCTGTTATCTCCTAACTTCAGCCTTCCAACTGAAAGAAGCTTGGGTTTTATGGAATTTCTGGGCTGCTGTTGTACTGAGCTGAAAAGCCACCTTCTCCTTTGTACCTTTCTCCTGTCGTGAATCATTAGTGGTACCTGAACCCTGAAAGAGAAGCTGGGGAAGCAGCACGTGACGCTGCAAGGCCACGCACCATTAGCCAGAGCTGCTTCCCTGGGGTTGGAAGGGCTGCTGGAGCCCAGGCGCCACGTCAGAGCAGGAATTGCTAATCAGACAGAACACTAGAGCCGTGAAAAGAGCAGGGAGCAGATGAAGAGAAAAGGGATGTCATCCTACTAAAGCCAGGTTTGAGCCCGACCGTGCGTTACAAAGGTCTGTGTGCTGCGGGAGAGCTGCCTCCCAAATCCCACTGCTCGGCATTGCAGCGAGGGATCACACCTTCACACCCTCCTGCATCAGTGATTCACAGCCCCACCAATAAAACAGGGACCAAAAAATAATTAAAGCGCCAGAAAGAAAAAGGCATAAAGGGCAGGGAAGGCATTCAGTGTTCCATTACCACTTCGGGCCATCCATCTAAAGCAGCTCTTCCTTTCACTACAGCATCCAAGGGAAATGCCACGTCCTTCCATTAACAGCTGCTGGAAGAGCAGGACAGGAGGGCAAGGATAAAAGAAAGGGAACACAGAGTGTACTTTTCCCTAGAGGGGAAGGTTAAATGGAGGAGTCCAGCGCTGTGCAGCTCACACGCATCAGGTCTGAGCTCCTTTTGGGAGAAATAACGAGTGTCCTGCCTGCAAAAGCCTTGTCCTGCACGGGGACACCTCAGGCATCTCCAACGATGGCAGATTTGACAAAACCCTTATGCTGGAAACCCTTTCCCCTAAGGAAACAGCAAAGATAAAGACACATGGGGGGATGAGCAGGGTTCACTTCAGGCCACAGGACCCGGCTGGTAGTCTGAGGTTACCCAACACTGTCACAGCCACAGTCCCTGAGGACAGGCAGAGAGCTGGGTGGCTTTTGCTGTTGGCTTTGTGCTGTGCCCAGCTCCCTCCTTCAGAGCTTCCTCTCTCCTGTCTGCAGACAAAGTGCTTTTTCTTTCACGAGCTGATGCCTCAACCATGAGACTTCAAGCCCAGACTAAAACCAGTATCCAGTTGCTGTTTGGAGGGATAACAATATTCCCTCCTAGCCAGGGGTAGGCTGCAGCCCACAGCTGTGATAAGACAGTGACAGCCTCACCATATGTCTGATCAATAATACCAATAGAAGAATCAAAACCATAAACGTAGACAGCCTTCTTTTAAACTTATTTATTCAATAAATACTTGAATACTGAACTGCTTTAACCAGATACTTATGCCTTGAGCTGCTGGATCCTTGCCTCTAGCCCAACAGTTCTCTTCATCAAGCTGCTTCCCTTTCTGTAGGAGGAAGGAGCGGATGGTGGGGGGTCTCCAGCCCGACCTCCCACTTGGAGTGGGATTGCTCCCAGCACGGGCTCAGGGGAGCCATGACATGGCCTGGCCACGTCCTGAAAACCTCCCAGGATGAAGGTCCCACCACCTCTCTGGTGCTCCCACGCTGCACAACCCTCCTAGTGCAGGAAGTCCCTGGAAAGTTTTCTGTCCAAGCACACAAAGAGTCGCTGTATTGTGCCTCTAATTAAACGACAAAAGAAGGCTCACAAAGAGCAATGAATCAATTTTGGAATCGTTATGGAAGCTGATTTTCTAGAGCTGATAAAATCCTGAGAGAGAAGAGCAAGCTGCAATAAACTGAAGTACTTTTTCTTTTGTAGCTTACATAAAAGTCATTTTAAAACAAAATCTCACTGGTCACAAGCTGTTTTCATTAATTTCACCCAATCAGATTTTGGCCACAAGACCACATTTCAAAACCTGACCTTCCCAACCTACTCAGGATAATAATAAATCTCAGTTCCTCTGTCTTAAATTATTCTTCTTCAGTATTGACTTTACTTTGATTTATGATACCATCTAAAAATACCTAAGCTTGACTCCAGAGGCCTTTACAGCAAATTAAAGCAGTTATCACACATACACACAAAAGAAAAAGACTTCTAAAGGTACCATTGGCAACCTAAATATTTCTTTCTTAGAAAGACCGTGTATTTATCCCTGGAACTGTAGGAGGAGGGGGGCCATGCCCAGCTAACCCCAACACGGGGGATATTTTCTTCACTCCCAGGAGGTGGAACTGAGCTGGCAGCAGGTGCCAGAGGTGAGGGCTGCTCGTATCTCCTGCCTTAATGAAGCTCTGCTCATGTGTGGCAGGAGAGGTGCAGGCAGCGCTTGGCAAACCGCAGCAGCCTCTCCAGCACTAAATCAGTGAAAGCTTTATGGTCCATGACCAAACACTCCGTGCTCCACCCAGAAACCGAGCAGAGCGGCGATTCCCGGCTCCCGCCCCGCTCGCAGCCACTCACGCCTATTAATCAAGCCAGCAGCAGCCCGAGTTTCCCGACCGGATTTAAAGGATAACTTTGCATTTGGTGCCGTGTCACTTCGGACGCGACAAAGCCACAGCGCCTGCAGTCCCTTGGACAAGCGACCACGGGATCCTGACACCCCCCTGAAAAACCTCCCCCCGGTTTTCCTATGCTGTTCAAAGAGTTATGCCAGCAGGCAGCACCTCCAGACGAGGAAATTAGTTGCTACACAGAACCGAATGTAAAACGGCTCTTATATTGCAAAACACTTTAGGCGCAGTTTCTATCACAGCCTCCGAAAATTAAAGTGATTAAGAAAAATAAACACATTTGACAGGCACTTGTCTCCATCCCAGGCAGCGGCTTGCAGCAGGAATAGCTTGGTCTTCCCACTCATCTGATAAGCAGTTCAGCTCCGAATCATTTCTCTAGAACACATTATCCTCGCCAGAAATCACGATTTACTGAAATATGTAGGATACACCCATGGAAAACATGTTGCTACACAGCTTCCACGAGGTTTAATAATGAAATCCGGCCATATTTCTGTAATTTTTTTAAAGAAGTGTTCCTGCTTTGTAATGCTGTCACTTATTCATTCATGAAACTACCAGCAATGTGAGTGTTAGAGAGAAACACATTTCCAATACAAATAAATCACTCTGCTCACCCCAACCACCAATAACCCCGCTGCAGAGCAAAACTGAAGATAAAAGGGTTTTGTCTGGAAGCAATTTTTTCTTAGAAACAGGAATAAACTGGCCCAGATCATTAAGGCTACATAAAGGGAAGACGGATAATGCTGTTTTTTCCTCTATATTTCAGGTATGTTCAATTCGAGCATTTTTTTTTTAATCCTTCAAGACATCGGCCAGCATGCTTTCTTCCTATTTTTCAGCTAAAAAAAAAAAAAAGCTTAATTATTTTTGCAGTGCAAATTACCTGCCTGACTACCACTGCTGTCAACTCCACCTCGCACACGCGTCAGGATGGCTGAAATTCCAGAGTAATTCCATAATGACCACCAGGATCTCCAGAGGGGTTTGATTCTGCGGCTGGGTGAGCGCAGCCCCCCGCTGTTATGGGGGTGATGCCCGAGGGGGTGAAGGGCACAGCCCCTCATCTGGGCTTTCCCTGCCGTTCCCGTGCCTCTTGAGGAGCTGCCATTAAATCCAAATACAGCAGGATAAGCAGGGAATATATGTGCCCTGTTTGTGTTAGGATACATACGTCGGGCACGGGGTTTTTCAGGAGAAGCAAAAGGATCGAAGCCCCCGGCGACGGAGCGAAGACCCTGGACCGAATCCCGCCGGGTGACAGGAGACCCCGGTCTGAACGTCCTGGTGACGGGAAACCCTGAGCCCTCCGGTCACTGGCAGCGGCTCAGCTCCCGGGCCAAGCCCCTCGGTGACAGCAGAGCCTGGACCGAGTCCTCCCCGGTGACAAGGCTCAGCCCCCGGGTCGAGTTACCCCGGTGACAGCAGACCCTGCCCCGAGTCCCCCCGGGGGACAGAGCGCTGACCGCGGTCCGAGCGCCGCGGTGGCAGAGGGCGGACCCCAGGCC
>VYXD01002343.1:312579-345925 GCA_013397195.1 Hylia prasina
CCCATCCCCACGCCCTCTGTCACCGAGTCCCCTTCCCTACGGTGTCCCCATCGCCCATCCCCGCTATATCCCCATCCCTACAGTGTCCCCATCTGCTACCCGTGACCTCATCAGCATGTTCCTCATCTCCGAAATATCCAATGTCCCCATCTCCTATCCCCATGTTTTTTTCCCGATGCCTCCATCTCTGTGGCTCCCCCTAACCCTGTGTCCCCATCCCTGCGGTGTCATCATCCCTACGGTGTCCCCATCTCCTGTCTCCATGACCTCATCAATGTGTCCCCATCCCCACAGTGTCCCCATCTCCACCCCTGTGCTGCCATCCCTGTGAGTGTCCCCCTCTCCCAACCCCGTGCTCCCCTCCCAGCAGTGTCCCCATTCCCATGTCCTCATCCCTACGGTGCCCTCATCTCCCATCCCGTGTCCCCATCCCCTTGGTGTCTCCATCCCCATGTCCCCATCCCTGCAGGTGGTTGAACGGGTGGCTGTCCCAGCAGCTCTCACTTTTCCCCCCCACCTGGTGCTCTTCCTGAAGTGTTTCCTTTTAATTGATGTTATTTCTCCTCTTTTATCCTCTCTGTAAGCAGGCAGGTGGGAGCAAAGATGCCATCAACTCAGAAGCCGATGCGGTACGGCCACACCGAGGGACACACCGACGTCTGCTTCGATGACACCGGCAGGTAACAGCCCTGAGAGAGGGATGGGCTGGTTCCTGTCTGATGCTTTCCCAGGAGTTTGGCATTAGGAAAAATTTTGTCACTGGAAGAGTGCTCAGTCATTGGCACAGCTGCCCAGGGCAGTGGTGGAGTGCCCGTCCCTGGAGGGATTTAAAAGCCCTGTGGATGTGGCACTTGGGGACACGGATTGGTGGTGACCTCGGCAGTGCTGGGGGAATGGTTGGGCTCCATGATCTTAGAGGGCTTTTTCAATCTTAATGATTCAGTAAGTTTCTGTATCAGCCACTGCTGTGTGAGATGCTGGGATGGATTTATGGCCTGGCATGGTCCAAGAAATCCTTGGGGTTTTGCCTGTGCTGAGAACTGGCTGTGTGACATATTTAGGTGCTCTGAGTTTAGAAGTGATTGATTTGTAACTTAAGTGGAAGCATATATATATCCCTATGTATATATATAGTAAGTATTATATATAAAAAAAACTCTGTATGCACATTACATGGGAGTGACTTCATAGATTTTAGCAGAAATCAGTGTAGTGTGGGAGTAAATACGTTTATGTATGCACTAAGAAATTAAAAATATAGTCGAAGGAATGCAATATTGGGATTGCTATATTTTCATCTCTTCCTTGTGCTAGTTCATGAATATATAAATACAAACTATATATTTAGTTTTACCTTTTTATAGACTAAAAGGTAAACTGAAAAAACCCCAAGCCCTCTCAAAACAAACTCAAAGGATACACCTTATATACTGGGTATGGTTAAAGTCCGTATTATTTTATTCCTTTCTTGAGTTCATTGTCATTGTAAAGACTGTTCATAAGAGATGGTCTGGTAACAACCCTTGAAACTACAAAAATTACAACCAGGTGCTTAAAAAAGGATGCAGATTCCTGGATGGTAACAAATCCTGTGTCTTTCCACAGCTGCATTGTGACTTGTGGCAGTGATGGAGATGTTAGGATTTGGGAAAACCTGGATGATGATGATCCAAAGTCCATCAATGTGGCAGAAAAGGCCTTCTCATGTGCTCTAAAGGTAGGATTTTAACACAGCTGCTTACAGATTGTGGATATGCCAGCTCAGGGATGCTGCTTCTGTGGGTAACAATAAACAAGAACTACCTCTGACAATTCATTCTACCCCATACACAGCTGTAGAGGAGTTTTCACTTATACTAAACTTTTGTAATGGCTTTGTTCCTCCTCTTCCTTCACGTTCAGTTGTATTAATTTCTGGCTTTGATCTCCTTTCTGAGAAACAAACCCAGCAGATTAAGCTAATTACGCAGTGGACTTTTTAGGCTGTTTCAGTGTTTTCTCACCATGTGAGTTGCAAGAATTTTCCCAGCATGGGATGTGATCATCGAGTATTAGGAGGAAAGCCAAGAGGTTGTTTTATGTAGGCCTGTGTTAAAGTCCAAGGAATTATAATCTGTATTAATCAAAACTCGTTCTCACAAAGTGAGTAATGGTTTGGTAACACTTTTTTTTTTAATAATTGGTTGATGTTTCACTCTCAAAATTGTTATTTGGCCTAAAGATGCCTCTGACCCGGTGTCCCCAAAGTGAGAAGAGGATTTATATAATAGAAAATAATTATTTTTACTATGCATGTTCTTGTATTTAGCATTGTCACATTATTTCCTTCATGCCCAATTTTTTCTATACTATATTAATCATAGTGTGTCTAAAATATTGTCTTTGAGGCAATTTTAGAAGAGAAGACTTCAGTTCTACAAATGTTGTGTATTTAATCTGGCAGTGATAAAGAGAAATTTTAGAATTGTTTTTCAACTACTTGTGATTTTGTAGGGGAGTATGAAAGAGGAAATAAATGAGTATTAACATATTATAAGAATTATCATTGGAAGTCTTATTCAGAATTATTGCCTTAATTGAATCCTCTTTCTTATGTCCTTTTAAACATACCTCATATATCTATTCCTCAAGAACTGTAAAATCTATTTTCATAATTGATTTTTAGAGTATTTTGCTGTAGATTTCCATCACATTAATTATTGTTTCACAAACCAAGTGGCAGACCCAGAAATTGCTAAAACTATTGAAGTATAGCTGAGGAAAAATCCTGGGGAAAATTGAAAAAGGTGCTCTAGTTTTGCGGGATGTTTTATTTTTAAACAGTGAGAGACTTAAATGTCAGGAAATCCTTTTTCAAAAAGAGACTATTCTGAGATGTTGATGTAATATAGATAAGAAATCTAATCTCTTATTTTTTTAAGTTATTCACTACTGACTGCTGCTTCCTTTACCTTCAAGATTTTTACTATAATTTTACACACCTTAACAAAAAAGCCCAACCACAATACAGCCTCCCTCCCCCAAAATACAATAAGAAAGAAAATAAGGCATTTCTTTATATTTATTTGACAGTTTTACTGCTGTGTACAACTGAGGAATAGTATTGTCACTCGAGCAGGTATTATTTTACAAGTATGGGATAGTTATTTCTTTTGTTTTGCACTTTTAAAAATCTGGATTTTTTTTTTTTTTGGTAAATGTCTGCCTTCTGTTTTCTGCAAAGAACTGAGCTATAGTTTCATGAACTTCTCATCTTTCCCTGGTGGAATTTAACTGAGAATTCCAGTCCAAGAGTGCCCTCTCCTGATGCTGCAGCAGATGAATCTAAACAGCATGCAAGTTAGTTTGGCTGAAGTGATAAATTATTAAAGTAACTATGTCTTTTTGGGCAGAGAAAATATAAGTTAAAGAGTATTTCCCTTGCTACTCTTACTGTCAGACCTTTTTGGAATGAGTAAAGTTAATCCGCCAAAATACTCGGGACGTCAGAGCAGGATTTTTGTCTCTGTGGCATAAATGTGTTTTTAACTGAGAGATTTTATGGCTGATTTTGTTGTCAGAATGGAAGGCTGATCACAGCAGTGTCCAACAACACTGTCCAGATGCACACATTTCCTGAGGGAGCTCCGGATGGGATCCTCACCCGTTTCACCATGCACGCCAACCACGTCACCTTTAGTGCTGATGGCACCAGAGTCGCTGCTGGAGCCAGGTGATGTGGGCACCCCGAGGAAAAGCACTGCTGCCCTTCGGAATCTGGAAACTTCCTCACAGGCTGATTGTTGCCAACGAGGTCATGAACCCACAAACCTCTGAGGGCTGTAAAGGATTGGAAAATGCCTTCAAGGGGGGTGGAGGGGAAGAAAGGAATGAAGGGGAGTTTAGGAAACAATGCTCTGGGAGATACTTGATCCACCAAGTAGTTTTATATAGAAGTCTGGTGTTGTGAAATGATTTCTGTTCTTTAGGAGGCTTCTCAGTCTGAAGCACAATTGTTCACCCTTATGGATGTCTCCTCTCATGGAGGAGCTGAGGATGATGTCCCAACTGCTCAGGATCATGGAGCTCCAGATGAATGTGCACATCTAAAAGTTAGATTGGTTCTGATTTGTGTGAGAGCTTTGAGTCATCTTCTGGCATAAGCATCACTGATCTGCCAAACGATAACAGATGACACTTTCAAGATTTGCCTGAGGGGAATTTAATATGTAGTTTAGTTCTTTTCTTAGGGTAGCATGTGTACTTTTACAGAATATACTCTAGTCCTTTAACAGAGGAGGCAAAATAGCCAGCAGGCAATGGGATTTTTGTAGTTTTTTTTATGTATTTAAGACTCGTGTGATTTTTAAGTGGATTTGGTGAACTCTTTGGGCAGTCATAGCTAATTCAGGCTGTCTGCCTGCCTCTCCTGGAATTTTGCTCCACAGGGGAGATGGCAGAGATCTGCTTCCT
Source organism: Hylia prasina (assembly GCA_013397195.1). Taxonomy (NCBI): domain Eukaryota; kingdom Metazoa; phylum Chordata; class Aves; order Passeriformes; family Sylviidae; genus Hylia; species Hylia prasina. The sequence goes on from VYXD01002343.1 coordinate 317,032, forward strand.
GCCTCCTCTAAGTGTGACTTGAACCAGAAAAGCATTTTGGATGAACATGCTGGACTGTGAACTCTGGCAGCAGCTTCACCAAAACGGGGAGGCTGGGCAGTAACCACTGTAATCTCCAAATCTGACAGGGATCATGGCTTTGGGCCCTCTGCCAGTGCTTGTTTCTGAGAGAACAGCTCTGCCCCAGGATCCAGCTTTGATTAGAGAGATTAGGCAGACAGCAAACTCTTTGCTGTTTCTAAAACTTTTATAAACCCCCAGTATTCCTGCAGCCTGGCTGGGGCTCCCACATTTTTAGGAAAAAGAGCCCACAAGACTGTCAGGCCACCCCTCAGTGAGGTCTTCTGTGTCATACTAAAGGAGGATGGTGAAAGCCATGAAGTGAAGGAGTGCAGCTGAGAAGAATTGCTTTTATTTGTACCAGATTTCTCCATTTTGACATGAAATCTCCAAACTTCAGTTGTATATAAATTTAATACCCAACTGGCTGCCAAAGCTTGCACGAACTGCATGAAAAAGGTTAAAAGCAATGATTAACCCTATAGAATTAGATCCTAAAATGAAATTTCTGAGGGTATTGCAATGAGGTTTGAGAGGGAGTGGTACTGGAAGTTTATCACAGGAACTTTTTGTCTTAGGAGTTAGGATTGATGTTTTGAGTTAAACTGCAGCAGTGGCTGCAATTTTGGAAGAAGGAATGAAGTTGTAAAAATTCTCTTATTGTATCTGAGACACTAAATAGTCTTAAAAATCCTGTTAAAAAGTAACACAAAATAAACTACTTGCATCATCTTTTTTTTAAAAGCCGCTTGGCCAAATAATTATAATAATGAATATGGGTCCCACTCAGCAGATAGTTCTTGTTAAGTCATCAGCTCTCTGGTATCTGAGCAGAGATTTAGATGTAGAATATTGTATTGAAGAGGTATATGGTCTGTGTGTGCATAATATCTTAAAAAAAACCCCATATATTTATGAATTTTGACATGAACAAAAATAATGTTCTGATGAAAACAGTCTGGCCTGACTCCTATTGTAAGAACCCTCAAGATTCTCATTTTCCATTACATCATACAGTGTTGAGAGCTGTAACTTCCCCAAAAGATATTTAATTCCCAACTTTTATTGCCATAAAAACATAACTTGTCGCTGTTAATAACAAGCAATGTTAACAATTTTATGTCATTGTGATCTGCAGTGACTTTATGATCAAAGTTGTGGAGGTAACTGATAGCAGCAAGCAGAAAACGTTCCGAGGACACGATGCTCCTGTTTTAAGCCTGTCTTTTGATCCCAAGGATGTTTACCTGGTAAAAAAAAACCCAAAGCTTTTCTTATTTGCTTTCTGCTTTGAATCTCATTATTCCTGAGGGGAAAAAAAATTGAAAATGTAGTTTTTACCAAAAAAACCAATGAGTGACTGGTCAGATGAGACAACTTCAGTTCATCTGACCTTCCTGGTGATGGAGTCTGTCACAACTTGTTGCCTCCCAGGAGAACTCAGTTCTTGCTTTACTAAACTGTCTGTGTTCTTCTGGAATCTAATTTAGAGGAGAAAAGGTGCCTTACTAAAGAAATTTAGTATTAATTTTAGTACTGGGCCTCTTTTGCAAATAAATAGCTCACTTGAAGTATGAGGGTTTGGAATTACAGCTGCTTGGAGCTGAGTACAATTATCAAGATGACAGCATTGGAAAGTTTTAAAATCTTTAAGTGGTTTAAACAGGGAGGCTTTCTTTGTAAAACTGCCTGTGCATCCTGTGTCTGTGGCATTGGTTATAGGGAGTTTTCCATTTTGTAGCATTAATTTCTGCATGTCTTTAATTATTAATTTGTTTACTCCTTTCTCTTACCCAGGCCTCGGCGAGCTGTGACGGTTCTGTCAGAGTCTGGAACCTTGCAGATCAGGTAAAGGCTTCCCTTTCCATGTGAAATCTTTCCTAAGCAACCCAGGATTTCACAGAGAGCAAGAAGAGCTGGACTGAAATAACCCTCCTGAAGTAGGATTTTCCTTCTGGGTATGAAATCTAGCTACACTTCACAGAATACTTCTCTCTGCTTCTGGGAGAAATTCCAAAACCTGATTATGAAATGTTGCCTGGGTAGCTGTGTTTTGTTCTTCCTGTCTGTGAAATCCCTGATTCCCTCCATTCATCTCCCCTAACTGGCCAACACTGTAAGTGCCAAGGACAAAACGAGGATAGCAACTGACATCAGATTCCTCATTTCAGAATTTCAGCTGGTTGCTTTCAGGACTGAGGAATTTTGATTATAATAAACATTTTATTAACTGTAGTAAACACATTTAGCCTCTGCTCTTAGAATCTAAGGAGCTTGAGAATTTCAGGTGAAGGCTTTAATAAGGCAGTTCTGCATATGAATATGGCATTAGTTTTGCTAAATGCCACTGACTGGAGTAAGAATCCCTGTGGAATTATTCCTGTAAGCACAGTTGAAAATATACCCCCCACACTGGTGGCTTGCTACTTTTTTAAGACAAAAGCATAGTTGTGTGAAATCTCATGTTCCAGACTGACAGTGGGTGCCTTCTGGGGAAATTATATTGAGAATGTTCCTGGGCTGGGGCAGTTTGATGCATGAATCTTGCTGTGATTTGAGATTACAGCCATTCATTCTTTATACTGCTGGGACCATATTCAGGCTGCTGTGTGTCAACTTGCTCCAGTTGATCTGGGTTTGACAAATGCTTTTTGGCCACATTTCTTTATAACCTAAAAATAGATGAGCTCATTTGTTCTGTACTTGATTAAAAATACATGTTCTGTGATCTTATTTCTGTTACAAGTAGTTTTATTGTCATTAAAATAGTTTCAGGGCTACATTGACAAAGTACTTTCAAGGCAGTATGTACTACTGTATTTTGATGAAAGACATTATTTCAGTTCAGATCTATTTCTTCCTTTTGGGTTTTTTTCCTTCCCCTCCTTATTCCTTTTAAGAATTTGGACTAAACAGCAGATTTTTGCTGAGCTAAAAAGCTTATTTTTTAAAATTTTTGTTTTCAGACATGCACAACAAGCTGGCTGCTGCTGCAGAAATGTAATGATGTGATAAATGCTAAATCAATCTGCAGGCTTGCCTGGCAACCTGGCACTGGCAAGGTAAGTGACACTGTTTTATCACATCTTAATCCTTCTCTTGCCCCTGAGTCCAGCGGTAGAATTCAATCTGGGCAAGCCCAAATTGCACCTCCTGGGAGTAAGGAAAAAATTTGGGTGAAATTCCCTTTTAGGAAACATAAAAAGCTGGAAATGGCTCCTTGTTTAAACTCCAGACTGAGTTTGGCAGCCCTAACCAGCATTAAACAGTCTTGGTGTTCTGAATAGGAAAGAACATTGTACACGAGGGAAGTAATCAAATTGTACACAACAGAGCATCAAAAGAGTCCTGTCCTTCTCTGCTTTAAGTAAATTATTTACTAGTCAGTAAATATTTCCTCAGTAAGTTGCTCCCTTTCTTTTCACCTGAAGATCAAAGTTGCAGGTGGGGGTCAGTGTCTTCTGCCTGGTCACAAACATCAGGACAAGAGGAAATGGCCTCAGTTTGCATCAGGGGAGGTTTAGATTGGATATTAGGGAAAACTTCCTCACCAGGAAGGTTGTCAGACCTGGCACAGCTTCCCAGGGCAGTGGTGGAGTCCCCATCCCTGGAGGGATTTAAAAGCTGTGGCACCTGGGGACAAGGGTTAGTGGTGAGGATGATACTGCCAGGTTAATGGTTGGACTTGATGACCTTAGAGGTCTTTTCCAACCTCAGTGATTCCATGATCCTTCAAAATCCCTGGCTGCTATGACAGTGTTATGTATCAATTTTCCATGGAAGAGTGAATGTCACCCTCAGTACAAATTGTTTCAATATCCATATTGCATAAAACCCAAATACTTTCCATTTTTAGACTAATTCTTCACACACACATGTATTCAAAGTGTAAGCAGTTGTCTTGCTTCTCTTACAAAGCAAATTGTTAGAATCCTAGCAAAGATAAATTATAAAGAAATAACCAGCCAGTGACATTTTATGGAAGATGAAATGAGCTGGTTTAGGAATCAGCTATTCAAATCAGATTTATTGAGAAATTGTAACCTGATCAAAAGGAGTTTGGGGAGGGAGGGTAAAGAATCATCTAAGCCTTGTGCTCAGGGCATTGAAAACTAAGTGTGTGTGTGTGTCACGTTTTGATAAATAAGAACTTACAACCTTATGGTGCAGTTTTCTGCCAGAAGGAAATGAAGATTACAGTAAAAACAGGCATGTTTTGCTCTGTTGCCTGTGGAAAGCATTAAAGAACCTTGTAATTTAAATTACTTCAGCTTCCTCTCTCAGTTGGCATGGCTGGGATGTTAGAGAGCTGTTAAATCCTGAGGCAGTCACATCTGTGAGGCTTCTGAATGAGGGAACTGTGCTGTTTGAGTCTTCTGTTTGACAGGTAACTTGTTCTAAGTTGTGTAATATTTTTCCTTTGAGCAGCTGCTGGCAGTTCCTGTAGATAAAGTTGTTGAACTGTTCAGAAGAGAAACCTGGGATAGTCAATTTGATCTGTCAGATGCCTCCATCACACAGGTAGGTGCAGAAACCAGGGGCTTGTTAAATACCCTGTAATTTAAATGCTATTCTGCTAGAAATTGTCTTCTGCACAGTAGCTCTCCCTTCCCTGGCCCCCTTCTCTTGGTAATGGTTGTTCACATTTTCTGTTTAATTTCTGATCCTGTTACTTTCTGTTGGAAAACAGGGCAGAGATACTGAGTGGTGTCAAACACCTTCGTGTGGCTCTGATTCCCCTCTTTCATTTATAGCAACCCACCAGGTCTCTAAAGCCTCCCAGTGACTCACCCACTGCAGCTGAAGAACATCTGTTTTCACAAATTGCTCTAAATACAGAGCTTTTTAGAGAAAATGTCAGGAGTATTATTTCTGTACAGAGCAGAGATGTCAGTTGTTCACTTTATATTTTATTGAGCTGAAATTTAGTAGAGCTGACTGTGCCACCTTCTTTCTTTTGGCCTCACTATGCACTTGAGAATCTTTGGGTTGAAGAGAGCCACCTTCTAGTGTTATTATGATGCAGAACACACAGCCTTGGATTTTAATTTATGGGACTGTATTAAGTTCAATATGAATAAAACTATGTTTAGTGCTGAGTTTGCAAAATGCTTCTTTCTGCATGTCTGGAATTGGGTTTTGTTTGGCCTCATGGCACTGTTTAGTGACAGAAGGTGCATATTCTGAAACAAAAATAGGTGTGCTATCTTAAAGAGTGTTTTTTTTAAAACAGCCATTTTTATAATAGTTTTTAAAGAAAAAGAGCTACTTAACCCCAGCCCATATACTGGAAGCTGGAGATGGTCTGCTAAAGATGATTATTATTTTTTTTATTCCAGAATATCTGTCTGTTATAAGCTCCAGAACAGGAATGCTGTGCATGCATAGGTCACTTTTTATAGTATTTGTTTTATTTTTTTCCTTAGCCCTTGAATGTTGTGGTCTGGTCTCCTTGTGGGCAGTTCCTGGCAGCTGGAAGTGTGGATGGGAATATAGTGGTGTGGAATGTGGAAACCCAGCAGTGCATAGAGAGGTATTCAGTGTTGTTCCACAAATCCCCAAGTTCATTTCTTTTTCTCGAAACAGAATTTTATAATCTTTGCTGTAACACTTTTTTGTGCAAATGCAGAACTCTGCCTCTTGAAAAACCCTGATGAGATTTACAGGGTTTTCTGCTTTAACCTGTCAGGCACCTTAGGGAAGGGACTTGATTTTGTTCAAATCCCAGAATCTGTCATTCTGTGTATATGTTATTATTTTTGAAACTGATGATTGATTAAAGGATAGCTTTGATAGAAACAGATTTTGCTCACATCCCAGACCCCAGTAACATGTTTTCTAGAGGGAGAGGGAAACACAGGTCAGTCAGTCATCCTCACCTGTAAGCCAAAAAGGACAGACTGGCAAATTGCAATTTGGTTAATTAAAGCTCTTGAAAAACCCTAAATATCCCCCCAATTAAAATCAAAGGTATTATTAAATGAGGTAGAAAAGAAGAGAATTATCTGAATAAACTGTGTAAGAAACATGATTGTAACTGCAATCGACATGTTAAGAATTATAGACAGATTATGTAAATAATTAATGGGATGATTTTTGTAAGGATAAAGGGTGGAAAAGATAGAAAATTAATTTATTTGTTTATTCAAGAGAAACAAATAATATTTTTTCAAATACTGGATGGTTCTGAAATAAATGAATACTGAGGAGTTCCTTTGTCTTCTAAATGTGTATCAGGAAGCTATTGTTTTAAGAATATGATTCTGATTGATTTTTAAACCTTAAATTATTTTCTTCATAGAAAAGTAAGACTTGCTCTATTTTTTATAGCAGCTGTTTGCTCTGTAGGTGACCTATTAATTATCTTATTATGTGTAATATCAGTTTCTTGTACTAATAAAATTTACCACTTTTTGCAATAACGCTTGGAGGGGAAGGTTCTGTCCTGAGTTGCTTACTAAAATCCATTATTTTCATATTCTTTTAAGGATGAAGCATGAGAAAAAATACTCAATTTGTGGACTGGCATGGCACCCTAAATATAAGCAAATTGCTTACACAGACACTGAAGGAAATCTGGGGCTGTTGGAAAATATTGGTGATGTGGAGAAGCCAAATGACAAGGTGCTCAGTCCCAATGACTTCTAATTAATATAATTATTTTGGTTGTAAGCTGTATGGAACACTCTTGTTTTGTGCTTTGCAAGTTCCCTCTTGTGTGTTAATTTATTTCTTGAGTGCCATGTCCAAAGGAAGTTTTGTGCTGATGGCTGATCTGGTTGTAGGCTGCCAGTGCAGTGGCCAAAGACTACAACGATCTGTTTGATGGAGATGATGATGATTATTTAAATGGGGATGTGATTGAACCACCTTCTTCCCCAAAAACTGGAGATAATGAGGATGATGCTGATGACCTTCTGCAACCCCCAGGCCATATGAGACGGGCAGTGATTGATGATGATGATGAGAACTCACTAGGTACATAATGAACTTATTTTCCAGAGCTCTTTCACTGGGGTGATCCTTTAGCATCCTTTACTCAGATATATTCTGCTTTGTTTTTCTAGAGAAATCTTGACTGTTTTAAATTTTTTGTACCTATATGCTGTCAAATACTGTGTGTAAGATTTTTTTTTTTTTTTAAACTTCTAGATATTGGGTTGATCAAAGCTAGTTCTGGTCTTCTTGAAAAGGAGGATGATGGTGATGATCAGACTGGTGGCTTTTCAGCTTTGCCACCATCATCTACACAACAGCCTTTATATGATGGTCCAATGCCAACCCCCAGGCAAAAGCCCTTCCAGTCTGGCTCCACTCCTGTGCATCTCATGCATCGATTCATGGTAAATCTGTGTGGTTATTTAGATTTAGATGCTTCTTTTGTATTTAATATTGTCCATTTTGTGTCGTGTTTTAATCTAATCCAAGGTTTGTTTTTTTTTTTAATACTTTACAGTGTGAAGCAAAATAATGGAAAGTAGCTTTGTTTTCAAACAAGGACTCCATAATGTTTTGGTTTACATTTCAGTTGCTGTAGACATAAATACTTTGCTTTTAGACAAAATCAAGCTACGAAGTTTGTACCTGTGTCACTCAATTCTACCAAATCCATTTAAAAATTCCTTTTAAGTCAGAACTGCGGATATTTCTGTGCTGTTAGGACTTGTATGTTAATCATTCACTATTCCTCTCTATCTGCAAGTTCTTTACACTTAATTTGGTAAGGAGAAAGATGGCTGAGCAGTGAGAGTGAAACTGCTTTCTGCCTAATTCAGCTGATTTAGGAACCACAAGCCCTCACTGGACTTCAATCTTTCTCCAGCCTGCCACCCACTCTGCTTTCAGACAAAATACTTACAGCAGGCTGGTTTAGGACACTATATCTGATGGATTTAGTGCGTTTGATTTGATGGGGTGTTTTTTTTTTTGAGGTGTGTGTTTTGCCTTTTGCCAGGTGTGGAATTCTGTGGGGATCATTCGCTGCTACAACGACGAGCAGGACAACGCCATAGACGTGGAGTTCCACGACACCTCCGTGCATCACGCCACACACCTCCCCAACTCCCTGAGCCACACCATGGCTGACCTCTCCACTGAAGCCATTTTGCTGGCCTGTGAGAGTACAGAGGAGCTCGCAAGGTGAGCCATGGCCTTGCTCTGCAAAACCCACAATTGGGAGCTGCTTTTAACTTGTGGCAAATGTTTCGGCTTTTATCGTCATTAGCTTCTATCAGTTCTGAGCTTTCTGGCTTTTGATGGTGTTTTTTATTTATGGGACCACTTTCAAGGAGGATTTTACCTTCCACCGACCTGAAGGCTTCAAAAATATTGAAAAGTGTAATTTGTTAATTGAGAGCTTCTTTTTAATTCCTTTTTCAAATGTACATATACTGGAAACTTCACACACTGCAGGCTCAAAGGGAATTGTAAACATGAACAATAGTTTTTCAGTCTGCTCAGATCAAAGATCAATCATAAGGGTTCAGCTATTTCTTTTCACACTGTTGCTAAGGAGATGTTTGGAGATACCCATAAGAATTTCAAGTGTAAAGAACACAAGTTTATGAAAACCACAGAAAGATTTAAGCAGCTGGGCCAGCTAAACTCTGTTCTTACATTTAAGAACAATTTCAACGGTATTTTATAACAATAAAATTTCTGTGAAAATATCTTGAAGAAGGAGCTTTCTTCTTATTTTCACTTATACAGCCTTGTGGTAAGTTGTAAAGCATCCTTTAAAAGTGTTATTTGTTATATATTGCTTGTTTTTCTCAATGGAAATGGGTAACCTCTCAAAAGGCAAGATGTCTGTGGGTTGGTCATAGGCAGTTTTCAGTTCTTAAAAACTGAAGTTTCTAATATTTTTTCCCTTTGAGAGATAGCATAACATGACTGATTTCTAATGAGGGTTGAAATTCAGGGTGCCAAGGAGGACATTTACCTGCTTTGTTCTAAAAAATCTCCCCTCAGACCTTTTGACTGTCTCTGCTTCAGGCTTTAGGAGCTTTAAATCTACAGTGCTGGAGGTCAAGTTGGCTCTTCAGTTTTGAATAATAAGAGCAAATGACCACTGGAAATTTGTAGTGCCCTCTGTAGTTCCATCACAGATCTCTGATAAAAATTTAATATACTGGTGTATTTTCAGATATTGTATTTGCTTCATGTTGAGATGTTTATTGGTTCTTTGTCTCTGCCTTAGCAAGCTCCACTGCATCCATTTTGGCTCCTGGGATGCCAACAAGGAGTGGACTGTGGATATGCCAAAGGATGAAGAGATTGAGGCCATCTGTTTAGGTCAGGGCTGGGCTGCCTGTGCCACCACTGCCCTGCTGGTCCGTGTGTTCACAGTTGGAGGAGTTCAGAAAGAGATCTTCAGCCTCCCAGGCCCAGTGGTGTCCATGGCAGGACATGGAGAGCAGCTGATGGTTGTTTATCACAGAGGTAGTTTTCTCCCTTTTGTCTTTCTTTGAGCTGGGGTTGTTGTCAATCCTCACCTCTCACGGGCTTCACAGTTGGTTAATTTGTTTGTAATCACCAGAGAGTGTTTCCTCCTTCTTCTCTTCATGGTGTTTACAAGCACATCCATTCCAGCCCATGGACCTGTGACTTCTGAGAGCAGAGCTTGTGTTTGATATTGGGATGCTGAGATTAAACTGTGGGGAAGGGGAGAATTTTGCAACAGTGAAATAAATATATTAAATTTGGGATTCAGATGTGCCGGAAGGAATTACTACAGGAAATTAAGGAAGTTGTTGTTAGGCACATCTCCTGTGTCCAAAATATCAAATAGTGTCTGACAGTGGTATCCATGGGTGACACTGTGTTAGAATTAATTTTTGATTTAAAACTAATTTAGCCAATTCTTCTGTTTTTGAACAACTTCTGCCTAGGTACTGGGTTTGATGGGGACCAGTGCCTCGGGGTACAGCTGATGGAGTTAGGAATGAAGAAAAGACAAATTTTGCATGGAGACCCTCTTTCTCTTACAAGGAGATCCTATTTGGTGTGGGTTGGATTCTCTGCTGAAGGTATGAAACACCTGCAGGAGAGGTGTTGAGAAATATTGACACTGCTGGGGGGATTACAGGAAAGCTGGGGAGGGACTTTGGACAAGACAAGGGGAAATGGCTTCAAACTGCCAGAGGGCAGGGATAGATGGGATATTGGGAAGGAATTCTTCCCTGTGAGGGTGGGGAGGTCCTGGCACAGGGTGCCCAGAGAAGCTGTGGCTGCCCCTGGATCCCTGGAAGTGTCCAAGGCCAGGTTGGATGGGACTTGGAGCAACCTGGGGTAGTGGAAGCTGTCCCTGCCCATGAGACAATTTCCATTATCCCATTTTTAACATTCCTTGCAGCCCAAACCATCCTGTTAGTCTATGGAGAAATCTGACTAATTAATGCCCTTTCAATAGTGTATATCTTAGTAACTGGACTTTTTCTTCCAATTTCCTCAACAATAGAAAAAAATTCTATTTTTCTATTATTTCAATATATTTGTCAGAAATCTTTAATATTTTCCCATTCAAATGTTATCAGAACTTGTTCTCCTGGTTGGTTTTCCTGCTCAGCCAAAAGAAATAAAGTGTTAATACACCATAAGAGCACCCCAACCCCCTGAAATTGGTACCTTGGGAGGATCTTTTATGATAAACGTAAAAAGTAATTGTATAATAGCCGATTTCCTTTGGGAATCTGCCCAAGTATTATAAATTCGATTTGTCCATAAAATGTTTTAATTTTGAACTTGTCAGTTGCCCAGCAGTGGTGTCGGCCGACAGAAGGTGGCGCAGCTTTCCAAGGAAACCGCCTTCTCCAAACTAATTTGTGCTGTGTTTGGGAGAGAGGATGTCCTACCTGAGATATGTAAACCATCATTTGCCAGCTGTGTCCAGCTCTCCCAGCTTGCTGGGTTGTGATTTGCTGCCTGTCAGGGGAAATGCTCTCCTTTATGACCAACAGGTACCCCTTGTTACGTGGATTCCGAGGGAATCGTGCGGATGCTGAACCGAGGAGCTGGGAACACTTGGATTCCAGTGTGCAACACCAGAGAGCATTGCAAAGGGAAATATGATCATTATTGGGTCGTTGGCATCCATGAAAACCCCCAGCAGCTCAGGTCAGATAATTCACAAGGAAATGCTTTTGTTTGTTTTGGTTTTCAATCCCAGAGGACCCCTTTTCAATCCCTTTTTACGGAGAGAAACTGCAAACTTCAGCTGGTGCTGGAACAGGTGCCTGGTAAACATGCACAGCAAATGGTAACTCCCCAAATGGAATTCTGCATGGAGGATTCATTATTAAACTGGTTTTGAGTGACTCATTTGAGTTTTATAATTTATAACTGATTAATTGGCTCAGAGGTGTGTGTGTACTTTATTGACACATTCATAAAACTCTATTTTCCTAGAGAGACTTCCTGAAGTTATGGTGGCTGTTAGAAATCTACTTCTGCTTTTGATGGTTTTGGTTATTTTTTCTTCTTTTTTCCCCAACTTTTTGGGGTTCTTTGTATTTTTACCCCCTATGTTTTCCCCCTATTTTGACTTTGAAAAGAATCCAATCCTGTAACTCATCTACATCATCAGATATACATAAATCAGAGCTGTCTGTTATTATATTACTTAAACTGTGGCCTTGAAGGACCATTTTGGATGTAAAATTGCTCAAGTATTTAGCTGAAAACTAACCATTTCTTTATAAAATGTTATACTGGTGTCTCTAAATAACTGTTTCTCTTTGGTGTGTGGTGCATCCTGGACATTTTGTTGCTAAGCTTTATTTGTAGCCTTTTTTATTCAGGGGTCTGTCCTTTTCCTACCAGGGCAGAATCCATCAGCTCATGTATTCTACTGAAATTTGAACTCTCTTACTTTACTAATTATGGACAAGTGTAGAATTTGGTGGGAGACTGCATTTTATGTAAACTTATGTGGCATTCTTCATAATACTCTGCGTTTTTGGAATAAGGGAAATAATTTGATACCTCTGTTTAAATGTCTCTTCCCTGCCTGTTTCTCCCTCCAAATCATTATGTTTGCCTCCAGAAAATTCACCAAAAATGTGCAGGTCACATCACATTGATGAGATGGTCAACTGTGAGTCTCTCATCCTGAGTTTTTCCTTCTACTCCAAGAGAGAGCTGCTCTCTGAGTTGCAAAGAACATTTTACTCAAAGCCAGCAACATAATGAAGATAAGGAGGGGGGAGGGTTGTTGTAGAAACACCACATGCCTTAATTAGGAGATAGCCAGAACACTGATGCTTCCTGTTCTTTTTTTTTCAAAGTCTCTGAAACAGCAGCTTAGAAACCCAGATGTTTTTGTCAATGCTGCATTGGTGCTGCAGGAAACAGCTCTTCCCCAGTCCATGGTTTGCTTAAGTGATTGTTACCAGAAATTACTCCTTTAAATATAATGAAACAATAAGTCTGTGCCTTCAGTTGTTCAGTGGTTTCTGATTTTAATATGTTGCATTTACTCTTTGTAACAGCTGTTAAATCAAACATTATGTGAGATCAAGATCAGAGCACGTCACGTGCCACATTTGGAGTTTAAAGTGTGAACAAGAGCAGCGTGTGCCTTGCTGGTTTTGAAACCTTTTCTTGCTTGCCATGTAAAGATAACCCTTTATCATGCAATCTTACACATTGCTGTATTTAAACCAGTCATTTAATTGCTACTTGCCAGAGGATAAATCCTCCTAAAGTATCTTGCTGCTTAGGAGGCCTGGTTCAGATGTGGAACATCTGGTGAGAGTGGGTGTGTTTTGTTTCCTGTGCACAGGTGTATTCCTTGTAAAGGAGCCCGGTTCCCTCCCACCCTGCCACGACCTGCTGTAGCAATCCTGCCTTTTAAACTCCCTTATTGTCAAGTTGCAACAGAGAAGGGACAGATGGAGGTATGGAATGGTGTGGAATCCACAGCTGGGAGGCTCAGGTGTCCCTGGAGTGGGCATTATACAAGACCCCTGTTAATCAGCTCTGCTGTGAAAGAGGGCAGTGCAAACCCTGAGTAAAACACGTGGCCAAGAGGGTTATTTGGGTTCAGTGTCTTGTGGAGCTTTTCCACAAAAAGCTGGTTTGTTTCACAACTGCTCCTAGAAGAACACAAAACTGACAGAGCTGATGCAAAGTTGTATTTACACATGATCTGTTTCTGAGCAGTGAAATCTTTCTCACTCTTGTTTTTTGAGTGATACCAGATTTGGGGATCCCAGTCAAGATGCCCTTCAAAATGTCTGGGGTTTACTATTTTAGGCATAACAAAATTTTTGAAAGATGTACTAAGTATCTAAAGTCATAATCACTGAAAACACAGATCTTCTGGCTTGGCTTATTTAGAGGCTGGTTGAAGCAATATGTGCCTGTGGACAACTTCTAGAAAAATAACTGTATTTATTCTTCAATTTTTATTGGTTTGAATATTTCAAACTTGTGACGCTCAGCTGTAATGCACAAAAGAGAAATGAACATAAAATTCTAACCTCAGCCTTTGAACAGTTTAATGCTATTTGAAATTTATTCTCTTTGACAGAAGTGTAGATAAAAAGTTTCAACAGTGAACACACTCGTTTTTAATGATTTCTCCTTTATTTGGTTAAGTGTTTTGTTCTTTATCTGATAGAGTATCTTTGCCATTCCTCCCTCTACCCAAAATAATGGGATGAGAATGCCAGGAACTGTTAATTTGGCTTGAGGGAATATGTGTAGGTAAAAAAAAAGTTATTTCAGTACATCTGATGAAAACATACTGGTTTTGAGTAAGTTTATAATTATTTTTAAGAAGGCTAGCCTGGTCTAATAGCCATACTTGCATTACAGTTTCTGTTTATGTGTCTCTCAGGTAAACTCCTGAGGTTACTGAGTTATTCTGGGATACTTCCAGTTTGCTGTGGGACAGCAGATAAAATAACTTGTTCTAGAATTGTCTATCCTGATAGTATGTTGGTGAACATGTAGGTTTCATCCTGCTGCAAGCCTGTAATATAAATGAAATTCAACATATATGGCAACTGGATCAGTTTGTATAAGTGTGGTTGTTATCCATCTTTTCTTTGGTAGGCATTGACTTGGAGAATTGTCTACCCCTCACCCTCATTTTCAGAGGAAAGGAACATTTAAGAATAAGTGGATAAAATAAAATACATTGTAAATTATGAGGCATTATGTTTTTCCCCTCTGAATTCTAACACTCATCCTTCTCCCTTTTTTTCAGGAACAGTACTGGCGTTCTGTTCTATTTCACAGCCACGTGGATTACTTGTCAAAAAATGGCTATGAATTTGATGAAAATGCTAAAAATCAGGCAGTGAAAGAACAGCAGGAACTTCTAATGAAGCTGTTTGCTGTAAGTACAAATATGTAACAGAAAGAATCACTCAGTTTTATCTCTGAGACTGGAGGTGCTAAGGGCAGACTGGATGGGGCTCGGAGCAACCTGGGATAGTGGAAGGGGGTTGGAATGAGATAAGCTCTAAGGTCCCTTTCAACCCAAGCCATTTTTATGATTCTGTAATTTATTTGGAGATGGCATCTGATGTAAATGCTGATGTGATTCCTCTTATTAGGCGTCTGGCTAGTGTTTGGCAATCCAGCTAGTTCAGACTGATAAAAGCTGGGCCGCAGGTAATCTTGTGAAGCCTCTTCTTTCATCTGTGGCTCGTGATTGTTGGTGGCTTATCTTTATTCATTCACTCCACCAAGACCATGCTGTTCTACTCCTGGAGAGCTGGGGGAGCTGTGGAATTGAGGCATGTGACTCCCCAGGGCCCTTCTCTTGCAGCTTTCCTGTAAGCTGGAGCGTGAGTTCCGCTGCGTGGAACTCGCCGACCTCATGACCCCCAACGTGGTGAATTTGGCCATCAAATACTCCTCCCGCTCCCGCCGGCTGAACCTGGCCCAGCGCCTCAGCGAGGTGGCTGTGGAAAAAGCCTCAGGGCTGGCAGCAGCACAGGCAGATGAGGAGGAGGAAGAGGATTTCCAAAATCACTCCAACGCTGGGTAACGCCAATTCCCCTGCCTAAAAAGCTGGGATGGTTTTTACTGCTCTGTTAGTGCTTCTCTGGCCCACAGTTTGCAGGGTGTTTGTGGGTGAAGTGACACTTTGAGTTGCTCTGCTTGTGAAATGGCATGTCCTTGTTGGTGTCTTGTGAGGACTCGTTAGTCCCAGGACAGCAGAACAGAGGGAAATATCTGCACTCCTCTCTTCCTGTGTGCCTGTGTCCAACAGCCTCAGAGCCAAAGCAGGCCCAATACTAAGTTGCTCTGACTGGAATTTTCTCTTCCCACCTTTCCCTACCTTTGATTGTTTGACTCCCACCTAGTTTTTTTTCCTCTTCGTCTCAGTCTCTCAATCTTGATTCATTCCACACCCATCTTAAAATCCTGTCTTTCTCCACCCATCCCTTTTTTTCACTATCTCATCTCAATTTATTTAGTCTTATTCCCTCCTAACTAATCCCAACTCTTCAAAGCTATGGAACATACTGCAGATTGGCTTTGTATTCTTTTTCTCTTTGTGCTATCAATCTTTCCTCTCCTACCTGCATCTGCTTTGTATAACATGATGAGACAAAAGGAGTGTGTGTGTGTGTTTTGGTGGGTTATTTTTAATTGTTATGAAGTTGTTTTTTAACATCTTTAAATTTATAATAATGATATACATTTATATTAATTCATGTCATATTGTTGGAAGCAATGTCTTCCTATAGCAATTTTGTGTATGAAGTTTGGGACTTATTTAAGCAAAAGGAAGTGGTAAGTCCCTGAACTTATCTGTAGCCTTTCCCTTTTTCTTCTGTGTTAAATTGCACAGTCAAAACTCATTTCTAAATATTCTGACTTGTTCTTCTGGATCATATGTGAAAGTTGTAATCCCTTGTCTGCAACTTCAACCACTCTGAGGGTTAAAATCCATCACAAACACTATGTTGTTCTTAGTGCCAGAGTAATCTAACACTGACTGTTTTGGTTGAAAGAAATGGGCCTTTTGTTTATGTATATTTTACAGATTTTGGTAATTGGCAAATTTTAGGAGGAAAATGCAAGAACTGCACATCCTACTATACCAGGAATTTAGAGAATAATCAGATTAAATGTTAAAACTTGATGCCTTCAGTATGAAATGAAATATCCATGTTACCACCTGTATGTATATTCATGGATGCAGAAAACTAATCTGATGATGCTGGAGGTATATGTGTTTATGTGTTTATATGTGTTTACATGGAGGTTACAGAAGACCTTTAATATTTGCATTTATATTTGTTGCAAAGAGTTCTGGCAATAAAGTTATGGAGTAGTTAATGAATCAAAATCATCACAGTTTAATCAAGGTATAATGAACATAAATGCCAAATGTTATTGTTCTTATTGCCTAATTTAGGTAAATGAGCTTGCTATGTGTTGTTTCAATTTTCCTTCTGAACTTGGTGACCACTTCCTTTCTGCTGAATTCCTTCCTTTTAGTTACAGCAGCTCTGCCAAGAATTGGGGTCAGCTGCCAGGCAGGAATGTTCAGCAGGACCAAGAAGTGGAAGATGCTGAAGAAACTGATGCTTGTGAGGAAGCAGAAGAAACCCCAGCAGTGCACGAAGAGAGTAAGAAAAATATATTCTCTGAAAAGACTGGGAGTTATCAGATAACTTTTGCAGACTTAATAAGGAATTAAGTGGCTCCATATTCCAGCCTGTGCCTGCAGTCACTGCAGAGAAACAAGTTCACTGTGTGTCATCTGCTGTGTCACAGCTGTGTCTGTGCTCAGTATCCATTAGAGGGGCCCTGGGGGACTTTTTCCTGTTGCCTGATTTTATTCCTAAAGGACTGGCTCACCTTCTAATCAGTTACTTTGGTTTCACCCCCAGCCTTGCAGGAGGTGGATTGATAGATGAGTAGTTTGCTGGGCACACTTTAAGGAATAAGCTTAAGGTTTAAGAAATAAATTTACAACTCTAAATCTAGGTAGAGATGACAGATGGTTTTGTAAAAGTGTTTGTACTGTCTGAAAATGAAAAGTCATGCTTTAGAATGTAGACTATTTTACTGTAATCATGGAATCACAGAATGGTTTGTGTTGGAAGGGACCTTAAAGATCATCCAGTTGCAGCCTTGCTGCCAAGGGCAGGGACACCTCCCACTAGACCAGGTTGCTCAAGCCCCATCCTTCCTTGTCTGTTTGGTTAGATTTTTTTTTAAAAGAATTTATGCTACAATATTTTATTGCATTTAAATATATACTCCTTTCTTTTTTCAGAAGAGCCAAGTAATTTCTCCAAAGGTGTCACTTCAGCAGAGGTGACCACTCCAAAGCCTGGTGAGTAAATCATTTATTCCAGGATAAAAGGATGACAACCTTGTCATTCTTCACAATACCTGCTCCTGTTTGTTTGTTATCCTCTGTTCTCCCATTAGGACTTAAATTTAATGCATAACAATGTTGTCAAATGACAATTTCACAGAATCATGGGATGGCTTGGCTTGGAAGGGACCTTAAAACTCATCTCATTCCAACCCTCTGCCATGGGCAGGGGCACCTTCCACTATCCCAGGTTGCTCCCACCTGGTCACACTGATTGTTGTTCTCAGGTTTTTGGGAGGTTCCCTATTCCTGTCTTCACTACCTAATGATGTTCCATCAGCCTGTTCTGATTGCCTTAGCTGTGCCAAATGCTGAATCAGGGCCTGCCTGGCTATGCCATGAAGGGACAAGGGAGAAATGAGAACAGTGATCAGTGGGTTTGTTTCACTAATTGCTGGCACGTTTATTACTTGCAAGGCAGAGCGAGAAATCCTGAGGTAGAACTGTGAATGTGGGCAGGCAGGGGCAGAACGTGACCTCCAGCAACCTGCCAACCCCTGAGCCAGAATAATAGGAGTGGAAACGGATTTGGGAGTGGAGGAAGTACTGGGTCTTCCTCTGGGTTTGTATTTTAAGCTGTTGGTCCTGTGTGGCATTTCTGATAACTAAGAATAGCTGAGCACGTACAGCGTAACCTTCACGGGGTTATTAAAGCCTCTTTCTACTCATCTAAAATGTGCACATTGCCTCAAAGATTGGGATATATGTGTGAGTGCACACATTTTTACATTCTTTTCTCTCTCCTCTGAAATAGCTCTGGTTGCATCCAGCAGCCGAGGACGAGTGAATCCATTCAAGGTAAGAATTTTGCAGCTGGGTCGATTGTGGTGCTCTGAAAATCACAACAGATTCTGTCTGGAGTTTCCAATATAACAGCTACCTTGGAGGAGAACATGACAGAAAATAAATAAAACACCTATTTATTTGTTTTGCTAGGTGTCATCCAGCAAAAAGGACCCAGTGGTGCCCTCAGCAAATATTTTAGACAATATGACCAAATACTCAAAGAAAACATCTTTGTCTGGCAGTCGAGCTGTAAACAAGCAGAACCCTCCAGTTATAAAGCCTCTGACTCCCAAACCCAAGACCAAGCAGGTAATGTTTGTAATCCCTCTTGCATCATTTCAGTGAGGAAAGAACAAAAAATGGAAGTTTACCAGCTTTTGTCAAGTATGAAAACCTGTGAGTGAAGCAGCTTGGATGGCAGAATTCATTTAAGCATAGTGCAGAAACTATGATGGCACATAAAACTGCAGAAAAAAAATCAGTTGTAGAAATTACTTTCTGTACTGGCCTCGTGCTCTTATTTTAAATAATGTAAACATGTGCTGTGCTGAAATTGGATGGACTAGATACTCTATTAATGCAAGTGGTTATTGTGTCTTTAGGAAAGGCTTGGGGTTTGTTAGGCTACATGGAACATGTTGTCTGAGAGTGAAGTGTTTTTACTTTTTTCTTTCTTCTCAATTTCTTTAGGCTTTAGCAGCTTCCTTCTTCCAGCCTCGCACACCTGCAACTAATCCTGGTGAAAAAACAGAGGAAGAAAGAGAAGAAAAAGCAGGAAATGAGTCCCAAGAAGCCAAAGTCACTGCACAGGAACACACTGAAAACAGAAGGTGAGAGACACGTGCATCTCAGTGCCATAATCCAATTTTGATAGAAATGCAAGTCCAAAATCTATTTTATTTCTGAAGATGTTGGACTGGCCAAAGAAATACAACATGAAGATTAAAGTTTAGCTCACAAGTTGTCACATTCGTGAACCCACTTGAAAAATGTGGGGGGGAATAATAAATGAGCAGTTCAAAATAGAATTTTAGGGCTCTAAGCAACAATTTTTGCCTTGTTACTATTTGTAATGACCTTTGATGAATGAAGCCATGCTTCTGTGTCAGTTCCAAGTATAGGAAATACTGAAAGTCTCAAAGCTAAGGGTCTTATGTGAGAGAGTAAAAGCTTTATTTTGGTGGTTTTTTAAAGGAGAAGGTCAACAAAAACTTGAATCACCTAAGGGGCTCATCTCCTCCTATCTAAGCCTCTAATCTGTCTTGTTCCTGGGAAGCAGATGTATTTCCGAACAATCCCAGTCCTCATGAAACCTGCATTATTACAGTCATGTTTCATTTAGGCTTCATTTAGCTGAGGAAGATGAAGGTAATTAGTACTCATTTGGACTGGCATTCTTTTTGTTAACCTTTGCAGATGATGTTCTACAACAAGGGGCAAGGGGAGCTGTGAGAAGGATGAGCTGAGCTAATGAATGTGCTCTATTTTTAGCTTGATGGGACCCTGTCAGAAAGGAGGAGAGCCATTATGCTTTGTCATTCTAAAACTGGAGTGTTAATCTCCATGTGTGTATATATATATATCTCACAGTTTTAATAAAAATGCTTGACTTGGTCTTGCCTTGTCAGCACGTTCTCTGAGCATCCTGCAGTGGGAGAGAGGAGGCTGCTGCCCTGAGAGGTCTTCTGAGAACAAAAAAAGCCCAGTTAGGTGCTGCTCAGACACGTTGCTTTGGGAGGATGTGGTTTTCCTATAACCTTCTTAACCAGACAATTTCTGTGTGCTTGCTTTAGACCAAAGACAGGTTTCCAGATGTGGCTAGAGGAGAACAGAGCAAACATTTTGACAGATAATCCTGATCTGAATGAAGCAGAAGTAATAAAAGAAGGCATGAGTCGATTTAGAATGCTGACATCAGAGGAAAGGATGGTAAGAAAACATTCTCTAATTCTGTGGGTTTGATAATTTTTTCTCTCCAGTGAATCCCTGGGTTATTTTCAGTTAGGTTTTTTTTCTTGAAATTCCACTCTTGTCTATATGGATTTCAATTTTGAATTGTGCCATGATCTATGACATATAATTTATGAAAATATAAACTGAATTATAAGCAATATCAGAAAGCAGCTTTTCCAAAATGAGACTTGTGAGATGAATGTAATCAGTGAACAAATAACAGAAGGAATGAGTGTAAAGTCACATAGCCAGGCTTAATTCATTAAGGGGGATTAAATGTGTTCTAATTTAACTTGTTGAGCCTTTTGGGTTTCTCATTTCTCCAGAAAGACAATTAAGAGCTTCAGTTTCATATACAGTTTCAAAAGAAGCCAATTTTGAAGAAGGATGTTGTTAGAAGAAAGGAAAGGGAGGAAATAGTTCCTTACTTAATCCCTATTAGTTCTTTGCAGGAATTATTTCAGTACCTCAAAACCTGAGTAATAAAGTGTGTAAAACAAAGTGGTGAGTTTTGTGGCCTAATTTGTAGTTTTCTGTTCTCCTTCAAAGGTGTGGACTGAGAAAGCAAGAGGAGGAAGAGTTGGTGACTCAGCAGAAGACAAAAAGCGGAAGCGTCCCACAGCTGAGGAGGATGAAGTGAGAAAGAGCCAGGAGCAGAAATCCGAGGACACAAATGTATCCAAAAAATCCAAGCCTTTGGATCAATCCACAAACAACAGATTGTCAGCTTTTGCCTTCAAGCAGAGCTAAATGGAGTGCTGCCTTCCCAGTGTCTGTGTAATGGAGGAAATTCCTCTCTGTTGAGGAATTGGCTGCCATGCTCGAAGAGCACTGGCAAAAAGAGTGCCTGGCTCCAAATAGTCTGTTAGAAAGTGTTTCATTATCAATTTTTGAGAGGAGTGTTGAATCCCCTCTCACAGTCTTTTACAAGGTACTGCTCATGGGCCTGTTCCCTGGCAGCACAGCCCTGAGCAGTGCTGTGTAGCTGTGGTACACCCTGTGTGCCTTGATACCAGGGATATTGGGTGCTAAATGCAGATTAATCCTTCTGGGGAGGGTAAACTACCTCCACAATCTGCCCTGTGGTTTTAGAGAGGCAAAATAATGGCTTCCCTACCATCCCTACTGCCTTGAGAGTAGGACACTCAAGGAAATGGGTGTGAGGGGGAGAAAGCTGAACACCAGCAACATGTTAAGGTGCATTTTCAACATCTGTGGCAGTGGCAGAACCTGATATGGGCAGGGATAGAAAACCAGAGCAGCAGCTGAAGGTCAGGTGTGCAAAGCCAAGCCATTCCAGACTGTGCAAAGGTGCTTTCCCACTCCATGCCTCAGCAGGATCCAGAAACTGCTCAGAACTTGTAGTGTTTCTAACGTTTGTTTCTGTAATGTTTGTTTCTTTAAATAAAATGTGGCTGATTCTTTTAGATGGTGGAGTCTTCTTTGCAGTTGTAATTAAAGTAAACAGATCCCAACCTCCCAGCCCAATGCAGTCAGTTGGTTTTACCCTGCTCTGGAGGCAGAGCACGTCTAATAAATGCATTTGAAGCAAACTCAAATTTTGAAACGTTTCCTAAAATCAGTTAAAATACCGTAACTTTTTAGTGTAACAGCTGAGACTGAAGAGTTCTCAAATTCTCCTTTTTTTTTTTTTTCCCCCCTCTGTTTGCCCAGCCTTTGACTGTTTTCTTTTTTCATTCCTCTTCATACTGGCACAGGGTGCCCAGAGCAGCTGTGGCTGCCCCTGGATCTCTGGAAATGTCCAAGGCCAGGTGGGATGAAGCTTGGAACAACCTGGGATAGTGGAAGGTGTCCCTGCCCATGGCAGGGAGTGGAACTGGATGAGCTTTAAGGTCCCTTCCAGCCCAAACCACTGTGATTATTACTGAAAATACATCACTTGGACTTGATGATCTTAAAGATCTTTTACAACCTTAACAATTCTTTGGTTCTTTAAAAGGCAAATTACTTTCTATTCAAAACACGCTTTAGACCTTGAAATCTGTAGATTGAAGATTGAGTGAGATTTCATTAAAAACCACTAAATTTTAGCATAAGAAGTTTTATTAGACTATTTTGGCAATGGCTGTAGGTCATTTTGGAGAAAACAAAGAAAAGAGGGTTGTGATGTCAACCAGGGATGGGAAATACAAACAAAATCCTGAAGACCTGACAACTTCAATACTTCTGTCATTCACAGTTCTTATCCATCATTTCACATTTTGTTTGGGCTGATAGTGGACAGCAAGTAATATTTAAAATAAAAAATAATTTTTTGCACTGACAAAATGCTTGAAGCATTCTGAATTTTCTGCATTCTTTGGGAAGAAGAAATTACTGTATCAGAGACTGGGATTTATTTTTAGCTAGTTAAACCTATTTGGGTGTATTGGGGGAAAAATGGGATTGCAGTGGCAAGGAAAACATCCTGATGAAAAATCACTGGGCTTGGTGAACTGAAATGTTTTCTTTCTCCTAGACTAGGTTGTTCTGAGGGTAACTTGAGCATCTCCAAGGTGGTGCTGGGATATTTTCCAGGTAATTCTTGTCATCCACATCCAAAATCCATGTTGGGGCTGCCCTGTCCAGAGCCCTTTCTACAGACCTGATGTTGGAAGTGGGCAGGGAAAACCTCCAAGGGAGGTGGGGAGGCATCCACTGCTGCAAACAACTGGTCCTACAGAGCATCCAAAGTCCTTTTGGCTCCCAGGGGAAGGAGGAAGCAGCCAAAGTAAACTTCCAGGGGAGTTTTCTGGGAGCTGGATGTTTGCAATCCTGCAGCTCTTCTGGGCAAACACGCCAAAGGTCAGTTTAAAAGAAAGCTCCTGGATTTAGGGGGTGGTTTCATGGAAATCACCGGGGATGTTGGGCACCATCCTGCAGGGCCCTGCTTTCCATGTGGGTTTTTTTTCCTCCCTACATAACAGTTTTTGCAGTGTAACATTTGTGGGTTTCATCAGACCCAATGTCCCCAGCCCTGGGGTCACAGTCTGGATCTCAGGGCAGGTCAGAGCTGGCAGAGCTGTTGCCAAGCCAGATTTGAAAATCTGAAAAATTTCATCAGAGCTGCCTGACTGTGAGTAGAATCATGGAATTTTTAAAGTTGGAAAAGACCTCCAAGGCCATGGAGCCCAACCACTCTCCAAACACCACCAAGGCCACCACTGTCCCAAGTTCCCAAGTGCCACATCCACATGGCTTTTAAATCCCTCCAGGGATGGGAACTCCACCACTGCCATGGGCAGCTGTGCCAGTGCCCAAGAACCCTTCCCATGAATATTTTTGTCCTAATATCCAATCTAAACCCCCCAGTACAACTGAAGTCTCTTTCCTCTCCTCCTGTCCCTGTTCCCTGGAAGCAGAGCCCGACACCCCCGGCTGTCCCCTCCTGTCAGGGAGTTGTGCAGAGCCACAGGGTCCCCCCTGAGCCTCCTTTTCTCCAAGATGAGCCCGCCCAGCTCCCTCAGCTGCTCCTCCCAGGACTTGTTCCCTGGTGGTTGCTGTCCATGGCCATAAAATAAACAGCAAAGGGGCTCTGGAGACCTTGGCAGTGAATATTCCAGCTGCTTTAGTGCTGGGAGCATCATCTCCCATGAGGCTGCTGTTACATTTCTATCATCAAAGATGGGATTTGCTCTATTACACAGCTCCAGGCAGAGCTACAAACACATCCTCCATCACCTGGAGCCTTCCAGGGAGCTGTGCTGAGCCAGCTGGGAACGGGGAGCACTCATCCAGCAACAGCACTGGCAGGACAGAGATAAGTATAAATCCTAACTGGAGTGGAAATGAAACGTCAGACCAAGAAACAGAAAATGTGGAATGGATTTTCAAGTGAAAACAGGTAAATCTCTACTACCTGGTTTTGATTGTTTGTTTGTTTGCTTGTTTTCAGTCTTTTTTTAAAGCACTGTTGCTAAATAATTCAATAGAATTTCACTGAAGTCTTCAGAAATGCTTGTTTTTCCTGAATTTCTGCTGGAAAACCAGGAATTTGGAAACTGTGCCAAGAAATCGGATGTTTTTTCTTTGGCTATGCTAGAAGTCCCAGTGACTGGGTTTGATGTTTGGACTTGGTGATTTTAGAAGACTTCCAAGCCAAATGATTCTGTGATTCTGTGGAATGGGAG
Source organism: Hylia prasina (assembly GCA_013397195.1). Classification (NCBI taxonomy): domain Eukaryota; kingdom Metazoa; phylum Chordata; class Aves; order Passeriformes; family Sylviidae; genus Hylia; species Hylia prasina. Next base: position 341,314 of record VYXD01002343.1, read on the forward strand.
AGTCAGGGTGGATCCATCTCTCCTGGATTCTCAGGGGGGGAGCTGGACAAGGGAGAACCTGTATTTGGACAAGTTTCCCCTCTCAGAGGTCCTCTGGCTGTGAGATGCACCTCGGGTTCCTTCCAAAAAACGTAACTGTGCTGGTCATGGAGTGACCTGGTGGTTCTGGCTGGATAATCCAGGGAGGAGATGGGTTGTGAGAGCTGCCTGTGAGGAAATCTAGTGCCTCCTGTTGTTCTTTGACAGAGAACAGCAGATCTGGCTTCCCCCTCTGCCTGGTTGTTGCACTAAATGCGCTCAGCTGAATGCTGCCAAACAAATTTAATAGTAAATAATTTACTTAAAGGCTGGCAAAACACAAATACCGACCCAGGCTGTGAAAAGAGCCACTTGATCCTGACTCAATTGGACACAAATGGCAGGGAAAATTTGCAGGAATAATTTCAAGCCATGTGTTGCCAGGGAACAGTCTGGCCTCCAAATCACTTTATCGATATCTTGGGGTAATAACAGTGAGGAGCAATCGAGGGGAGCGATGCAGGGACACGGCTGCTGCTCCCATTTGCCTGGGCTGTGAGTCCAAAGCCACCCTTAGTTATGGAATGGGATGGGATGGGATGGAATGGAGGGACCTAAAGATCATCCTGGCTGATGTCAGGTACCTTCTGTTGGGAAGAGGTCCATGAGGAACAGGAGAGTTTTTAATGTCTGGTTTCACACTGATAAATATGAATTCACCTGCTACAGCCTACTCAGGCCAATCCTGCTGAAGTTTTCCAAATTGTAGGGAGGAAAGGCCCATTGGCAAGAGATCCTGTGTCCTTGCTCTGTGAGGGCAGGAAAGGAAAGCTGGGGCAGGGCAAAACTGCTGCCTCCACCTCCAGTCTCATCCCAAAAAATGTGAGACCCCGCCGAGGAAGTTCAAGCGCAGATCCCATCTGCAGGAAACCCCTCAGGCCCTGGGGATCCTCTGTCCTCATGGAGCAACAAATCCTCCTGTAACAGATTAGTATTTTAGGAGCCTGTAATCAATTTTGCTCATTATTCTGGGTAATAGAATTAAACTGCTCGTGATTCACTCTTCCAACTGACGCACTGTGATTCCAGGGGCTGATAAATCTCAGGCTGTGCTCCCAGAGCATGGGAAGGATGTCCCTAGGCTGGGATGTTGCCATCCATCGCCTCTGTGGGCTCAGTTAGTATTCCAGGATCATATTTGGGCCACATCCTGGCTTGCTGTTGGCAGCAGGATTGATCTGCTTTGCTCTTTTGCTGCTTGAGCTGTTAATGATGCTCTGGGTCTCTGGACTGAGGGAGTGGAATTCATCATCCCTAACTTTAAGCTCTGAGCCCAGTCCTGAATGATCCCATTTTGTAGCCAACACAGGAAAAGCAGGTGTCTTCTGTGCATGATTTCTACTCATTCCCACAACTTTTAGCAGCTGCTGGTGAAGAAATTCCCTGTGGAACATCTGTTTGATGGCTTCATCTGCCCCACTGAGGACTGCCCAGGGTATTTCATCCTTAGCCTTGGCATGGAGAAGTTTCTTTTGGGGGACTTCACTCTTCCAGCCCTGAGAATCACCTTTTGCACAGAGGGAATGATGCTCCAGCCCTTCCCAGCTGGGTCCCACTCAATGCCACCAAAGCCACCAGGAAGCTCAACAGACTAAAGCAAGCCAAGGAGCAGGAGCCTGGACACAGACCTGCTCCATCCCGTCCCTGTTTGATGTTTTCCCCACTTTCAAAGACAAGAGAGGAGTCTGAAAGGCTTTCCCATGGACCTTGGCCCCCAGCAGCATCCCCTGGTTCTCTCAGGGACTCCCCAGTACCCTTCAAGTCACAGTCTCAGGATTTTTTGCACTCTCAGTTTTGTTGATCTTTAAGAATTTCCTCTCTTTAAACAGTGAAGCTTGAAGCAAGCAGAGGAGAGAAAAACAGGGCACATTCCTTCTAGGGGAAGGTCTGGAGCACAAGTCCTGTGAGGAGAGGCTGAGGGAGCTGGAAAGGGGCTCAGCCTGGAGAAAAGGAGGCTCAGGGGGGACCTTGTGGCTCTGCACAACTCCCTGACAGGAGGGGACAGCGGGGGGGATCGGGCTCTGCTCCCAGGGAACAGGGACAGGACAAGAATAAAGGGCCTCAAGCTGTGCCAGGGGAGATTTAGATTGGATATTAAGGAAAATTTCTTCACTGTAAGGGTGGTCAGGCATTGGACTAGGCTTCCAATGGAAGTGGTGGAATCACCATCCCTGGAAGTGTTCAAAAATCGTGTGGATGTGGCACCTGGGGACATGGGTTAGTGGTGGCCTTGGCAGTGCTGAGTTAGTGGTTGGATTGATGGTCTTAGAGGTAATTTCCAACCTTAAATATTCATTGGTTTAATATTCTCTGATTTATAGTCTGTATTTCACTTTTTTTGGTGTGTATTGAGAAATAACAAAGAAAAACTTATTTGAGAAGGCTTAATTAGAACATGGGGTGTAAATAACAGGGAACTATCAATAAAATCTCATCAGAACATACTTCAAAAACCCAAAATGCCAAGTCTTAGTGCTTCTTCTTACCCAGCTGATGTGGGGTTGTGTTTCAGAGGGAGAGGACTCAACTGTGGCTGGAAATTGGGCTATGTCCTTCCACATCCTGGCACAAATCCCAATTACCTGAACCTACTAATTACGTGTTGGCAAAGGCTGTTAATAGAGCTGCTGGCATCAGCTCCCGTGTGTGCAACCTCTGCTCAAACATCCTCAGAAAAAGTGGTTTTCTGCACAGCCAGGCAGTGATCACGCTGGTAAATAAGCTGGAAACTGCCCTTCTTGCCCCATAAATAGGAGAAAAACTACAACCAGCTCCCACAGCAGCTAAGCTCAGGCAGTTACAAAGCCGGGGTTGACTCCAGAGGGAGTTTATCTTCTTCTTTTCCAAGAAAACAAAGAGAGCAAAGACTAGGGAGGGCCAAGATGCTTAGCTGCCCTTTGCTAACCCCTCTTCTGTATGGATGATTAGGTCTCAGTGGTTTGAAGCTCCTCAGGAACATCACTCAGCCCTCTGAACCGTGTCTGCTCGGCCGGGGTCCAAAGGGAAGCGCAATCCTTCTGCCGAGGCCCACGGATGTTTTTAGTGAGGGAACTTGCCTGGTTCAAAGAGAGGATTTGGACGTCCTCAGAGGATTGGGAAGTGAGCTGGGTGTCTGGGGAGGAGCAGGGATGCAGTTCAGGGCTCCAAATCCTTCTGGTACAGCAGTTCCTGTTCCTGATCAGAGCCTGGGGCAAAAAAGGGGAATAAAGCCTGGCTGGCTGCAGGGCCCTGGATTTCACCTGAGTCATCCTGACTCTTCTGGTGAAACCTGTGATCAGAAACTGAATGACAAATGTGGAAATGTGGAGTGTGTTACAGCTGCTGGGGTATGTTTTTCTTCCTTTTTTCTTTTTTTTTCCCTCTTGCCTGTATTAGTTAAATGCAGCTCTTGTGTCAGGGGAAAGAGGAGGAGGAGGAGGAAAGCCAGTGAGTCACACCCCACCCTCTGACAGCTCCTTCCCCTCCTTATCTTCCCAGCAATTTACCATTTCCTAGGCACAAGAAGGGGACAATTTGTCCCTGCTGCCTTAAGGACCAATGGTGTGAAGAGAAGGATTTGTGGCTCCTTTAGATCTTGGCCATTTATTTGATTGCAGTCCAGAAAATATAAGTCCCCCTCGTGCTTGGGTGATGGAGCATTCACCCTATGCTCAGCTGAGCCTTTAGACTCAGTTTCCAGCTCATAAAATCCTGTAATAGCTCCAGCTGGAGGGGACCTGTGTTCCAAAAATCTGTCCCAGCATTTATTTGTTCACCAACATTTGAACCCAAGCTGTGCTCTGTCTGCTGGGTTTGCCCCAAAAGCACCCAGGAGGATGCAGGATACTCAAACCATCTTTTAGGGTGACATGCCAATAAGTTCCCCACAGAAACTTCAAAATATTTGGTCTTGGTCATCAGAGTGAGCACGTTTCCAGAATTTTGGGTGGGGATATGAAAACATTGGGACACGCCAGCCCTGCAGCAGGAAGGTGTCTGGAGGAGGTGTCTTCCATCCCTGAGAGATCAGGGATGAAAGGATGGAAGCCCAGCTGGGATGAGGTGGTGGGAATGGTCACCAAGGAGGGTCAGTCCATGCCTGGGATCATTCTGGTGACTGCATCCCAGTCCCACTGGCCTCCAGCACCTCACAATGGTGGTGGTGGCATTCCAGCAGTGCCAGGGAGTGGCTGGGCAGGATGTGCCAGCAACTCCATGGTGGGAAAGGGATCAGCTGTAGGAGTTTGTGGGGATGGGGAGAACATGGAGAATGATGCTGGGAGCTGCTGAGCAGGGCACAAACCTGCATCCCAGCAGGACCTGCCTCATCCATCCCCATCCCCTTGCTGCTCACCCTGGGCTCCCCACAGCCCTCCCCCACATTGGGGTGATGGAAGGAGCACCCTACAGCAGCCTGGGGCTGAATCCCCAGCTCATGCCTCAGCCCAAGGAATCCCCCCATGACCCCAGCCCACACCTCAGCCTGGAGAACCCCAATGCCCCCAGCTTGAGGGATTCCCTGTACCCTCCTCCCATGCCTCAGCTCAGGGATTCC
>VYXD01002343.1:346677-370382 GCA_013397195.1 Hylia prasina
AGCCTGGCCGCCGCCTACACCTCCATCCTGCGGGCGCTGGGCGAGGACCCGCAGCGGCAGGGGCTGCTCAAGACGCCCTGGAGGGCGGCCACGGCCATGCAGTTCTTCACCAAGGGCTACCAGGAGACCATCGCGGGTAGGGAGCGCTCCCGGGGCTGCGGGGATGGAGTGTCCTGCTTCGGGTGCCGGCCGAGGGGCTGCTTTAGTCCTTGAAATGAATTTCTTGCAACGTCGTTGCCCTGTCACCGCACCGCCCATCTGGTGCTCCCTTGTTATCACCTGTCGCTGTCCCCTCCCTCCCAAAATGCCTCGGGTTTGTTGGGTTTTTTTTAATTAAACTCTGCGCAGGAAAAGTTTCCGTTCTGTCGCAAACCTCTCGTTCGGGTGAGCAGAGCAAGTGCTTTTGCTTTCTCTTTTCTGATGGAAACTTTTCAAGCCCTGGCTTAGCAACTTGTGGGTTCCCTCCTTCCTCCCTCCCCGGCCGAGCGAGGCTGTGTTCAGACAGGGTGGGAATATTTGTTTCCATTAGCAGACAGGAAGGCGTTTGAATTTTCTCAGGAAAAGCCCCGTTCTGACGATGCTTTGATCAAGTGAGGTTTTCCAAAGGTGGGAATGAAACTTAAGGAAACGAGGTAAGGAGACAACAGCAGGACAGGGAGATCTGTTCCCCATCTCAGGGCCCCAGCAGCAAATGCAGGTGTGGAGAGGAACCCCAGGTTCACATCCCTGCCCCAGCTGAGTGTCTCTGCTCCCTGGGTGAGGGTGAGGAAAGAAACTGGCTGGGATACGTTCTCACCAACAACTCGTGGCTCTGATGCTGGGTCAATACTCCTTGAATTTTTAATTTTTTTTTTAAACATCACTTTGCCTCTTCTCAGCCTCTTGACTAAGGACTGTACCCACTCCAAAGAGTAAAAAAGAGCTTGGAGAGCTTGGGAATTCCCCTTTCTTCTCCTTACAGTAAAAGGCGAGTTCCTGTCAGTAAGGGATGCAAACAGTGTCAGCAAGGATCTCAGAGTGTGGCTGAGGAAGGAGCTGCTCCTGCTCTGCTCTCTGGAATCCAGCAGTGCTGTGCTAAGCCTGCCCCGGAGCTGCAGCAGGAGCTTGTAGCCGAATGCAAAGGCTGTACTGTGCTGACTGCTGGCATCAGGGAGCTCCTGCTACCACATCAGAGTCCTTTTCTAAGTGCACCGTGCTTCAGCTTAAAGGCTGGGGTTTGTGTTTAGTTTCTTTTTTATTTCTGGGCAGCTGGCTGTTTTGAAATCACGTTATGACTTCCAGCATTCACTTACTCATGGCCAGATTAAACTCTTGTGCCAGTGTTGTGTCCCAGCCTCTCCCAGGAACAGCATTGCTGCCCTGGAAGTTGTTCTGCCCTTCAGAGCAGGTTTTTGGTTCACATCTGGGAATAGGCTCTGGGCTGCCATCCTTGTTCCTCTCAGTCCTGCTGCACGGTGTGTTTGAGGTGAGGTTTCATCAGGGTTTCATGGTATCATCTTTTGTTTGCTGGGATTAACTTTCCTCATTTTACTGCTGTAAAACGTAGGAGGTCTCTCAGTCATCCTGTCAGGCTCTACCAGAAGGAATTTTTTTAGTAATAATTTGAGGTGAATTTCTGTGCTGAACCTTGCTAAGGTCCTCTCTTGCTGCCAGTTTTGTGTACACACATTACCTAAAGTAATCTTAAAAACTTTTTTTTCTGCTGCAAGGTGGGTTCGCTGGGGTCTTCTAATCTCTCACATCCATTTAATTAAGCAGAGTAGTTCTGGATACTCCCCTCCTCTGATTATCCATACCTGGGAGAGAGCTGTATTATATCCAAGGATAGAAAATGTCACTGCTGGCTGCTCTACTCCTGGACTGCTTTTTTCTTTTTAGGGAATCAGGTGAAGCTGTGCAAATAACATTCCTTCCTGTGTCAGGTGAGGAAACCTTTTGCTTTCCAGCCACTCTCCTCTCCTTGCAGGATGCTCAGCTTCCACTTCTCTCATTCTTCCCAGCCAAGCTGCAGCTGAAGGACAAGCCCACAGCAGATAGCAAAGCAAGTGATGGATGAAGAGTTTGTTAGGAGAGTAAATTCTTCTTCTTAGAGTGTTTTAAATACCTCATGAACCCTGGAGCCAACAACTGCAGAATATTTGGGCACAGGAGTGGCTGTGGGACTGCTGCTGTCTCTGCTGCAGCACCCTGTGATGTTCCCTTGGTTATATTAATCCAGTTCTCTGCCTGACCAGGCTGTGAACTGGACCAGTAAGTGGCTTGTGAAAAAGAAAATTAACCAAAACAAGCCCAAACCATCCCCAAAAACCTGACAAAAAGCAGCCCTGAGCTCTTGTTTTCTCAGGCTTTTTTTGCGGCTTATTCAGCTCCTCATGTGGAGCTGTCTGGGTAGGCAGAGATTAAAGCAGTGACTTGCAAGGTGTGTTTTGAGGAGGGTTTCCATTTCATCCCTGCAGCAGGCAGAAGATGAGGGGCTGTTCCAATAGCTGCGAGTTCCACCTTCCCAAGAAAGGTTCCTCAGGTAAAAGCTCGGTGGTGGTGGTGGTGGCTGAACAACCCCGTGGCCAGAGGCAAAGTGTGTTGCAACAGGTTCCTGCTGAGCTCCAGAGCCAGCCAGGAAGGAGTGACACAGGTGACCCAGGGCAGTGAATGTCAGAGCAGGGACAGGCTTTAAAATCAGCCCTGTGACCTTGTCTGCTGCAGCATCTGCCCTGAGGGAGAGCAATTAATGTCTGATGGAGTTTTCATTTTCCACAAAGGCACGCAAAGAAAGATGTGGCAGATATACATCCAAATTATACGCTTGTTTAGGTTGGAGAAGACTTCTAAGATTGAGTCCAACAATTCTCCCAGCATTGCCAAGACTATTGCTAACCTGTGGTTTCGGGGTCCCCCTTTATGGTCATGATGAGAGCGGAGAAACAGGACTCATGGACTCTGTATTAGAAGGCTTAAATGTGTTTATTAAAGTTGACTCNCTCCCCTGGAACAACTTGAGGCTGTTTCCTCTTGTCCTGTCCCTGTTCTCTGGGCCTCCCTTGGCTGTCCCCTCCTGTCAGGGAGTTGTGCAGAGCCACAAGGTCCCCCCTGAGCCTCCTTTTCTCCAGGCTCAGCCCCTTTCCCAGCTCCCTCAGGCTCTCCTGGTGCTCCAGACCCTTCCCCAGCTCTGTTCTCTTCTGGAGAGTGTGAAGTTGCCAGGGCACTGCCAGAGGTCTGTGCTTGGTGTGCTTGACTTGAGCCTCCCTCGCTGTGTTCCTGCAGGGGGTTGGACTAGCTGGCCCTTAAGGATCCCTTCCAGCCCAAACCATTCCTTGACCTTTTTGGTTTCTGTGTGCCTGAGAACATAATACACTTGGAGCATGGTTAAATGTGCTGGTCATTTGATCTCCTGCCCTGGGTGTTGTCACTTTGCTTCCATGACACCTGATTGTATTCGTATGTTTGTATTTCCCATAGCTTAACTTTGTTGTATTGTAGGGAAGATAACACCTCAATTCTGTCTCTCCATTCAGATTTGTGAGCAGCAGAGAAGCTGATTCTGCTTTCCAGCTTCTACTCTGTATTTCCTCACTTGTTTTCAGCAGTGCAGTGTGACAGTGCTCCTGCTTTACCCCCTATTCATCTCTGCTATCTGTGTTCTGCAGCTGCTCAGTGTTGTGTGTCAGAGCCATTAGTAGTGTTTACTTGTTAAATATCTGGCTCTTTCTGTTAATTCCAGATTGTCATTTATTAATCCTGGCTTTACTAAAGGCCTCGACCTCTTTCATTGACAGGATGTATTCAAATGTGCTGTTCCCACTTCTGTAGTACCAGTCATCACACTTGGACGGGAGTAGCAAGAATGCCTCTAGTGATTTCAAATAAACCCCACCTGGGGACCAGATTAAAAATCCTGACAGCTCAGTGTGGACACTTGAGCACTGGTGTAGACTGGCAGCTGCTGCAACAGAAGCCTCTCAATGTGTTGGTAAGGATGGCAGAGTAGGAAAGTCACCAAAAAAGTAATTTCCAATTTCATGCAGTGCTTCTGTGCCAGCATCCAAGAATGCGTGTTCTTTTCCAGGGTCAGATATATCAGCTTCTTACTTCTGGGTGTAAATTGTATTTCAGAATAGTGCCCTTGGCAGGGCTGTGAGAGCCAGGTGCCTTTAGCTTTTGGATAGCTGGTTCAGGCAGCTACCTGCCACACAAAGGTTGAACATTGTCTTTCCTTTTACTAAAAGCTTCATGTCACGCTCAGAGGTGCTTTCTGAGGATCTAATAATAAACACTACAAGGCACAAGTGTGTGCAAAGGCAGTAAATGTGTGAATAAATGGAAATACAAGGTTGCAGACAGCACTAACTTGCAACTGAAGCTGAAGGTTTCAGGCCCAAACCTCTGGTAAGTTACAGAAACAGTATCAATGGTTCTGCCTTTGAAAGGTGCATCATAAATGAGTTGTTTTGGATTGTGTAATCCTGCAGGAAACATTAGGCACAGGGCTGGATGGGCTGCCTGCATCTGCAGGAGGAAGTTCAGTTGTTCCCATCAGCCACAAACACTCAAAGCAAAACATGTTCACCAAACTGGGCTTGCTGGTGATGGTGGGAGCTGCCACCAGGGAAATCTCCCAGCCTTTACTCATGTAAGCAAGGCAGCTCTCAGGCATCTTGGCAGGTTCACCTGTCCTTTCAGTGTGTTTAACAGGGAAATGAAAATCAGAGATGCTGGGAGGGGATAACTTTGCTTCCCAGACCTCTGTGGTTCAAAGGCTGCATGTTATTTGCCTGTGAGCCAAGTGACTCTGCTGGGCAGCTTTTATTTCAAAGCAAGTAACTAGTTAGGCCATTTCCTCACTCATTAGTGTATATGCTTTTCCTGCACTGGCAGGTGAAAAAATTCAACCTCAATATTCTTCTCCTCTGGTCTGTGTGCATTTGGTGCTTTCATAGAGGACAACAAGGGTGTAAGCTTGTAGATATTTCCAGCCTGCTCAGTTTGCTGTGCTGAGGTGATAAGCATTGCTGTGTCAAAACACACAGAGCCTTAAGCAAACAAGGCTGTTTGATCAGCAGCACTGCCCTTTGCTGGGAGCTGGGGAGGTGCTGTGTTTTCCTGGAATCGAGGTGCTGCTGGCTCATCCATGAGGACATGGATGCAGCACTGTGATCTATTAACAGCTGAAACCTCAGCATTGTTGTGCTCCAGCCATGGCTTTTTTCCTGTAAAGCAGAGGGTGGGAAACACAGGGTTGTTCAGAGTGAGGGTTTTCGGGGTTTCTTCCACAGCTGCCCCCACGTAAGGGAAGCCTGCCATGCTGGAACACGCACAGCGAAACTTCTGGGAACTGGGACTTTCCTGGATCATCTCCCCTGCCTGGTAATGCTCAAGTAACACTGAGCTTGGTTGGGTTTTGTCAGGAATTTATTAAATATTGTAACCTCTTGGATCTGAGCTGTTGCAGGCTTCTGATCTTTCACGTTGTTTTGTCTTTGATTTTTCCTTTGTTTCAGTTTCAGAAAGACGTGTGGATGAGCACCTTCTGTGACATGGGACATTGAAATGGTTATTGAAATCCTGATACATTTTAGTGAGCATCTCCATAATGCTGCTTTCCCTCATATTAATAAACCTCCTGGCAGAGGACAACTTCCAGAACCTAATCTTGGCTTCATCTGTCTGCAGTAGCTGATCTCTTATGAGTAGACTCCAGTCTCACTACAACCTGGAGGGTATCTTACAAGAAAAGAAACAAATCTGTGCAAATCACTGCCAGAATTAGCTGAACAGCAATAATGCTTTTCCTTTACCTTTGCTTCTATGAAATGTCCCTTGAATGACACGTCTGGTTCACCTCTTTTCTGGTAACTGAGGGATTAAGCTTTGCTTCTGAAGCAAATGTTCCTGTCTGAAGTTGAGTGTCTGTTTCTAGTCTTTTGGTGATAAAATCTGAAACAGTAGCCAGAAACTTGTAAATTCTTTGGTGTCCAAGGTTTCTCCTGGTTCCTGCTAGGAAGGTTTGTTATGACAAGTATTCATTTCTCAGCATCTTTTGAGCTCTAATGCCCATTTAAACAGTCATGTGGCATCTCAGGCTGTGCCTCTTTCTAGAGCTCTTCAAGACTTCTTGAAGCAAATGACATACCCAGAGCCTCCCCTTTCTTAGCAACCTGAAGTCATTAATTTTCTGCAGCAGTATAAGCCCTTTACATTAATGTTTTTATTGCCTGGCTGTCTGTATGCATAATAAATTCCTGGTGCCTTTTTAATACTCAAAGGCTGCAATAATTTTCTTGTTGCTTGTCTGGAATGTTTTACCTAACTTCAGTTACCTGTAATGTCATCACATGAGTAAATAAAAAACAGAGCCAGGTTTGACTCTACACTTTGCTGCTTACCCAGCAGTAGCTGTGAGGTTTTTGCAGCAGTTTCCTTCCAGATTTCATCCTGACCCTGCAGTCTGCTGGTTTCCCTGCCACACATTCAGCTGTGAACTCGTGTCTCCTGCTGCCAGTTGCATCTGTCCTCAGCTGGGGGGGGAACTCTGAGAAGGACAATCAGAATTATCTGCCAGCATTCCCCAGGAAGTTCTGCCTCACAGGCCACTCAGCCTTAGCTGGGTCCTGGCACTTCTGGAGCATCCTCCAAACCATGACCTGGCTCATGCAAGGTCCCTGCCATTGCTCTGGGGGTAACTCTGTTCCTGGAGGTGTCTGAGCTCAGCCAGTGCTTTAGTTTGTTCCAGCTGCTGGGTGTTGGCGAGGTGTCACTTGTCCCATGGGATGTCATCCTGCCTTGGCCTGAGCCCATTCCTGCCCTGCCCCTGGCAGCTTGTGACACTTGAGGGTCACCATGGAGAGCAAAGGACAGAGGGGACATTCTGGACCTGTGAGATGGGTGTCAGGAGAACCTTGTGCCTTTTGTCCCTGCCAGGACGGATGAGCTCAAGCAGCAGTGTCAGGGAGTTTGCCTTCATCCCGCTGGCACTGAGCAACCTGCACTTAAATTGAAGCTGTGAGGCAACTTAACACCACAGGGAAGTGCTTTAACTCCTGGTGAGAACAACCTGCATCACTCCACTCCCAGGCACAGTAAAAAAGGCAGCTCTGAAGTGCTGTGAAGCTGCTGCAGTGCTGCCATCCTTCATCCCCTCCACATCCTGAGCCCATTCTGGGTGGGCTCTGCCTTCTCTCATTGCCAGAGGTGCTTTTGCTTTCCTGTGACACATTAAAGCCATGCAAATAGTTTCTATAGCAACAGGTATCTTTGCTTAGCTCTGACGCAAAATCCTGAAAGGTCTTTCTCGTTCTGTCTTCATCCAGTTCTGATTTTTCATTTTATCAACTCTTTTTGAAGATAAAGGGCAAATTAATTCTGCTCTGTTTCGGGAGCTAACTTGCAGCACAGGTGCCTGTTCAGTTTCAACAGCCCACCGAAGTTTTGGCACCAGGACCTGAACTTTTGGCTGAAGGAAAAATCAGCTGGGATAATTTAGAGAGCACCCTGACTCTTACAAACGATGGAATCAAACTAGTGAAGCAGGCAGCATGGCCTAGTAGGTAGAGTGAAAGGATGGGGAAAGGGGCAAAAATTTGTCCCCAGCTTTGCTTCTGGCCTGGTTAGTCTGAGGATGTTTCCCCTTCTGTCCTTTCAGCTGTGTTAAATTCTCCAGAACATGTTCTGCAGCACACAGGCTGAGCTTGTCAGAGCCCTGCTTGATGCTATTGCAAATGGAAAAACTAGGAAAAAAAAATCAAAAATATTAAAAAAAAAACCTAAAAAACCCCTGACAAGTTTAGATAAAATGGTGTTGCTTCCCTGCACAAGGTGTTTGAGTGTCTGCCAGGGAAGTGTCTCCCGTGTAATTACTGCAAACAGCTGCTGCAGTGGGACGCAGGAAGAAGCAGCTGTGAAAAGATGCTCTGCTCACTCTGCTTTTGCCAACACGGGGCTCAGGCTCCAAAGGAGCAGGTGAAGGGATGGGCAGGCTTCAAGCTGTGCTGATTTGCAGGAAGAGACTTGAGAAGTGTGGGCAGGAGGGACTGGAGCAGAGCAGGGGTGACTGGGGCCACTTGCTCAGGTGGTGGCTTTCAGCCTCACACTCTGTCTTACCTTTGTGCCCTTGTATCACCTGGCACTTGTGGAGGACTTTTTGGGGGGCCTGACACTGAGCTGGTTTGTTCCTTTGTGGGCCCTTCTTCTCAAGGAGTAGCTGGTGCTGACAAGATCAGCACATCTTGCTGCAGGCACAAGTGCAGGTGTTGTCTGTGACCTGGCTGCAACTTGCTGCTAATGTTAAATAAATAAAAGGTGCAAAGATGGCAAGACCACTACAAATAAGAAGTGTGAAGCACCTCACAGCTCTGTGGCTGCATTCTTGACATGTAGATCTGTTTTCTTACCTCTATAACTCCCCTGGTTGTGCAGGGGCATTGCCCACACTGCTGAGACTGGGCTGTGGCATGAGGGGATGTGCAAGAAGAGTGGATGCTCTTTGTGTTCCTGTTTGATTGCTTTGGCCGTGAGAAGGATGCAGGATGCCTTTTGTTCCTGGAGTTGCCTGTGTGGTCCTTCTGAGGTCACTTAAACTTTCCTTTAGCTGAGCTTTCTCCATGATACAACACAGCTGTGAGAGAAAGTTTCTAAGGATCTACTAATAGATGTTTTGTATGTTAATTAGTCTGTATATGAATCTATGTGCACATGGGTATGAGGCTTCATGGGTGAAGTACCTTCTTTAGCTCTGTCCCTGCTCTGTGTCACACATTGCCACAACTCTTAATGAGAATTTGGCCATTTCTGGCTGTTCTGAACAATCTGCCTTGCGAGTGCACTGACGTAAATCCATATCTGACATCAGGCTCTGATATGCTCCTGGCAAGGCTGGTGTGAGCCGAGCTGGGGGTCTAATAACAGCAGTAGTCACTCTGGAGATGCTTCGTGGATCTGTTTGGATTTTGTTTTAATAACTCTGGCCACAGCAGCAAGTTTTGTGCAGCCACTGTTTGCCTTTCTGCTGTGGAAATGGCACGGCTGGAGAGTGCTGCAGGAGGGAGCTCAGAACCCAGACAGCTGCTCTGCCTCCCCTTCCCTCTCCCATGAGCCTGTTCAGATCCTCTCTTCTGGATTCTCCCTTTGCCTGGCTAAATTCATGATTACACAACTGCATGATGCTGCCCATGCAATCAAAACCCTCTCCAGCAGAGCTTGGTGTAAAACCCAGAAATTTGAAGAGCACAATCACATGCCTTCACAGAGTTCTTCCCTGGCCTTTTCCATGCCCCCTACTCCTGCTCTCTGACCTGATCCAAAACCCTTCTGGGATTCATCCTGGCTGCCTTGCAGGTTTCCAGCCCTTCTCAGGCAAGAGCCCACGTCGCAGGCGGAACGCCGTGCACGCAGTTTCCAGGGTTACCTGTGCAGTGCTGATAGCAGGCAGGAAATTAAAATGCTGCTGTGATGATGATGATCCCTTATCGACAGCAGATGGTGGCCATTAGCTGGACGTGCGTGTCAGGGGAAGGCACCAAGGCAAGCAGAGCAGACACCACTGTTGGGTCTGTGTCACCACCACTGTTGGGTCTGTGTCACCACCAGTGTTGGGTCTGTGTCACCAGCACTGCTGGGTCTGTGTCACCACCAGTGTTGGGTGTGTGTTACCACCACAGTTAGATTTGTGTCACCACCACAGTTAGATTTCTGTCACCACCACTGTTGGGTCTGTGTCACCACCACTGTTGGGTCTGTGTCACCAGCACTGTTGGGTCTGTGTCACCAGCACTGTTGGGTTTGTGTCACCAGCACTGTTGGGTCTGTGTCACCACCACTGTTGGGTTTGTGTCACCAGCACTGCTGGGTCTGTGTCACCAGCACTGCTGGGTCTGTGTCACCACCAGTGTTGGGTCTGTGCCACCACCACTGTTGGGTGTGTGTTACCACCACAGTTAGATTTGTGTCACCACCACTGTTGGGTTGTGTCACCACCACTGCTGGGTCTGTGTCACCACCACAGTTAGATTTGTGTCACCACCCCTGCAGGTGCAGTCCCTGAGTGCCCTGGTCTTGCTGAGGTGTGTGGGACTCCACTTTCCTGGCAGTAACTCCAAGGAGCCAGTGTGGCTTCCAGCTGAACTTGTTTGCAGAGTTCCTTGTCCTTGTTATCAGCCCACCTGTACAGCTGGTTCTCTCCTGCATGGTTCTCCCTCACACGCAGCTTTTCTCTCTTGTTCTTCAGAAGACCTGGTTTTTACACTTGAGACTGTTCTACGTTTTAGCTCTCTGAGCGTGGTCCAGGTGCCTGCAATCTTTGTGGAGACTGATGTGCTGTAACCTGTGCCAGGATTGTTTGGGAATTTGTCAAGGGACTGCTGAAAGTGGAGAATCAAGTGAAGATCCATTCTGCTGAGCTCTGAGATTAGCCAAGTGCAATATTATATGTTCCTTTTCTTACTCAGCTGTCTCTTCTCCCTTCTGTCTCTGTGGGGGTTTCTGCACCTCACTTTTCTGCTAACTCTGAGGTGCAGAAATTAGGCTGCAGTGTGGATGTGCCAGCCCGTTTCAGATCAGGACAGCAGATCCCTCCCCAGATGTGTCTCTCACTTCTGTGTGTACCTAAACAGCTGCTGCCTGGTGTGCCACAGGAAGAAATTTGCATGCAAAGCCTTCTTGGAGACAGAAATGCTGGTGTTAAAAGTGTTTGGAGGAACCACTGTGATGGCTTAGATTTCCCCTGACCTCGGGCTGGCTTTGCTTGTGGAAGCACCTAAGGAAGCCCACGGTGCTCTCTTTGTCAGCTGTAGGCTTAATTGCTCTTAAGATGTCAGTCATTCTGCAAAGACCAGACCTGTTCTAACCCCTGCTCAAGCTATTAATTAAATAAAACACTCCAGGCTGACTTCTGGGGCAGCACGTAGGCAGTGTGACGCTGTGGCACATGCGGGATCGTGAGCAAACCAAAACGTGCTTGTGATGTTACTCCTTACTTCCCTCCCAGACCTTAACCCTAAAATCTCTAGCCCTGAGAGAGTTCTGCCCTTGCTACAAGCTTTCTCAGGTGCTGGTTGGAAGAGCCTGCCGTGCTTTTTGGGTTTATTTTTAATGCAAATGTTTAATTTCAGATGTCCTGAATGACGCCATCTTTGACGAAGACCATGATGAGATGGTAATTGTGAAGGACATAGACATGTTCTCATTGTGTGAGCATCACCTCGTTCCATTTGTTGGAAAGGTAACTCTCCTCGCAGAACAAACGTGGGAATGCACAATAAAAGACCTTAAGTACATGTAAAAGACTTTGTAGCTGTAGCTACAAAGCTTTTAAGGCTGTAAGTACTTGCTGCTTACGGCTACAGTTCTAGAAGTTTAATCTTCAGAATACAAATAAGGAAGGCCTCCTTAATGTGAGGTTTTATTTGAATTTAAGCTCCTGAAATATAATGCTCAACCTTTCCTAGTCTAAGTAATCTAATGGTTTCTGACATTTCATATCAAAGCTCTTCTCCATGAAGCAGCAGCAAGCCTTGAGGGCAGACATCTCGATATTAAACCAGCTCACCCTGCACACTGGCTCTGTCATGGATTTAGCTCCTGGCTCAGAGCTGCCCAGTGCACATTCATCTCTGAAACCCCCTGTGAGTGGGACAAGCTCATTTAGCAGCCCTGCCTTAATTGTGTGAGCCGAGTCAGGGAGAGGGTGGCCAAAACTGGCAATGCTTAATTGGGGAGTCCCGTGAAAAGGGCTGGTGCTTCTGAGGGTGTTGGAACTGCAATGCCAACAACTTTAAGGACATAAAATTTCTCCTGTTAACCACTGTAGAGGTGATTAAGACCTCTGAGTGGGAGCTGCACGACAGCCTCTTCACTCCCTTATCAGGGAAGGATGGAGCTCAGCCTGATCCATCTGTTACCACAAAATGCTCACAAGGTCCAAGAGCAGCACGTGCTTGTGTTGTCTATAAAATTCAATCAGGGCCACATATTCCAAGCAAATTGTCTCCCAAAAATAAAATACATGAACAGAAACCAGCTGTTTATTTAGTTGAGTCAATTCAGTTTTGTCTGCTTTCTTTTCTTGCTGTTTTTAGTGTTTTATACTGGAGAGCAGGATAACCTTTGTGCAAGCTTTGTGTTGTGCCTGTTATTCTTGGTTGTGTGTACTGTGTATATTCTCCCCATTACTCCTGTGGCAATGTGTGCATTTTTTTTTATATCCAGCTGTTTAGCCTGTGTGGGTTGGAGAAATCTCCTCACAAACACCGGCTCAGTCCTACTAAATGACTTGGTATGGTTCTAAATATTCAGGGTAATCATTGCCTTGCTGGGTGCACCAAACAGGCTGCAAACACCCACCTGTAGGTCTTGCATTTGCAGTTCTATCTTAAAGGAAATCAAGAAATCTGCAAAAATATGGGGAACAGGATTCAAAGCTTATTTCTAAGTCGTGTCTCTCACTTTGTTTGAAATGTTTCGTGTCTTTTCAGGCATCAGTGGGTTGATTGACTAACAGAAGGGATAGGAATGAGCAAGTTAGCCAGGTAATCAGGTGCACTGTGGTACCACTACTGCAGGTACAGCAGCACAGGATTCTGAGATGGAGCCTCCAGGCAAAGCCAGAATCCCCCACTGACACTCCCCTGCTGTATCTTGGCTAATTTTTCAAGTCTCTGGTACAGTGGCACAAAGTACTGGCTTATTTTATAACCTGTTGTATCTGTAAACCCACTGGAATTCAGTAGCCTCCATGGCTTTCCAAAAACAAGGAGCTAAATGTCCTTCCCTTCATACCTGAGCACTTTTCTGCTAAACTTCATCCAATTTAGTTCATGTTCAGCAAATCCATATTTGAGCAGGATGGAAGCTGAGTTAATCACCAGTGATCTATGATACCAAAACAAGGAAAAAAATCAAATCAGGAAGTCCAGCCTGATTTTTGGTGGCTAATTACTTCTTGCCACCAGAACTTCCACTGGAAGTAGAGCACAGTCCCTCTTCCTTCCGCTCCCTAAATCCATTTAAGGTCTTGAAAGAAAAGCCTGTTTATTTTAGACAAATAGTGCTGTGCTGAGTAATAGACTGCCTTTGTGCCCAAATGCAGCAGTGTTCTGTAGCATTCCTGAGACTTGGAACATAAGCCTTGACTCCTGAAGAGCTGTGACTTTTCTCCCCCTCAGAAAAACTCACCTATTCTTCACCAGGACCTCACAAGGCACTCACAGTCTCAGCTCCACAATTCCCCAGGCTTGCATGGTGCCACATGTTCCTCCCACATGCTAAAACTTCTGGGCTGTCCCAGGGTTAATTCTGGGGGCAAATGCACATCTCATTGTCTGTGCATGAGTTTCATCTGCCCTTGGGAGGGTGTTTTTGCTGCTGTTAATGGTTGCTCTCCCCTGTCTAGGTACACATTGGTTATCTCCCCAACAAACAAGTGCTTGGCCTCAGCAAGCTCGCCAGGTAAGTGTTCCAATGAAAGTGATGCTAATTTGTAAAAAGGATTCCAGGCTGTTCTGGCTGTGCTAATCTTTTTAATCTCCTCTCCCTCTAAAGCTCAGCCCACTTTGTGTCCAGGATTTGGATTTAGACCAATCCTCAGCATTGTTTTTCTTTGTGGAGAGGACAGATAAAGTCTTGGAGCTGTGTGTCAGTTCTCACCAGTGGCTGCAGCAGAGCTCTAATGCTTTTGTAGGTTCCCCCAGAGCACTGGGGTCTGCAGGAAGCTCTGAGGCAAAGAACAAGAGAATTTGGCTATGTTCTAAGGCAGGCCACAAAAACCAGTGAGAATTTCCAGCTCTTTACCACTTGAGTGGAGATTGAATAATAAGGACAAAAATCTGACCATTTCCAAACTGTAGATGATCACATTTTTATGGATATAAATTGAATCTAAAGCTTTCATCTCTTAGCTGACTCTTCAGAAAAATCTGGCATTTCTTTCTTTCACTGAAGAGGTGCTGAGAGTGCTGTGGGGTAGATTTTAAAGATAAAGTTCAGCCTAAGAAACAAAGCAATTGTGATACGTTTGAGAAATCCATTTTTTATGTAAAATAGCTTTTTTTCCTCAGCAAGTGCCCTCGGGTCAGTGGTTGCACTGAGTCTTGTTATTCAGTGACATTTTCTTGTGCTGGTGAGGAAGATCCCTTCAATAAGCAGATTATTTGGGATCAGGATCCCTTTTTGAGAAACAAATCTAAAAATGTGGCTGAAGTTCAGAAAGACCACATAGGTTTTGCTTTCCCTGATGGGTCTGTTAATCCTGCTCTAGTTGCAGTAACACTAATGAGAAATTAGCCCTGCAAATCTGCCTGCCTGCTGGGTTTTCTTAGCAGGTAAGAAATGTGTAGGATATGACAGCAAAATGCCCTAAAGTGAGCCAGATCTGCTCTTCTCTGCTGGCACAACAGGGAGTTGGGTTTGGAAGTGGAAGGATCTTTGGAGGTCACATCTCTGCTGTGTAACCTCATCTTGCAGGGAGGCATCTCCCTATCCCCAGCAGAGCTTTTGGGAGTGGGTTTTGCTCTGATTATAAGGCTGGAAAGAGGTTGTTCAATGTGTAAATTCCCACCCCCCTCCTTTTTTTTTGTGGCTGTACAGAGCTGCTGGAATTGTAGGTTGGAGTTCTGAGCTGTCAGAACTGCAGCTGCTGGGCAAAAGGCTTCATCTCCTGCTGGCTGCTCATGCTTGGGGATGTGTGTGACATCCCATGGCTTCTGTTGAGTTGTGGGTGGTGCAGGTCTGGGGGTGTTGTTTTGCTGTTGTTTTTTGGAGTTGGATTTCTGAGGAGAATCCATCCATCCCGAAGAGACTGTCCCTAGCACGTGGTTTCATTTCTGCAGGGCTCCGGTGCAGGATTAAGGATCACATTTGAAATGTGCATTTGCTGGTTTGTGCTTGCTCTGATCTCTATTTCTCTCTTGACTGCAGTTGTAAAAATGAGCTCAAAATGCTTTTCAGTGATTTTTTTTTTCAGATGAAAGTGGCAACCTGGTGCTAGAAAGATACAATTTTCCCACTATTTATCCTCAGAATGGAAACCAGCTTCAATAAGTGCAGTATGCTCAAAGTTTAAGTCTTGCCTCTTTCTAAAGTGAGGGTAAAACTCCCATATACTGCAATAATGAAAAGATTAGATTCTTGTATAACAAAATGTTCTCACTTTGGAGTGCTTGCCCTGAAGAGACTGGGGGGCCTCCCTTTCGTGCCCTATATAATGCAACCAGTGTTCAAGCAAAGATTTGGGAGGCTGTTGGTGCTCTAGGCCTAATCTTTCATAATAGGATTAGTCTAATGTGGTGAGTTTCTGTAGTTGTGGATGACCTGTATTCAGTAAACAAACATCTTTCTCTGGGTTTTAAGCTCAGGCTTGAAAATGCTCTTTCAAATAACTGTTTTTACATAAACACCTTGGTAGGACTTCTTCTGTGCAACATCTGAGCATGTTTCCTATTCCATATAGTTAATCTAAATACTGCGTTGTTTTGTGTTATTCTGTAACTGAACCATTTCATTGCTGGAGGGGAGTTTGTGCATTTAATTCTCTCTCCAAAACAGCAGGAGAGAGTCTCATTGTCGGGGATGATTCTTGTAAGTGATGCTTCAGGCTGCCAGCCACTGTCTGGCTTTTGTCTGCTGTGACCAGACAGGTATCAAAGCTTGCTATAGCAACTCCTTTTTGTGGCCACTTGAAGTGTAATTAAGCATTTGTGGTCGGCAGGAACAACCCCTGGAGTTACAGAGCAATTATATGGATTTTCTTAAACGGGTGGATTCTAGAGCTGTCATTAAGTGTCACTTCCACTGCCCACCAATGGCTTAAATTTGAAGTCATGTTGGAGAGGGCCATTAAGGTGATCCCTACACTGAAATGTGAAGGATGGGGTGAGATATTCTGTTTCAAATAAGAGCAATTCTGTCTCATTGTTCTCAGCTAAATTTGTGGTTAAATGCAAGAATCCAAAACATTTCTTGCTCAATTTCAGCATTTTTGGGAATCCATTATCTGAGCTGACCCTAAGGCAGCATTTGGTCTAGTCTGAAGCACAGGGAAATGTTCAGGAATTAGGGTTCAGGGAGTCTTTGGACATGAATTCCCCCACAGCCATGCAGTGCAGGTGGGTGGGGATGCAAGAAATTCCAAACCAAGAGAAGGAGACCAGAGGAGAAGTGACTGGTTTGCCCTAAAATAGTCCCTTGTGCTGCAGGTGGGGGGAACCTGTCACTCAACACAGGGATGTGCCAAGGGAAGTCTGTGAGGAATACCTCGGCAGCAGCATGGCCATGGATTTTCAGGAAGGACATGGATCAGTACAGGGGTCTCTTTTGATATCAAATTTGATCTTCAAATTGTGAAGATCAGTCAGTGGCCAGCTGGAAATAACTATATTATTGTCTTTTTCCTTTCTCCTGTAGGATCGTGGAAATATACAGTAGAAGATTACAAGGTAAACACGAAATTTGGTGTTTGTTGTGTGCACTCCTCTCCCACTCAGAGCAGGGGGTTGGTAACTGGGGGTGGACTGTAGATGTGGAGTTTAAGAGGGGAGAAAAAGCTTCTTGAAGAGGTTATGTTGTTGTACTTAGTACCTGCATTCCCAGTGAAGGGTAACTTCTGACTAGGAAAGTAAATGGAGGCTGGAACTGATTCCAAGGATAAATTCTGCCAGGAATAGCTAAACCAGTTGGATGTTGCTGGGGATGAACTCTCCTGCAGAGATTTGGAGAGATGCCTTCAGGATTTCTTCTCTGAGGCAGAGGAGGAGCTACCTCCTGCCCCTGAGAAGGAGAGGAAGCTGCAGGATCCAAAGCCTTGGGTTGGGCTGAACCTGCTGCCTTTGTTCTGTGGTTAAATTTGGTCTTGGCAAGAGAAGTCTCAGTGTCCACCAGGCTGGTGAACAGAGGGTGCTAGAGCTGCAGGAAGTAAAGCTTTGCAGGACAAAGCTCATTTTTTATCTCTGTTTCCTTAAGAAGAGAAATTGGGCGTGTGGAATAAATTGTGCAGCGGTAATGTCGGGAACAAACACACTAAAAACTGAAACAGAACAGAGAGGCAAGAAAATCTTACTGCAAAATAGGAAATGGAGGAGCTGTTGGAACAAATTGTGGTTGGAGAGGTGGAATGCAAAACGGCTTCAAATATAAACAAGAAAATAAAAGATCTGTTCCAGGATACAAATGGAAGATAGGATGGATGGGGCTTGGAGCAACCTGGTGTGGTGGGAGGTGTCCTTGCCCATGGTGGGGGGTTTGGAACGAGATGAGCTTTAATGTCCCTTCCAACCCAAACTATTCTGGGATTCTGGGAGTCTGAATTCCCTGTTGTTCTCTCAGTCCAGGAACGCCTTACCAAACAAATTGCAATCGCCATCACAGAAGCCTTACAGCCCGCCGGGGTCGGCGTCGTCGTGGAAGCAACGTGAGTGATCCCAGGTGTTCCAGGGGTGGGATCCCAGCTCTGTGGGACCCCACAAGTTCCAGAGATGGGATCCCAGCTCTGTGTGATCCCAAGTGTTCCAGGGGTGGGACCGCAGGTGTTCCAGGGGTGGGATCCCTGTGCTGCAGGGCTGGTGCATATTGTCCCTTTGGCTGTGTGCTGTGCTTGGTTATCAGTCAGAGAGATAATACCAACAACAACAATAATAACCACCCTCTTAATAACAATGATCCTGATGTGCTGGAGCCATTTAAAGTGGGCTCTGCCTGATCCTCTGTGGAGATGTGGCAGTGAGGAGCTGTCCCAACTGCACCAGGTCCATGCCCTGTGCTCCCTCTGCATCCTCAAGCAGTGCAGAGCTTGGGACTAGCAACAGGCATGTCCCTGTGATCAGAATGCCCCTTGGGATTTTCCTGGGATCAGGGGAGAAGAGGCAGAGCTCAGTGGCTGAGAATGTGACCCTTCCAGAGCTGAGGTGCTGCAGATGCCCTTTCTGCTTGTGGAGGTTTTGTTACCTTCCCAGAACTGGATGTGACTGTGTAAGAAACACCTCTCCCTGTGGGATTTCTCCTTCCCCAGGAGCGTTCCTGATGCATTGACTCCCCTCTCGTTTCTCCTAGGCACATGTGCATGGTAATGCGTGGGGTACAGAAAATGAACAGTAAAACAGTAACCAGCACAATGTTGGGGGTGTTCCGGGAAGATCCAAAGACCCGCGAGGAATTCCTGACACTCATCAGGAGCTGAAACTGTGTCACCCTCTGGATTGTTCTGTCCCGTGTCACTGTCTGTCCTTGTTCCCACATCCCAGTTCTAAACTAAATCGTGGTGAATTGTTGTCATAGTCTTTGTGCAGTGAAAGGATTCTGGTGGCAAATGGGAAAGGTGGGGATGAGGGAGGCTCCTCCTGGATTTCCACTGATGCTGATGTCACGGAGTTACAAGCCACAAGTAGGAGTTTGGAAATGTTTTTCCATCCATAATGCAGAATATCCAACTGTCAGGAGAGAAGTGGGGCTTAGGAGAGAAATAATTATCAAATAGTTGTGTTTATTACAATAAATGTGGAGCAGCACAGGAAACACCTGAAAGGATGTGGATCTTTGTAGGATTGGGATTGTCCTGAATTATTGGATTATGTTTTATTGCAAGTCCTGCAGTGGCTGTTTCAGTACCTGGATGTGTGTGTTATACCTCTGAGTTGTTACTCTGGTGTGTTTTATATTCTTGCTAGTATTAGCTTTCCTTTTTTGTGTATTTTCTTGTTTGTTTGAGAACTGTGTAAAATCCATTTTTCCTGTCCTCTTAACAGGCAGGGAATTAACTTCTGAATTATTTGGGGCACAGCCCTGTCTAAATACAAAGGGGTTTATGCACCTTTTTCTCTGTGCCTCAGAAATGTCTCACCACTTGAACTGTCAGTTTCTTACTGTTTTTAAGGAAATTTTAATAGAGGAGAGGAAAAACCCTGCAGAGTCTGCCTGCAGAGTACTGAGGTATCCAAAGAGGTTTTTAATGATATTTATATCTTGAGCTTTCCTTCTTGGCTTTCTGCGGGTTAGACTGAGAAGCAAAAATTAGTCTGATAATGTGAAAATGAAGATTTGCAAGCATTCCAAGGTTTCCATTTCCAATGCTGGAGCAAAGGTGAGCATGAAATCCTGAGCATAGCACGTGGCACCTCCCCTCCCTGCCGACAGGTTGGGTTATTTCAGGGCAGAGTAACCTGGAATGACAACAGCTCATTTCGTAAGAGCAGCTGAGAAAAGCATTTCCAGGGCCACCAGAATGAATCAAACCACATTTTTTTCCTGCCTATGTGGCAACCTCTGTAAGTGGCAGAATTGGTACAGAAAGTTTCAGTGCAGCTGGACTTGGCTGAACTTCTGCTTTGTTGCCGTTTTAATTGGGTGTTTTGTAACTCTTTAATTGGGAAAAGATGAGGCGCAAATGAAAACCACCCTCCTCACACGGAGCTTGCAAAACCAATGTCAGCCAGGGGGTTGGATGCCCAGAGGTTCCCAGGGCTCTCTCTGCTTTGCTGGATATCAATCCAAGATGTCCTGCACACCAGCCTCAAGGGCAGCTCCTGCTCTGGCCAGCTCCATCTCACCAACATTCCTCCCTCTTGCTCCAGCCCGTGTTGGAAACAAAATAAAAAAATGGTCAGATTGGGCCTAAAGAACTTGTTCAAGGAGAACAAGCTCATGTGTTTAATTACACTAATTTTACTTTGAGGACCTTCACAGCATTATTGGAAAAATCTTTTATAACATCCTCTGTCCTGGATTCTGTAGGATTAGGTGCTGTAACAGTGTTTGTCACTGGTGTAAACAAGCTGTGCTGCACATTGCTAAACCACACCAACTCCACGGCATTTGTTTTCCTGAATTCTCCAGTTTTCAGTTCAGTGTGTTACAAATATCCAGCTGAAAAGCCTTAAATCTTTCTTGCCTGAAGTTGGCAGTAAACATCTCTTTTTAGCTCGACTGGAAGGAGATTCTGAGGACCAAAGGGGTAAACACCAGTACACTTATTTCTCTTTCCTTGCTTTAGTTTGGAAAGTCTCTGTAAAACACTCTCTTGCTCCTGAGGCACCAAAAAAGTTGCGTTTTAACCACTTATCTCTATTCAGGATAAAGTTCACGTTGCACCACCACTGTTTTTTATTTCCATGTGACCTGTAGTCCTTAAAACATACCTCTCTCTACTCGTGGCCTTGGATTTTGTTCCCATTTTTGTTGTTGTAAGTCTCAGTGCGTTTTTTGGAACGTCAGCATTGTTCAAAATACACGAGCTTTAACTACACCCTGTGTGTAAATATGTATAGGATGTACAGCCCCTGTTGCACTGCTCACCAGTCCATTGTCTCTGAAACATTAAAGCACAGTGTTGTCCTTTGGAGTGGGAGCATCCTTGGGGGACCAGGAGGTGATGGCTCTGCACGGGGAAAAGGGCAAGAGCTCCCTCCCCTCAGGTGGAGATGGATCCTGCACTCATGGATGACGTGTTGGGTTGCTCCTCTGGGATGGGTGTTGCTGTTATCCACAGCTGAGTCCCCAGCTGGTGACTGGGAAGCAAAAAAAAACCCTCCAGGATTTGTTGTCACCTTCTCCTTACTGCTCCTTGGAGCCAGGGGAATCAAGAGCAAATGCGTTGGAGCAGGGGTGGTGGGGGGCAGTGGCTGCTCCTGGCTTTGAGCCTGGGGGGTTTCACAGATTTCTTGTGCCCTTCTTGAGCTGTCCTGGAGGCCTCACATTGGCCCAAGGAAATTCCTGGTTCCTGGCCAGGTGCTCGAGTTACCTGAACAAATAAATCCCATCAGCAGCTGCGACAAGAGACATCGAAGGTGAAGCCAGGCTTGGGTTGGGTTTCCCTGCTGGGTGCAGGGTGGGCAGGCTGGCAAAAAGACATTCCTACTGTCCTCCAGCCTCCCAGGAAGCAGATATTGCTGGGATTCAGGGGGAAAAAAAATATAAAAGGCATGGATCCCAGGCTCCTGAGGAGCAGGGCAGCCCAAGTGCAGAGGGAAGGGGGATTGCAGGGTCTGTGTCCACTGTGGTGGTCAGGAGGGGAGAAGGGATGATGGATGGAGCCTCCTCCAGCCCTTGGTGTCTTTTTTATCCAAATGGTCTGAACTATTTGGAAATAACTCTCCTGGGAAGTCCCAGGAGCATGGAAAGACCCATCCTTGTGGTGAGGCTGAGTTCTGTCGTTCTCACAGCTGGGCATTAAAGCTGGTGCTTGTGGTGGGAAATGGTCTGTTTGGGAAAACAGGAACTTCTGCAGGAAATTATCTATTCCCTGCCTTTTTTTTTTTTTTTTTTTTTTTTTTTTTTTTTTTTTTTTTTTTTTGTTGGGGGGTTTTTTNTTTGGGTGTGTGATTGGGAAGGAGCCTCACTGATTTTGCAATAATGGGAAAATCTGTTTTCATTGGGGTGAAAAAATATTCGGCTTCAAAATGTTTCTAGCTCAAAAAAAACCCCACCCAAAAATCTGAAACAAAAAGCAAAACCAGAAGGATTAAAACCTGTTAAATAAGGGTACATCCTCCCATCCCTGAACTGCCCCATTTCCCAGGATTCCACCTGATTTATCATGTGCTCCATTCCTTTCCTGATGCTCTCCAGTGCTATGTGTTACTTATCAATTTTATTTTCTCAAGGGTCCCCCATCTGAGCAGCCTCTTTGAGGTTTTTTTTCTATCACTGTGGTTATTTTGGGTGTCTCCCATCACCTCCTGCCCCTGTGCTGTGGAGTGACCAGTCCACAAATCCCTGTGCCATGTCCAGCCAGGCCCTGGGCTCTTTGGTCCTCACCATCCGTGTTCCACCTCGAGGTGCAGGTTTTTATCATGAAATCATTAAATTTGGGAAAGTCCTCCCTGGCCACCCAACAGTTACCCCAGCACTGCCAAGCCCACCAGGATGCTTTGGTTCAGGCAACTGCCTCCAGCTCTGGACCCCAAATCAGGCTCTTTTTAGACAAAAATCTGCCTTTCAGTGACTGAGGTGCTGCAGGCAAGGGCTGGGATCACCCCAGAGGCCTCGTGCAGCCTTCACAACCTTCCACACCTTGGAGAGCTGCTTAATGAGCTCCTTACCTGCCCCTGGCTCCTGCCCCTCCTCTCCAGAGCACTGCTGGGGCTGGAAAAGAGCCTGTAATCAGCTGTGCCCTTTGAGCCTTGGCTGAGCCCTTCTGTCCAGCTCCTGGAAATAACTTCTGGGAAAAGCTTTGCCTTCCAGTTGTTTTTAAAGTTACACTCATGATTTAGGAGTTGAAGGGGCATAAAACATTTAAGCTCTTGTTAATAAGTCTTGGCCCGAGAGGGACAGAAACTAAATCACAGTGTTCAAAGAAATACTGCTAAAATACACAAAGAATATAATCACAAGGAATTTATTTGTCTTTTTAAACAACTTTATGCTGTGTTTTTGGTGCTGGGGTGTTGCAAGGATGGTTTTGGCAGGTGAACTGCACCACGTTCCCTCTGTTTGCTCTTCTTCTCCACATCAGGATTGCAACAATGAAGCAAAGGTGAAAAACCCACTGTAAAAGGGGTCAACTCCACTGCAAAGGCCTGAAAATGATTTTAAAAGTGCCAAGGCAAAACACAGTGGTGCTGCTTTGGCCTCAGATGTGTGGATGCCATGGAGGGAGCAATTCCTGGGACCCCTGGCCGGGTGCTGTGGGAAGGTGTTTGTGCTTCAGCTCCCTCCTGCCCTGGCTGTGGTTCCTCAGCATCCCCTGGTTCCACCACAGCTCATCCTATAGCTGCCATTTCTTTTGCTCCCTTGTCCTGGAACAAGGCATGGAGCTGCTGGAGAGCTGCAGGGATGCCTGGAAGAGGTGACAGTCACTGCTCCAGCCAGGACACTCTGTGGTGCATCAATGTGTAGGGAAAAGGCAAAATTTCAGGATACAGTCACTGGAACAGGCTCCTTGAGGGGGTGGTCACTGCACCAATCCTGCCAGAGCTGAAGAAGCATTTGGAACACGCTCTCAGGCACAGGGTGGGGTTGTTGGGGTGTCTGTGCAGGGCCAGGGGTTGGTCTGGATGACCTTTGTGGGTCCCTTCCAGGTCTCTGCTGGTTTTTTGACGCTGTGCAGGGTGCCAGCCCTTGGCTGTGGGGACCCGAACGGGCACAGCCCCAGGTGCCAGCCCTGGGCTCCGGGGGGCTGCACCCCAGGGCTCTGCTCACCTTCTCCAGCCTCTTTCCCATTGCACTTCACCGCGGGAGATCAGCTGGGAAGGAAATGCGTCTTGGTGCTGGGCAGAGGAAGAGAAGGACGGGAAAGGTTTTGTAGGGAAGCAGCAGCGGGAGGAAGGAGGGAGAGACGGAATAAGAGCTCCCAGGGGGTTTGCAAAGGCTCTGCTCCAGCTGGGCGATGCCCGAGGTCCGGGATGCCCAGAGGGGCCGGAGGCTCGGCTGGTCCCGGCTCCGCGGCGCCTGCCCAGGCACACACAGTCTGTGGCTCCCTCTGCTGAGCCCGGCCCCGAGCAGGAGGAGCAGGCGCTTCCATGGGGCTGGAAATGCTTTCTCGGGAGGCCCAGAGATCATCTCGAGGCCAGGCTGAGGGCACGGAGGCGGGAGAGGGGAACCCAGCCCCTCCACTGCATCCCACTGCCGGGTGATGCTGCAGACACCCACCTGTGCTGCCTCTTGGCAGGGGTGGGGATGGAGCTGGTTTGTCCAAAAGCAGAGGCTACTTGTCAGGATGAGGTATTAAAAAAAAAAAAAAAAAAAAAAAAAAAAAAAAAAAAAAAAAAAAAAAACCTAAAAAAAAAATTTTTTTA
>VYXD01002343.1:377929-402194 GCA_013397195.1 Hylia prasina
TTTTTTCTCTCCCGAAAGGTTTATTTTTTTAAGAGCTATTTATAGCACGACCGGTTTGGAGAGGCTCAGGGAATGCGACCTGGAAAAAATAACTTGGAGGAACAGTACCCTGCAGAGGAACAAGACAGCTAAGCCTCGGCTGGGCACACGCCGGAGAAACGCTTCGGGTGACAGAAGTGTCCTTGTTTTCCCAGCCAGGGATGCTGCCAGGGCCCTGCTGCTTCCCACAGTCCTTGTTCTCCTGTTCCTCTCCCCAGGAAGGGCTGTCGCATCTGCAGGGAGCCCGGTGGCACTTGTCCTCTCCAAGGGCTCCTGTCCTCAACCATCCATCACAGTCCAGGATTTCCACGGCGAGACCCGAGCTGGTCATTTGGGAATCTGGGCGATGCCGTGCTCATCCCATGGCCGGGGCCATCCCTTGTGCTTGGGGGTCCAGAGCGTCTCCAAGGGACACCAGGAGCTTCTGGTGCCGGTGCTTTGTGCTGCACCAGGCTCTCCATCGCTCTGCTGCTGCTGCTGCTGCTGCCTTTTCTGTCTTCCCTGCTTGTTTTTGCCCCGGTCCTCCTCCCTCCCCGTGCCCGTTATCCGCTGGCTCCCCCAGCTGTGCGTGGCACAGCCCCTGGCAGGGCTTTAGACCCAGCTGCGGGGCACCCCCAGCCAAACGCGGGATCCGGTGGCGTAAGAGCACAACACTCCGACGGGCAGGGGCTTTATCGAGAGCTAACGAGAGTAGCGAGCTAACACTAATTATCATTAGCAAGCTGACGAGTGGCTAATTAGCACAGACTCCACTAGTGCTGGTGCAATCCCTGCGTTTGGCTTTACCCCCTGCCCCGGCCACCTCGCCGAGAGAGGAGCCAAGATTCCCGGGAGCACCCCGGGAGCATCCCCACATCCAGCCCCGCCGCTGCCATCCCGCTCTCACAGCCACAGCCTGTCCCAGCTCTTGGGGGGCACGGGGCAGGGGCAGGTGCTGGGGGGCTCAGCAGAGGCGGCGTGGACGTGCTGGAAGAGCCCCAGGAGGAGGGAATGCTCACCGCTGAGTGCGTGCTCCGTCATGCTCAGGCACAGGGACTCCAGCCTGTTGTTGATGTCAGGTTCAGTCACCGGCACCTGGAACTCTGCAGGGGGAAAAGGAGTAGGAGACCCCGGTCAGGGACCTGGCAGGGACCATGCCTGCCTGCTCCGTGTGGGGAAACCGTCTGAAAAACGCCCCAGGAGGGTCTCACGGGACTCCCAGTAAAATCATCTTCAGCAAGACACTCGCAAAAGCAGTCATCACGCCCTGTTATCCATAAGGGATGAATCTGAGGGGGTTCAGGTGCTGGTAAGAGATGTAAGGGGCAGCTGGAGCAAGAGCAGAACGCCACCCAGGGAGGGGGCAGCCCTGGTCATCTCCTGGGGATGGACGCTGTCTGTGCAGGCAGGGTTAGCTGGATGTGGGATAGCAGCACAGACCAGCAGAGCCACTGTCTGGCTTCTCTGGGACCAGCTTGGCTCCCACTCAGTCGCCCACGTCATCACTGCCACATCCCTGGGGGGGTGAGCACAAAAAAGGGGACACACACATGAAGTCTGGAGTGTTCCAAGACCCCTGTCCTGCTCTAAACGGCAGCAAACTTCCCCCACCCTGCAGCAAAACCTGCAAATACAGCTGGTGCTACTGTGCTGGACGGCATCTCCCGCTTTCCACTGGCTTACAGGAACACGGGATGAGATCCAGGAGGGTTGAGGTCCCCCCACAGCCTGGCAAGCAGCAGTTTGTGAGCCCAGCATCACATCACTGCTTATTTTCCTTGAGACTTAATCCACGTCTCTGGCTCCCCAATCCTCCTACGCCCTCATCCACCGCAGGCTGACGCGCAAAGAGAAACCCATTTGTTCTCCTCCAACGCCTGAGAAATGTGCCCTTGTCCTGGTGTTTAATCAATACCCAGGAGCAGCTGCTGCTCCTGCTGTAGGGAACATTTGCTGCCCAAATGCTGCAGTTTAACATCACCGGTGTGTGAGGCCAGGGAGCTGCCAGCCCAAACCAGCAGGAGTGTAGGGATGAGGGTGAGTTTACTGGGGGATGGATTCCCTGTCCCGAGGTGTGAACGGTGTGTTGGTAGGAAAAGGCACGCTCAAAGGCTGAGGAAGGGACACACAAACAGGCTTCCTCAGGGCCAGGATGCTCCAGGTCCAGGGTCCAAGGTCAGCGGGATCCTCCCTGAATTAGAGGATGCTCCTATACACAAGAGCACTTTGGCAGTGTTGGGGAAGGAAGCACTGACACAGCACCACTTCCCTTCACACGCACTGTGGAAAGAATTTCCCTTGAGTGCATGAAGGCAGTCCTTCCGCACCGGGGCTCCGTGTCCATCCATGAGGAAAAAGTGATGGATGAGCTACCACCTTCCCTCCTGACATGAGCCCCTCAGAAGCCAGCCAGCAAGGCACCAGCACTGTAACACACAGAGTCAAGTTGGCACACAGAGGGTCAAAAATCCTTCCAGCGATGTCTATGGTTAACCCAGGAATTCAGAGATACCCCAGTGGGAGCACATCGTGCCAGCACAGGCCATGTGCCTGTGGGGAGGCTCACCAGCACAGCTCCCCTCACCTCACCTGGCTGTGGGTAAGTGGAAAAGCACCTCTGCTGCCTACCTGGCTGCTGAAACATCAGCATGGTCTGTGGGGACGTGTGGACCGGCAGCGAGCGCGTCCTCTGCACCGAGCTGTGGCTGCGGCTGGGCATGCTGTTACTGCCCCCCGGGTTGGCAAACCACAGGTTCTGTGGGAGCAAACACAAAGCAAAGCCCTCTGTGCCATGGGTTTATAACCACTTCAGAATCACAGGATGGTTTGGGTTGGAGGGGCCCCTACAGATAATCTTGTTACAGCCCCTTGCCACGGGCAGGGACACCTTCCACTATCCCAGGTTGCTCCAAGCCCTGTCCTACCTGGCCTTGGACACTTCAGGGATGGGGCAACCACAGCTTCCCTGGGCAACCTGTGCCAGGGCCTCACCACTCTCACAGGGAGGAATTCCTCCCCAGTATCTCCTCTAAATCTCCCCTCTGCCAGTTTAAAGCCCTCCCATTTCTCCTACCAGTATCTGCTCTTGTCAAAATCCCCTCTCCCTATTTTATAAACCACTTCAAGGACTCAGCTTTTCCCCTTTCTGCTGCTTGGTCTGTGCCTTCCCGCTGCTCCCACTCCCACATCCCACTGCCCAGAGGGGAGCACAACCCAAACACCTGCAAACCACTTGAAGAGTAAGAAAAAAAAGTGAGGATCTGGACAAGTTAAGAGAAGGAAAAGCAAACGAAGCTCATGGGAGAGGGATGGAAGGGCTGTAAATGCCGACCAACCTGTCTGCCTTGCTTGAGGATGGCGGGGCTGGCAGCAGGGCTGCGCTGGGGGGTGCCCAGCAGCCCCGTGGGGCCCAGCAGCCCCAGCCGGGCCGTGGGGAGGTTTCGGGAGGGGATCTGGAACTGGCGGGGGTTCCTCCGTGCCAGCCCCGCCCCCGCGGATCCGGCTGTGGGGAGGGAGTTGGACTGGCCAAAGCCTCGGCTGCGGAGAGAGAGCACCGGGGGTGAGACACTGACCCCTGTGAGGGGTCCTGCCCCCCCCATCCCATAGGGACTGAGACACTGACCCCTGTGAGGGGTCCTGCCCCTCCCATCCCATAGGGACTGAGACACTGACCCCTGTGAGGGGTCCTGTCCCTTCCATCCCATAGGGACTGAGACACCGACCCCTGTGAGGGGTCCTGACCCTCCCATCCCATAGGGGGTGAGACACCGACCCCTGTGAGGAGTCCTGACTCCCCCATCCCACCGAGGGTGAAACACCGACCCCTGTGAGGGGTCCTGTCCCTTCCACCCCATAGGGGGTGAGACACCAACCCCTGTGAGGGGTCGTGACCCTCCCATCCTATAGAAGGTGAGACACTGACCCCTGTGAGGGGTCCTGCCCCTCCCATCCCATAGGGACTGAGACACTGACCCCTGTGAGGGGTCCTGTCCCTTCCANCCCTCCATCCTGCACAGGCAGAGGGAAGGAGGCAGTCCAGGTGTGCAGCACCCTCCCCTCTCTCCGTCTGCCAGTCGCCCTCCTGCCCTTCTGCAGTTCTCAGATCCACACTGCTTTTCTTTAAAGCTTATTTTACTCCTGCAAAATGGGTCTGCTCTTAAATATAATCTAAAATAATTCAGGTAATGCCCCGGGAACTTGACTTTGAGATTTCTCATGAGTGGTTTCTCCAGTGTCTAATTTAAGTTCAGCTTATGCTGTTGGGTTTTCTTTCTCCCCTTCCAGGAGGTTCGTTTTTACAAATATGGTCACCTCTGAGACTTCTCAAGTTCTGTAAAATTTGGTTAGAATGACCTAACAAATCCAGGTTTTATTAGAGGGGGGCTGAGCTAAAGGTGTTTTCCTGAAATCTCATCCTGAAAGTTCCCAGTTATCTCCAAAACACTGCATTTTTAGGGAATAATTAACTTGCAACAAACCAGGCAT
The DNA here is from genome assembly GCA_013397195.1 of Hylia prasina. NCBI lineage: Eukaryota > Metazoa > Chordata > Aves > Passeriformes > Sylviidae > Hylia > Hylia prasina. The sequence continues at coordinate 382,433 of VYXD01002343.1, forward strand.
TGCAGAATGAAAACAAAGGGGTGATGTTGTTAAAAGTGATTTAAAAATCTTCCTTGGCAGAACCCCTATGCTTTCTAGGATCACCAGAAATCCAGCATCACCTTTGGAAGTGAGCAAACATTGGTGTTCCCAACACAGCCCTGCCTGGCTCTCTGACTGCACCTCTGGCTCTGCACCCTCTGAAAGCTTCCAGCCTTTTTTTCTGCCACTTGACAGCTTTTTGAGGAAACTCCAGTGCTGATGCCATCATCAAAGGGCAGCAGGGAAAGAGCCCAGCATTGAGGATACTCTGCACAGCTGGGAGGTGCTGGGTTTGGAGCCATGGAGACAGGGTGGGATCGGAGGGAAAGGCAGCGGCCACACGCACAAGGACACTGCCTGCTGTGTTCCCTTCCCAGATCCCTGGGAACTCACTGCTGAAGTTTTTCCAACCCTCCGCCTTCCCTAAACACGGCTCTGAACCCAGCAGAACCCATCCCTCCCTCTGGGAGGCATCGTTCCCACTTGGAGCGCTCTTGCTCTGGCCGTCCACCCCTCCCCTCCCGAAACCCCGCATACCTCCTCTGCTGCCGGTAGCCTGACAGCTCCAGGAGGGATTTCCGAGGGAAAGACCGAAAGAGTTTCTGCACCTGCTGTTTCCATGACAGCAGCCGCTTCTTCTGGATCTCTGTAAACGCCTGACCAAAAAAAAAAACAAACCCAGAGAGAGAGAAAAATAGGAAATGAATATTCTTCTGGACAAAGCGAGCAGGGATGTGCATGTGGGTGTGTGGGTAAAGAAAAGCAGCTGGAGCAGGTGATGGGGTGAGTTGAGTCCCATCAGAGAGTCCAGGGGGAAACACTGGTCTTTCTTCAGGATTTACTCATCTCAGGTGGAGAAAATGCTCAGGCAGCATTCCCTGTGTCCCGGAGTGACAGCCCAGCTCTGCCTCAAGGCTGCCAAGTCCTTTTGGCAGAGCGGAGGTTTGATGGTGGGTCCTGATGGGTGGTGACACTTGTCACCTGGATGTGGCTCTAGAAATGCTGCCAGGGTGGGCAAAGCTGGGATTAGGAAAGCTGAGCTGCCCTGTGGCATCCCTTCTCGGGGCTGGGAGAGCTTGGCTGTGATCCTGGCACCGACAGGCTCTGCAGGAGGTCAGCCAGGGTGAGGCTGTCACCCACCCGGGCTCCCTGTAAAGGTCACCCTGGCAGGGACAGACCTGCTCCCAGAGCTCCAGGCAGGAGGTGTGGGTGACAGGGACACCCACGTGCCACCGCTGCTAACTTTAGACACCCAAAGTCTCTGTTGGAGAGGAGCAGAAGTCTCCAGAGGACAATCTGGAGGCTAATTAGCGCCTGACTTGATTGCTCCGAAGCACTGTGGAGGAGATGCTCTCTCCTGGCGCTGATTTTGCCGGAGCCAGCACAGAGGGTGGTCCTGGGACATGGGCTGGCTGTGGTGGGAAAAGTGCAGGCACTTTGGGAAAAGTTCCACGTCCTCCTGGCTTTGTTCTCTGGCCCCAGGCCTCAGCTTCCACCACTTCTGCTCCCTGACCCCTCCCGTATGGGCAGGTGATGGAAGCAGCTTGTTCTTCCAGGTACTGACAGGGCAGGCAGGAGACACTGCAGGGCACCAGGGACACCAGCCATCCCTCCCTGCCACCAGGCCAGAGCCCTGTGGCACAGTCTGGGCCATCCCAAGCCATCCCCCGGCTGAGGCAGATCCGCTGGGAGCAGGAACAGATGTAAAAACCCCTGTTGCAAAATCCCAAGACCACGTGGTGCAAAACAGGAGGAGGCAACGCCAAGGGATCGCCGGGTCTGTCTGATGGAAACTGCCTGCACGTTCATCCCAGGATTCTTTCTTTCATCCAGCTGCTGATGGGACTGTCACGAGCCAGACGAATTTCCCAGCTCCAGGCCTTGGCAATTAAACCAGCGTGGGGGGAAGCAACATTTCCATGCACCACGTTGGAGCTACTGCCTGCTCCAAGCCTGTTCTGTCAGAATTACTATTAATACTCCCCAAAAATATTTGTGTTAGAAACCGAAAGGTTTACGTAAACAGACACTTTGGAAACAGTTTCCAAGTGATGAGAACAACAGTTGTAGATGATCTGACACGACTCACCTCGTGGATTAGACATTTGTCTATGAGCTGTAAATAGGAACTTATATTCTCTTCATCGGGTCGGGAAACTAAAAGCTGTGTGCAGACTGGAAAGAAAGAAGAAGAGAAGGGAAATGGGGATGGGGACACCAAGATGGGGCCCAGGAGGGGTCCCACAAACACCCTGGACATCCTGTTTCCCTTGTAACCACAAATAGGTTTTTCATCAGTGAGAAAAAATGCCCTTCCCCAATTCCTGCCGTGCCCTCCTATATTTAGGGCCAGATTTTGTTCTCTGTTATGATGGTGTAAATCCAGAGCAACACCACTGGAGTCCCCAAAATTAGACCTAAGCAACTCAGGGGCACAGGATTAATCCCTGTTCATAGGCAAGAGAGCTCCTGTTTCCATGGCCAGAATCTGTCCCCACTGCAGAGTGGTAGATTCCCACCTTCCCTGACAAATTTTAACCTCTTTCAAAATGAATGTCATTGAAAGAAGTGGGAATGAGCTCACAGAGGAATGAGTTTCTCCTGTTGTAAACACCTGGGCAGGGATGCCTGGGGGTCCAGGAGGACACCCACCTTGGCGGGGCTTGTGCCACACTTTGGCATTTGTCACAGGAATTAAATGGGCCTGGAGCCCCACATGTGGCTGTTCCTACAGGCAACCAGCTGTAGACAAATTCTGCACCAGGTTTCTGTATAGAAAACATCTCAGCTATTTTTTTGCCAAAGAAGGTTGGAAATACAGACAAGGCTGATATTTCTTTGTGGCATCCCAATGAGGTTCTTCCTGTTCCCAGTCTCCTGCAGATGACATCCCCCTTCCTTTTCCCCAGGGGGATCTCCCTCCATGCAGCCAGCACTGACACCTCAGGTGCTACCAACAAGGCTTAGGGAACATTCAAGCTGACACAGATTTGCTCCAAGAGCCTGGAATATTGCACAGGAGGTTGGTCCCCACCTCAGCTTGCTCCTGCTACTTCCCAATGTGTTATCTCTGATGCAAAGCCACACACCCTGCACTAGACATGGAATGGCACCAGAGTATTCTGGATGTCCTGCATCCAAACTGGGGCATAAAAAGGGGCTTGAACCCACTGATGTGCACTCAAAATGGCTCATGTCCAGCCCATGCACCACTGCTACCCTGCTCCAAGCAGAGTAAGTCCAAGGGATGCTGCTCAGAACACCTCTGGATCAGTGAGACGACCCCAGGGCTCGGGATGGGAAGAGAGAGGATGGCTTCCACTCCTCAGGAAAAGTTGATTTCTGCCTCTGACCTGGGGCAGGGAGAGTATATGCTTTCCACCTTGGACCTGAGGCTTAGAAAGCATGCTCTCCACCTTGGACCTGAGGCTTGGAATGCATGCTCTCCACCTTGGACCTGGGGCTTGGAATGCCTGCTTTCCACCTTGGACCTGGGGTTTGGAATGCATGCTGTCCACCTTGGACCTCGGGCAGGAAGCTTGGGCCATTGCTGCCCCTCCCCAGCATCACAACCCATCTCCCCTATCTTCTTACCTCCAACCCCAGCATGACAAGACCTCCAAAAACCCCTCACCCCTCAGACTGGGACCAGCAGGAGCTCAGGGAAAGGTGGCTGCCAGCGCTGCCACCGCACACCCCCTGCCCCAAAGCAGCCCTCCCTAGTGACGAGTCCCCAGGTCACCGAGGACAAGTGACAGCTGCTCACCTTTCCCCATCACTCGGGTGAACTGCCCGGGCAGGTCACCCTCGGGCAAAGGGGCCCCCCCGGACTCTCCCTCGCATCCCGGCAGATGGTGCTGCTGCATCCCGGCCGCCGCGGAGTCCTTGCAGTCCGAGCCCTGGCTGTCCGAGCCCAGCAGGGAGGAGGGGTGGTGCGAGTCCACGTCCCGGCTGTGCTCCTCCGTGCTCGAGTTTTGGGAAGAGTAGGCTTTGATGGGGGTCAGGATCATTTGGTGTAGCTCCTGCAGCGGGACACGCAAGTTGCCACCTTCCAGGATGTCCTGCGGATCAAAGCGGAGAGAAGAGGGTTTGTCTTTGCAGGGACAGCGGGACATCAGACGTAAACCAGCCCCCTCCCTGAGAATTCCCAGCTTTGGATCCTGCTGCCTTCCACAGTCAACAGCCACATTTCATTCATCAAGTCTTTTCCTTGTATCAGGGGAGTGCTGCAGGGACTGTGTCTGATTATCCACGGGTGTGTTCAGACCTGAATCTCCAGAGATAAACGTGCCCCCATCAACCACTGGGACCCAAACCCAACAACAATCCAGCTTCAATGCTTCCACATTCCACCAGGGGAATGGCAAGTTCATGAAAGTGACTGAGCCTGGGAGATTTCAATGCCCAGAGCAGCAAATATCTTGCTCATTCCCCAGAAATCCTACAAGCCCAACATTTCAGCTCTATTTCACTGGAATTACATTAACATGGGCTCGTTTCCTGTTTCCTGCCTTCAAGCCTGGCTCCCATCAACTGCTCTGCCCCAAAACTACTTGCCATGGCATCCTCGTGCTCTGGGATCATCTCAGAGCCCAGGACCATGTGGGGATGCAGGAGCCTGTCCTGTGGGGACATCCCTGTCCACTCTGGGATGGGCTGGAGGAGTGGATGCAGAGCGCACTGGGAGGGTTTCAAGGGGAGCAGGTGGTTTGTGATCAGACACAGAAGGGGACACCACAAGATGAACTGATGCTCCTGCAGGAAAACCATTCAGCTTGGAGATCCTGGAGCAGATCCCCCCAGGAGGGAGAGAATTTGGGCGCACTCCAGCCTCACTCCTGGCGTGGATCAAGAACTCCACTTCTGTGGTCAGATCCTTGTCCCACTGATGGGAAATAATTGCATTTTGTTTTTCACATAGCCTGGACCAGAACAGCTCACTGCAGGCTCCTGCATGGTCTGGCTCATGCGACACTGCTTGGAAAAAGGCAACTTTTGGAGTGAATCCTGATGCACTGAAAAAAGGGACATTAAGTGGGCACATGGGATGTGTGCAAGCCCCAAAATGGTTGCTGCTTCTAATTCCTGCTGCATTCCCAACTCACTCTTGGACGTCTCAGCTCCATTTCTCTCAAAGATCTGGTGTCAGTCTGCTGGGCAGACTATTTTTTTGGGAGAAAATCCTGCCATGTTAATTAACAGAGAGGGGTGGAGCAGCTCTTTCCAAGAAAGCAGCAGTATTTAGCAACGAGACACTGCCCAAAACCATCAAGTCCCACACATGCTCTTGTTTAGCAAAAATTGAATGGGAAGCCTGGAAAACCAGAGACATCTCCTCCCAAGGAAAGCAGTTCACAGGCAGCTCTGAGTCCCAGGAAAGTGGGACAGGGTCACAGTGCCACAGCCCAAACCCTCCCCTGGAGGGCTCCAAACCAGTCCCTGCCACTTTCCTCCTGTATTTTACAGCGTGCCAGGCTGGCTGTGCCAGCTGAGCTGGGCTCCAGCTCCCTCACAGCGCCACTCAATCAATACCAGATTCCCAAATCCCAGCAGAGAAGCAGAGGAAGAGGCTGTGCAATCTCCTGGAAAACACAGAGCTGCAGCCAGCTCCGTCCAGCTCTTGGATTTAATAGTTATTATTAATAACGGAGGTAAATATGGCTTTATTAGCTCCTGCCATACTCTGAGCACAAGCCCATATTATAAATAAATAGTGAAGCAGTGAGCTAAGGAAAACACCAATAAATAGCAACACACCACAGAAGTATTTAAAAGCCCCTAGTGGGAGGCTCTGCAAGTTGCTGTTTGAAGATGGTGCAATTAAATATAATATAATACAACGATAATAAATAGGGAGAGGTTGGGTGAGCTGCTCCCAGCTAGGCTGTGGTGCTGCTACTTCCCCAGAAGCCCATTCTGCAGGGTTTAAGCTTTTGTTGAAGTGATAAAGAAGTTTCTATTTATTCTCCTTGGAAATTCACGATGTTGTTCAGGCACTGACGTGGGTGTCTGGTGTTTTATCTGGGGACAGGGTGCCCATATCATGTTCCAGGAAAGCTCAAGTCTTTCTGAGCACCCTGGAGCAGGCCAGGGCTACAGGGTACATCCATCCCAGCTGTGTGAGGTGTGGGAGATGCATTAGGGCCCACTCTGCAAAATACAGCTTTGAGCAACGTGGTCTAGTGGAAGGTGTCTCCTCCACCATGGCACAGGGGTGGAACTGGTCTTTAAGGTCCCTGCCAGCCCAAACCACTCTGGAATTCTGTGAAATAAAACCCACATCAGATCCCCACAATACGTGTAAGCAAAGAGTGCTTCACCCCGGAATTCATTCCTGGCTTCTTAAAAACACAAGAAATACAAAAATGGTTGTGATTACTTACCCCTTCTAGAGATTTGAGCAGGTTTTGTCTTTCTTTTAGCTTTTGGATACTGATGACTATTTTGTGTCTTGCACCTTTGGTAACATTCTGCAAAAACAGGGCAAAACTTGATGTTAACACTTCCACAGGGCAGCTGGCTCAACCCAAACCCTTCCTCTCCTAAACAGAAAGGGCTGCTAGAAATTAATTGCATTTTTGAGTGCAGGGATTTGTAGGGGACATAGAAAATCACCCAGAGACTCGCTGACGATAGAGATTTCCAGCTAGTCTGTCCCTGGTACACCTCACACATGGAAAGCAACGGTGTTCCCATTCCTCTTTATCCCAAGGATAATGCAGAGGTGAACCTGAAAGCAGAGGGGGTTGGAACCAGATAATCTTTAATGTCACTTCCAACCCCAAGCAGCAATATTCTATGATTTTATGACATTTTCAAAGGCAGTCAGCCATCAATGCCCCACTGACTTTAAGGGAGTTGGCTACTGCAGGTTGCACCCCTGAAACTCCTGAACTTAATCCCAGCTGGGAAAAAAAAAGCCCCAAGTGCAGCTCCCAGCGATGGGACTCCAATAAGAACATGGAGACAAGGTTTTTTTTAGGTACAACGCGAGATTTTTTTTAACTCCCCAAGACCCCCATTTCCCTTTCTCTGCTTCCCAACCATGGGAAGACCCACAAAGGGGCTTTGGAAGTTGTCACCCCCCCCAGGTGACGTGGGACGTACTTGTGCCTCCAGCTGGCATTCCGTGAGGGCCATCATCTCCTCGTACGTCATCTGGGAGAAGAGGGCGGCGTACTTGTGCAGCCGGAGGCTCTTCAGCCAGGCTGGGACATCTGGAGCACAAAGGCAAGGACAGGAGAGTGCTGAACAGAGTGTTGAATTCATGGAATGGCACAACCACGAGCAACAGCATCAACACCGGCACAAGCGGCATTCCAAGGGACACCTCCCTGAGCTTCCCGGGCCTTTGGGAGGACACAGGGCTGTGGATGGGACAAGGAGCCAGTCCTTGGCACTCCCCAAGCTGTGCCCCAGGAAATGGTAAAGATTATTTCACCCTGGATGAGGACACATCCCCAGAAGTTGGGTTTCTGTGGGAAAGCCACTGGGAATTAGCTGCCCATGGGGAGCTGGCACTGCATGCCAAGGTCCTCATTGCTGTTTTCCCAGGTAGATGGAAACTGCTGAAGCTCACGGAGTGGTTGAGCTTAGGACAAGCAAAGGGCTGTTTTGTGGATGGTAGACACTGATTTATGGCATGAGGGATGGTGGCATGTGCTGAAAATGGGACCTGATGCTTAAAGAGAACTAGAGAGATGGGTTTGGGATGGAAAAATGATGTGCCACCAAAGATGGCCCCACACCCTGCTTCAAAGGGTGACTTGGGACCTAAAATGCACCAAGTGAAATGACTTCTTCCTTCCCAGTCATTACCTGCAGTGTAGCACCTCTATGCCCAGATGGATGGGTACCCAAAAATACATTTATCCTCCCGACATTAACACAGTTTCCCTGTGAAAGGTGGGGAGGGGAATCCTTCCTCTGTGACATTCCCATGATGGGGTGTCTTCCAGAGAGAAGGCAACGTGACAAAAGCAGCTCTGCAGGGTTTGGCAGGTTTGGGGGTCTGTGGTGACACCCCACAAGGGAGAGGGGCCCTGCAGGTGTCTGTGCTGCTTTATTTAGCACCTACAACCTGGGAGGAGCTCTGCCACAGCCTTCCCAGCTGACGTGCTCCACCCCCAGCAATACCTTGTCCCCAGTCCTTGTCCCCTTCCCTAGCAGTGAAACACTCAGGATCTCACTCCCACTGCTGGGACATCCATCTCATGGTGTGGGTCCAGGAAGTCCCACACTGCTGAGTACCACACGCAAGCCAAGGATGGTCCATGACCTTTTCCTGAAGCAAGGCCTCATCACTGGAAGGGACAGGGCAGGAGGGACCTTGGTTTGGCTCCCTAAGGCAATCCATACATCTGCCAGGAGTCTCCTGCTGCCCAGGGTGATCCCAAACCCACCTTGCATCCAAGCAGAGGATGCAAACAATCCCAACATGCTGCAGCTTGCTCACACTCTCCAAATCCCACACACACATCGGGATTCACGTGTCAATGAAATTCCTCAAGTGCTGCACAGATCAACCCCCCCACACCAAACATAGGGAAAAGCAATTACTGAGCACAGATGGGCTGAAATTCACTGTTTTCCAGAAGTTCTGACACGCAACAGTCCCAAAGTCTGCTACCACCACCCTCTTAAACTGATTCCTGTTTAAAATAAATAAAAACCTCTTAGCAAAAAGCCCCATTTCCAGCACAGGCTCAAATCTCAACATCATTTTAACAAAACCCACACCATTCTAGTGACAGCACGTTAAAAGTCTCCCTGATCCCACGTCCCCATGGGACACCTGCCTGTGGTACACGTCCATGCCAATGGCAAAGCCCACAGGGATACTTCCAGAAGAGAGATGCAACTTCCTGTAGACATTGAACCCTGCAGGAAACCCCTCTCCAACCCAGCTCTTTGCCTCTGCATCAGCCTGTCTGGCTCACATCTTAATTTTGGGGAGAGTGATGGTCCCAAAGCCCCCCTCCCAGCAGAGATGGCACTCCTGGAAGCAGGCTGGTGAGAAGGAGCCACCTCAGGACACAGAGGGTGTGCTGCATGTGGTGGAGCTTTCCTCCTTCCCACAGGGAAGAGGCAACCAGAAGGTGCAAGGACATGCAAGGTGATTTCATGGTCCTTGGAAAGTCAAACTTCCCAATCCTCTCCACGGATGGGTGAACCACCTGCCTGCAGAGCTACTCTTTAATCAGCAATTACCAGGAGCTAATTGCAAAGTCATGGCACGGCTGTCAGGAAATTTAGAAGGAAAACAGCTCACCCTGCCAATATTTACACACAGGACACCTTGGATATACTCCCAGCAGAAACCCCCGGCTCTACCCAGACCTTCCTCCTGGCACTCCCCAAGCTGTGCCCCAGGAATCACAGAATCCTGGACTGGGTTGGAAAGGACCTTAAAGATTATTTCATTCCAACCCCCTGCCATGGGCAGGGACACAGAAAGGGACAGACAGACAGATGGGCTCCATGGAGAACCAAGTGTCCATATCTTCCTCTGGAGAAACCAAGAGCTAGGATAAAGGCAAAGGGCATTTTTCCTTCAGCATGAAGACAGATGGAAAGAGAAGAAATGGGAGACTTGAGAGCATAAAGATAAACAGAAAGGAAAGAAATAGGTGACACTGGGGGAGATAAACTACTGAGGCAGATAGGGATTTGTCATGGGTTCCTCACATTCCAGATCCCGTGGGTCTGGATCCTCCTGGATGCCCCGGAGGGTGTTAAAGGAGGAACCAGCTGACCAGAAGCAGGGGTGACACCCAGCCACAAGAGCCTGCAGGCCCTGGGGGAGACGTGGCTGCAATTCAGAGAAGGGACTTGGCAGCTGGAGCAGCCAGTCTGGATGGAACAGGAGGCAGCCCAATAAAAATGCACCAAGTTGTGCGTTTGAGCGGGAACAAGCAACGGCACGGTCGGAGTGCAGGGAACGGGCAGTCCTCTCTCTTTTTTTTTTTTCAGGAAAGCTGTGGGGATACAATGGGTCATATGCAGCCCATGGTGCTTTGTTATTTGAGGACGATGAGCTACACAGCCACAGGAATGCTGTCTGGAGGCAAACAAGGCTCTGCTCTGCTTCCAAGTCCAGTTTTGGGCAACACACCTTCAATAAAACGCGGACTTTTTGGAAAAAAAACCTGGCAGAGAGAAGCAGGAACAACCCCAAGTTTAGAAAACATCATCTGGGAAGGCTGGAATGGTTCAGCCTGAAGAAAACCCGGCTGAGGGGGGAAGACATGGCAGGCACAGACACCAGAGGTTGTGAACATCTGTTCTGCACACCCCTGGACAGGGGCACAAAAGCCATTGGGCTGAATCAGCAATGGGGGATCATGTTTGGAAATCTGGGAAGGGACAGCCCGAGGAAGGGTGGACATATCCCAGCTGCAGGCAGCTGCAAGGGGATGTGTTAATATGTGGGGGTTATTTAATTGATCACTGCTCGGGGACAGCCTCTGGGTTTTGTGGATTTGGCCACACAGGTTGATTGCACAGCACTGGGAAGTTTCTATCCACGCAGATCCTGGAGCTGCAGCTGTGGATTCACAGGGAGCCAAGCTCCCCGTGGTCTCTTTTCCAGCTCCTTCTGCAGAAACCTGGAGAAATGTAGTGTTAAACAGCCCCCCCACAGAAACACCTGCTCTCAAAAAGCTCTGGCCAGACTGCAGGACCTGACCTGCCTCTGCTACATTCTTCGGAACCATGAGGGGTTTTTTCATGCATTTATTTCATGCACATCAAAGCCATCCAGAGCCAAGCCAAACGCAGTCCCACATCACACAGATTAATCCATATCTCAATTTGTCTGTAATTAGACTAAAATCAGACCTTGTAACTGTTAAAAAATACAATTATTTCGCTATTCTGATATACCATTGGTCTGTACACAATCGAGCTGCTTTGCATTATTGCAAATTGTGAGTTGTTTAAATCAGTCTGAGAGCTGCAGGGTCATTTTCAGTCTTGTCCCAGGAACACACAGTCCATGTGTTTGCCCAGTTTTTATCTATTTATTCCTCCTCAGCCTGAAATCTGCTCTGCATCTTTGACTGCAGCAAGTGGGGTTTATTTCTGCCTTGCTTACCACCAGAACCACATATATTTATTGCCAAAATCTCTGTGAAATGTAGGTATAACAGGAAAACCAACCAAAACACACAGGTTAAATTCACTGCAAACAAGTATCCCAAGCCAAAACTTCCCCAAATACTTGCTGGGTACCAAACACTGCAATGGTAAATCACACGTGGCTTGCTAAGCTTGCTCTAAGCTATTTCTCACCGTCATTAAAACAAGGAAGGAGAAAAAAAGAGCACCACTGGCAGCCAAAAGCCACAGGCTATGGAAAAAATCCAGCTCTTTGGAAAGCTGGCAGCTCACAGGACTTTGGGGCAAAACCAGCCCACTGGCACCCAAGTGTAAGACGTCAGATCAGGACCAGCTGCTAGTTAAAAGCAAACCCAACGCATTCCCTTAAACCTCAATTCCTAAGGCGGGAAGAAAACGCTGGGAGGCCCCGTTTGGCCCCGAGGATCAAAACCGCCATCCGAGCGCGCCGCCGGGAACGCGGCTCGCCCCCTCCTGCCTCTGGGTGCTGGGGTTGGGGGGTCTGGTTTGTCACTCACCTTTCATCCCACTCCCTTCCTCCTGGAATGTGTTACGAGCGGAAGGCTGATCTTCTAAATGTTCACTCCCACCACTTCCCGAAGAGGCTACACTGCTTTGTGGAGACAGGGGGGCATGATCGGAAGGGATGCACTGGGGTCCTCTAGCTCGTAAGTCCTCATGAGACATCCATCCATGTCCTAGAGGTTGGTTTGGCACATTCATGGGTGGGGTAAGGGACACAGAGCGTTTCAAAGGGCTGTGGTGTGTCTGGCCTGAGAGAACTGAAAAAAAAAAATAAAATCAAAGAGGTTATTCCCCCCTCGCGGCCCGGGATGCAGCAGAGTCCCCCGAAAAAAAAAACCAACCAAAAAAAAATCAAATGAAATTATAAAATGTGTGGCGGTGGTTGGCCATGGTGCCTCGCTGATGGCTTTGCAGCAGCCCTGAGCCCTACCCTGAGCTCTCTGTTTTGCCTCCTGGGAAGCAAAAAGGACGGGAGCACCTGCAAGGAGATGGGGTCACACAAGCTACGCTGGGCTGCTCAAGGGAAGGTGTCGCATGGATTCCATCTCTAGGGAAAAGAACATCAATTGAGCACTTCTGGAGCGTAAAAATCCCCAGGATGGGGATGTCCCCACAGAGATCCAAGGGAAGCATCTCTGTCTCTCCCTTTGGGTCAGGACCTGGCTTGTACCCGGAAGCAGGAGTACTTACACGTCTCCCAAAATCATTGCAAGGGTACTTCTCAGCCATAGGAATATCTCAGCCTTGTTGAGTCCTACTAAAATCACAGGATTGTGGGATGGTTTGCTTTGGAAAGGACCTTACAGGACTCATTCCAACCCCCTGCCATGAGCAGTGACACCTACCACTAGACCAGGTTGCTCCGAGCCCTGTCCAACCTGCCCTTAAACACTTCCAAGGACTACCTCTGTTTTAAGCACTGAAAAAAAGTATTAAAAGACTGTTCTGTTTGCTTAACAAAATTCAAATTCCATCACTCAGAGTCACTAAACTACTGGTTGAACCATAAACACAGTGTATGTAATTTAACACACAGATTTAGGATGCAAACCAGGGAAAATCTCCCTGTTCCAGGAAAAGCTGAGGGCAGAGGGGCTAGAATGACCTTTCAGCCTACAAGGAACAGAAGCAAAAACTTTAAACTTTTTTCTTTCCAAACCAAATTTTTAAACTGTACAAAACCTGGGGGAAATTCATTGTTCTCAAGGCTTTTCCATCTAAAGCACCAAAGCTCTAAAGCTCCTTAATCCCTTTTTTTGCATTTACAGCAGTTCACTAAAACCACTCAGACTCCTGTCCATGTTATTATTTAATATAAACGAGTCTTGGTGGAAAACCCCCAGCCAGGTGCACTGTGCTGCAAAGGTTAAGCCAGGCTTAATTCCCAGCTCAAGCCTGGGGGAAAACCCACCATCAAAGCCATCATGCTGACCAGGAGCGGGGATGAAAATCAGGCAGTAGTGGGGTTACAAAAGGAGGGAGAAACACCAGAGCACATTTGCATTTATTAACCACCTGCAAAAAGCAGCTGGTACCACAGGCAGCTGCTGGATGAGGCCAAAAAACCTGTGGATTTCTGTAATGTTGAAAGAATTCCTACTTCTGAAAGGGTTTTCTTGTGCCAACACGTAACACTCACACCACGCTCTGCAGGGAAGCACTGGGGTGGCTTATGGGGAAGAATTTGTTCCCTTCCCATTTAAAAACTTTACAAACGTCTTCCAGAAGTCTCTTGGCAGAAAAGGATGTCAATGAGATCCTGAGATTGCTTCCAGAGCAGTGTTATGCCTCCTAAAGCTGTGATGTGATGCATCCGGATGGGGAAATAGATGGATTTCAGAAGGTCTTGGCTAAGCTTTTTCAGCTCTTGGCTTTGCAATTGTACCCCCAAAACAGCATTTGTAGATGCCACATCACCCTCCCAGCAGAAAAATATATTTAGGATTTAAAACCCTCAAAATACAGGGAGAATTATAAGGATAAAAAAGGATAAATTGGTTAAAATGCATCACCAGGGCTGAGCATCGGCTCTGCACCACCCAGAGCCCTTCTGTGCCTGCCATGGTCACTCTGCCATGGGGAGAGAATCCACCCCGAATCTGTTGTAGGAAAAACTGGTTTAGGAAGTATCTGTACCCCTTGGATGAAGGAGAGATGCAGGAGAAATGACAAGGAGGACTGAGGTTAATTATCCCTTTCCAGGAGGCGAAGGGCTGCTCTGCTAATCCAGCTCTTACAGGGTGTGTGCAGACACTGGTACCCAGCAGTGCTTTACACCACCCTCTCCCCACCAAAACCCTGCACACAGGAGGGTATTTTTGGCATAAATCCAGCCCAGATTCCTTCACGAGCAGCAATACCCCTGCAAACTGCGGCTCTTCCATCTTAATTTTATGTCCCCTAATTAGAAGCCTGTGTCGGCTGAAGGAGAAATAATGAACTCCAAAGGATGGCCAGGGACAATTAGAAACCACCCAGTGCAACAGATAAAAATCAGTTCCACTTTTTTTTCCCTGAGATAATGCAACACTGGATCCAAGAGAACACGTTTTACTAAGCCAAATTTTTACTGAGCTGTGAGTCAGTTCACACAACTCCCTGAGATGCAGCAGGGATTATCCCTCTGCAAAGGATGCTGCAAGTCCCCAGCTCTTTGAAACCACCCCAGCTACTCTGGGGACCAGAGTGAGATGATTTAAGGGCTCTTAGCACTGGCCTAATTTTAGGGTCTGCTTTCTGGCTGTAACAGACATTGGTGATAATGTGGTTTCTTGCAAACTCTCTTACCCATTTCCATCAGCCCTAAAAACGCTGGGAATCCTGTGATGGCACCCCTCTTTTACTTTCCAGGGGATAATAAATGCCTATATTTACTATATTTATTAATAATATTTATTAATGATGCTTCTCGTGGTCACTCCCTCAGTTTCTTGAAATAAGAGGATGTAGCTAATTATTTACCAAGAGTCAGTTTTTTGTAGGTCCTGACCTGAATTTGACCATTCTGTGTGCTTTTTGGATGCTCCAAGGTGAATCCAGGGCTGCTCCTGGCTAAAATAAATGGTCCACGTGGGCTTTAACTTCAGCAGAAGGAAACCAAGTGTGAGTTTATCATCTTACATTGAAGCCTCCTTCTCTTTTACTACAAAAATACTAAGCTTTAATTTCAAAAGGAAATCTAAAATGTTATTCTGGGGCAAGGTAAGCTCCCAGGAGGTGGGTGGGCATGGCTGCTTCTCTGAGTGCTGTGAGCTGGGCAAAGGAAGAGGGGAAACCACGGCACATGGATCCCCTATGGCTTGTAAGAGTGCCCCACTTCTGGTTTAGATGTATTTTCCTGCCTTTTAGGTGCTGCAAGACTTTACACAGGCACTGCCTGGTGCAGCTCCTTCCAAACTGGTGTCCAGCGGGACAGGGGTTGGAGCAGATCACGGTTTCCCCTGGTGTTGCCTCTTTGCACTGAGCAGCCAGGGTTGTGCTCAGCCCACACCCAACCAGGTTTCCTTGCAAGAAACCTCTCCATGACCTCCAGACTGGGATCAAGCTCAGGGTAATACTCCCAGAACAAAAGCAGAGGATGGAGAAGGAGTGATGGCAACAAAGCTCCCCATCACAGGAGGCAGCTGCTGACCACGCTGGGAGCATCCCCATGGAACCAACCCCTCCCCAGGCAAATCTGGATTTATCTCAGACCAAACCCTGGCTGGGCTGGCAGGCACCACAAGACACTTATAGAAACTCTGAGGCTGCAAGTGCTCTCACCCCCTGAAGCCTTGGGTTTGGGATTTTTGTCTCCCCCTCTCTTCCCTTTTGAAGTGGTGCTGCCTATTTTGGGAGGCAAGGGCTGATTTCAAGAGGGTTTTTGTTCGCTGAGGACCATGTGGAACAGTGTCAGACATTTGTGTTGTGGTTTCTCAGGGTTTTGAGCCAATTTTTTTCAGCCTGAGAAGGGAAAAACCACCCATTCCTGTAATTAGAGCTGAGGAATTGGGCTTTGCAGTCAGACCTTCCTCCACACAGCATGGGATGGCTGACAAGGTGCTCACCCTCCCTCTGCCCTTCATGAAATCTGGCTTAGAGTGCTGCAAAAGTCCTTGACAGGACACACATGTGAGAGCTCCCAGGGAGAACCAAACCCACCACTGGGAGTATTCAGAATGTCTCCAGTCCCCTCCATGCCCCTGACACCCAAAGGACCAGCACAGGGTCCGCACATCAGGCTACAATTCCAAATAACATCTTCCCCGTGTCTGCAGGAAGAAGAAAGCACTGCAAGGTGCATACTGAACTCTTTGGGAGCTTCTTTTTTTTTTTTTAAATCTGAAAATGGCACTTCTAGGCCGCAAAGCTGCTAATGGTGTGTCCTCAGGCAGCATCTGATCACATACAGCTCCTTTCCTGGTCTGTTGGTACCTGGAACAGCAGCCTGACCCCAAAAAGTGGGGATGTTTTTAATCCACACAAGGTTTTGTGCAGCCTGGAAGCTCCCCCACAGAGAGGAAACACTGAGCAACCCCCTCACAAAGCAAACCACAAGTTCAACTCAGTCCTCCCCTCTGCCTCCTCCTTGCTATCCCAGTCACGACACATCCTCTCCTCTGGGAAGGCTTCCCCGTGCTGGCACACCAATGCCCAGGGCTTTTCCAGAGTTCCTTTGCTGAGATCCCTTGGAAAGAGCTGCCAGTGGGTCACACTGCCCAGCTGGCACCCAGCCTCCTTCCTGGGCACCTCATTCACCCGCTCTCCACGCTGCCCCAGGCAGCCCCAGGGCAGAACCTGATGGAACATTTTTCGGCTCAACATCCCCTAAACCCTTGGAGCCTCTTCTTTGTGCCCCTTTTTTTTTTTTCTTTAATCTCCCTGTGTTCTGTGGCTTTAACTGCGTTTGTAGGAGCTGGATATTCCATGTCCTGGCCTCTGAACCAGGGGCTGATATAACCCGTGAAGGGGTGAAATTCAGGGTCTTAAATGCAAGAAGCCACTGGGTATAAGGAAAATAGTGGTGTTGGGAAATCAGTGGTATTAACCCCTGCATAAGGGAAAAAACCCCTACAAGCAGAGTGCTGCCTCGAGCAGAGAAATGGGAGGAAGCACAGACTGCAGAAAAGACTGTCAAGCAAACTCTTTTAAAGAAATGGTGTTTTTAAACACAGTTTCCTGTTCAAGAAACTGGACAGAGAAACAATAACCCGTTTGTTGCTGCTCTCTGCGAGCAGCGCACGCGAGGCCCCATCCAGGCTCAGCGGGGAAGGAACCCTCACAGGGAGTTTTGAAATTCCCTGCATGGCACAAACACACGTGGACCTGCTGCTTGGCTCCAGCAGGAACTGCTGTGGCTGTTATTTACTCATTTGTGTGGCAGCAGGAGCGGGGCTGCATCTAAAGATGTGTAAATTCAGACCTTGGTGGCTCCAGCAATCCGACGGGATGTGTTTTTGGAAGGAAGCCCAGCTTGTCTCACCAAGCAGCAGGAGCTCAGGAGCTGCTTTCAAGCTCCTTCATGGAATTCTGGGATGGTTTGGGTTGGGAGGGACCTTAAAGAACATCCAGTTCCACCCCCTGCCATGGCAGGGACACCTTCCACTGTCCCAGGGTGCTCCAAGCCCCGTCCAACCTGGCCTGGAACACTTCCAGGGATCCAGGGGCAGCCACAGCTTCTCTGGGCACCCTGTGCCAGGGCCTCACCACCCTCACAGCCAAGATTTTTTTTTCAAAATTAATCTAAATCTCCCCTCTTTTAATTTAAAACCTTTCCCCCTTGTCCTATCACTATCAGCCCATGTAAGAAGTCCCTTTCCCTCTTCTTTATGAGCCCCTTCTAAGTACTGAAAGGTCCTTGCTTCCCACTAGAGCATCCAGCAAGGTGGGAGCAAGACAGAATAGATGTGAATCCAACCAGGATTTAACTCACAGACAAAAGAATGCATGGAATGGTGACTCAGGGAGGTGGGAATGGGTGGGGATGGAGGACTAGGGGTGTGTTGCAAGGAAGTGCTGCCCTAAACCACGAGTCTCTTGGGGCAAACACAATGCCCCAATGTCCAGGCCAATAAACACATTTTTTCTTCTAAATCTATACACAAACCACAGAAAATCAGTATTTGTCCCGGTCCATTAATATCAAATGCTGCTGTGCTGAATCAAGCCTCCCTAATTATCCCAGAAAATAGCTTTTGCTATGGGCTTCTAGGAGACATTCCTCCCCTGCTCACGAATGAAGCCAGATAAACAGCACTGGGATGCAGAAACTCTCCTTCCCAAAGTCCTTTTCCACCCAAAAGGGACATCCAAGAACGTTCCCTCTGCTCAAGCAGCAGCCAGGGCTCCCCACTGCCCCAATCCGTGGTCTGAGGAGCATCTCCCTGCTGAGACTTCCACCAGCATCAGCTTCCACCACACGTTACACTCCACAAACTCCTCCACCACTTAGAACCATTTCAGGAGGCCAACCTGGAGGATGTGCATCCTTTACACAGCCATGTGCAACCTGTGGAAAACCAGGAGTGAGAAACAAAGGGCCTTAAACCAGTCAAGTGAAAGGGGTGAATGTGAAACCTCTGGAATTGCCCCAAGAAACTGGGATCAAATAATCCGTAGAGTCATTAAAAAGCTGTGGAGTGAGAGCAGGGAGGCAGTGTCTTTAGCAGTGACAAAATACATGAGGAAAATGAGTGTCTTACGTCATGTACATCCCACAGTCATCACCCAGACTGAAACAGACCTGCAGCCTTTTCCATCCTTGCCAACTCATTTTGGATTTTCTCCTTCCTTGGCTCTTTTTAGCCACTTTCATTCATTCAAAAAAGCCACCTAGTCCCCCTCTCTTGCAGGCACCACGGCACAAATTTTGAAAGAGAAATTCCTCAGTGTTTCAACCTTCTCCCAGCCACCACCTCTTGGGAACTCACACACCCCATCCTGAACACCTTCCCCTTCCACCTGGGCTGGCCATGTCTTATTCCTTCTCCTCTTTCTCTTTCAAAAGCATGAAATCTTACCAGCTCCAGGAGAAATGAGAAGCCTGCAGGGTCTCTGAGGATACCAAAGGGCAAATGCAGTGTCCAGTTCCCCACATGAGAAGATGCAAAAGATGGTGCCCATCAGGGACACCTCATGACAGGGGAATGGCTTCTCACTGGCTTCTCAATGACAGAGAACAGGGTCAAATTGGATATTGGGAAGAATTCTTCCCTGTGAGGGTGGTGAGGCCCTGGCACAGGCTGGCCAGAGAAGCTGTGGCTGCCCCTGGATCCCTGGAAGTGCCCAAGGCCAGGTTGGACAGGGCTTGGAGCAACCTGGGATGGTGGAAGGTGTCCCTGCCCATGTCAGGGGATAGAACTGGATGTTCTTTAAGGTCCCTTCCAACACAAATCAGTCTGGAATTCTAAAATTCTATGACTCCCAAATCCTGAGCCCTGCAATGCTCCCCCAGCAATCCCCAGCAGCGACGGGACAGCCACGGCTGGTATCACAAACCAAGTATTAATTCTTTCCCCTTACTGCTCCAAATTAACTCAGCTCAGCTTTCCACCTCCTCCACATACCGACAGCAGATGCATCCTAAAAATCTGCCTTCATCATCCTCCAAAACATTCCTGATTGCTCAGATATTGCCTCGCATTCGAGTTGTGACACAGATCCCTGCGCCAGCTAACACGAGACCGCATTGCTCAGCAAACAGGGGGGACTATGGTTACCAGAAAACATCATATGCAGAACAACCAGCCTGAAATAAAATTGCATAACGGATGGGAACAGCAAAACTTGAGGGGAAAATAAAACAAAATTTAAAAAAAACCAAACAACCCAGCTTCAAGGCTGCCAAAACTGAGCCATTGATTACAGCGCATTTGATCCATTTGCATGCAGAGAGCTTTGCTTTGGAGCCGAGATGGAAACAGTCTTAATATAGCTGGAGAGAAAATATCCTCCTTGCACTCTCCTAACTGCACTTTGATAGGAAGCAGCCACAGAGCAGATGGTGCCTATATATAATCACCAGACCTATTATCCCAGCCTCTTTTAGTAATTTGAAGGATGTGATAACCACAAGGAGAGCAGCAAATATTCCCCCTCCCTCCCTCCCTCCCTTCCCCTG